>PVHT020000059.1:8355371-8530842 GCA_004024745.2 Catagonus wagneri
TTTTTTTTTTTTTTTTTTTGTCTTTTTAGAGCCGCACCTGTGGCATATATGGAGGTTCTCAGGCTAGGGGGTCGAATTGGAGCTACAGCTGTTGGCCTACACCACAGCCACAGCAACATCAGATCCGAGCCATATCTGTGACCTACACCACAGCTCATGGCAACGCCAGATCCTTAACCCACTGAGCGAGGACAGGGATCGAACCCACAACCTCATGGTTCCTAGTCGGATTTGTTTCCACTGCGCCATGAGGGGAACTGCCTTTCTGTAGGATTCTAAGGAAACGTTTATAAACTAGTTTTGCATTCTCGTAGCTGAGATAGACATGAAAGCTCCCCTTTCTCTGTCTGGTTCTCTATCTAACAAAGGATTCAGTAACCTTTTTGTTGGATGTGGGGCTATTGATTTCTTCCTTCAGGGTCCTCCGTGGTTCTGGAGGAACAGAATAATGTTGATGCCTGATGAAATAAATAAGACCAAAGCAAATACAAGGACAAATTTTGATCCACCTTATTCAGCTCTACTCAGTTCAGCGTCCTGGTGCTGATGTCTCTCCCAAGTGCTTCTTTGCTTCATCAGGGACCTTTTACTTTATGTCTGTACACACAAACACGGTACTCATTCATTTATGCACCAAATGTTTACTGGGGACTCTTTGTACACCAGCCAAGAGCTCAGCTCTGGCAGTGCATACAGCAGTGGGCAGAAGAGATATTCATCTGCTCCATGGGGCTTGGAGTCTGGTGGGGAACCCTGACATTAAGCAGACACTTACCCAAGTAATATATAATTATGAACAGAGTTTAAGTGCTCTGAAGGGCTGCTGGGGGGACTCCATCTGGCCTTGATGTCAGGGAAGCCTTCCCCAGGGAAGGAAGATTTGAGCTGAGATGCAAATGCTAAGTGGAAGTTAACTCAGCCAAGGGGGGTTTTGGAAAAATAATGCTTCTCCTGGAGAGCACAGAGCTCTGAGGTGGCGCATAAGTGAGACACTGAAATGGAGGCAGGCAGGCGGTTCAGAGGAGGAGGCTGCACCGGAGACAGAGGTGGGCTCATCACCGAGGTCCGTGGTCAGGTCTTGCGTGAATCTGTGCGGAGGAGGGGAGTTCGGACACTCGCCTTCGGGACCCCCCACTCACTCCACACCAGGTTCACTTGTCTGCGACTCCATTTGCTCTTCTAAGGCTGTGTTATAAAAACCCACTGCTGTTAAGGGTCCGGCGTTGTCACTGCAGTGACTCGGGTCACTGACAGGTGGCAGAGGTTCGATCCCTGGCCTGGGAACTTCCGGATGCTGCAGGTGTGGCCAAAAAGAAAAAAAAAAGCCCACTGCTGTTGCTTTATCTCCTCTTTCTCCTCTCAAGCCACCACTCCTTTCTTTGTAATAACTTAGAGCAAGAAACCCCACATTACGCCAAACTGAATAAGAAAATAACTCCATTAAAAGAAAGTATACTTAGGGAGTTCCTGTCGTGGCTCAGTGGTTAATGAATCCGACTAGGAACCATGAGGTTGCGGGTTCGATCCCTGGCCTTGCTCAGTGGGTTAAGGATCCAGCGTTGCCGTGAGCTGTGGTGTAGGTCGCAGACGCAGCTCGGATCCTGCATTGCTATGGCTGTGGCGAAGGCCGGCGGCTACAGCTCCTGTTAGACCCCTAGCCTGGGAACCTTCATGTGCTGGGGGTGCGGCTCTACATAAAGGAAAAAAGACAAAAAAAAAAAAAAGTATACTTAAATTGTCTTGCATTTGCACTGGAATTTGAGTGACGCATGGTTAATAGGGAGTAATTACACTTTTTTAAGATGGAGGAATTTCAGATTGCATGCAAGGTGGCAGGGCAGATGTTGGGCAGGAAGGAGTGTCTTAGTAACTTAAATCATACCTTGTAAGAAAAGCTGATTCTTTGGACACATTTATAACCTGCCCTCCTCAGTCACCTGTTACAAAGCCAAGATGCTGTGTGTTTGGTGACATTTCCAGTTTGGGAAAATAGATATTGAGGTATGAAACAAAAGTAAAGAGGTACCAGTAAGTTTTATAACATTACTACAGGTGATAACATATGCACAAGGTATCTGTGTTAATTCAAAAAGATTGTAGAATGCCTGGGAATATGTTCCTAGTTTCATTTATTTTAAGTGAAGCAAATCACATTCTACTGACGGGCACCTTCTGTCTGTATTCAGATGATCAGTGAGCCATCCAGCCTAACGTCTCCACGGCCACGTCCCCCACTTCCCCACAAAATTCTGCTACTTTTCAGGGCTTCCCAGCTTGCTAAGGAGCAACTGCAGCTCTGCAGTTACTGAATTCAAAGCCTTGGGGGCACTTCTCTTGTGGCTCAGCAGGCTAAGGATCCGGCATTGTCACAGCAGCAGCCTGGGTCACTGGGTTCGATCCCTGGCCCCGGGAACTTCCATAAGCTGCAAGTGCAGCCAAGAAAACAGACAAACAAACAAACAAAACAACAAAGAATTCAAACTCTTAGGAATCACCCTCCACCCTTGTCTTTCACTCACATCCACTTCCAAAGCATCAGCAAGTCTTGTCAGCATCTCCAGGAAAAATATGTCCAGAATTTGCCCACCTCCGCCCTCCCCGCTTGTTTCAGCTGCTGCCCTCTCTCCCTTGAGTCATCACAGAAGCTTCCAGACTAGTTTCCAGCTTCTGCTCTTGCCACCCCTAGCCACCAGCTCTCTATCCTGGTCTGTTCTCAACCTGGAGTCAAAGGAATTTTTTTTTTTAATTAAAGTATAGTTGATTTACAAGGTTTCTTCAGTTTCTATTGTACAGCAAAGTAACCCAGTCATACATGTACATACTTTTTAAAAATATTATCTTCTATCATGTTACAACCCGAGAGACTGGACATAGTTCCCATTACTTATCCATTCCAAGTGTAACAGTTTACATCTTCTAACTCCAGACTCAGAGGGTCTTTTTGAAACATGAATTAGATCTGGTCATTCTTCTGCTAGCGTTTCATTCTGATGTAACCCACATCCTCACCATGACCTCCAGGGCCCTCGTCTGATATGGGCCCTCCCCGCCGCCTGGCGCTATTTCCCAGCTTTCTCGCTACTCTCCTCCTTCCCGCCATCCATCCTCATCTCCCGGCTTTACTCCCAGCTTCCAAGAGAGCCCTCACCCTGGGCCTTTGCGCCTCCTGGTCCCCGTGCAGGGAACACTCCCTCTCCCACCACACTCCCGATCTTTGCTTGCCTGGCCCCCTTTTTCTTTACGTTCCTGCTCAGATGTCGCTTGATCAGAGAGACCCTCTCTAACTCCCAGAGATGAAACAGGACCCCTTCCCGTTCCGTCTGGCCCTTTACTCTTTGTTCTTTTATCCTTCATGACACTTGACACCACCTGAGATATGTATTTATTTGTTTATGTGCTTGTCCATCTCTGCCTCATTAGGACAGAAACCCCACAAGGGTCGGGGTACTGGCTGTTTTGTTTACTCCTGTATCCCCAGCTCTTAACATAAGCACTCAGCAAATATTTGGTGACTGAATGAAATAGTCAAATTCATACTGTTTTCCACTCATTCCACTAGATTTCTTTTACAAACAAATTGAAATATAATTGACATATGACACTGTATGAGTTTTAAGGATACAAAAATTAATGTCTTAAAAACTATAACTGCATATATACATATATGTAGGTTTTTTAAAAAGTAAAATTCTCTGGTGGAAGGCTTTCAAGAAAATTCTTCCATTTTTGTTTTGATGATGTTTTGATACATTTCAATGACATTAAAGCATAGCTGAAAAAAAAAAAAAACTAAAGTGGAAACATTCCCAGGTTTTTTTCTTTTTGAGTAGGGAGGCAAAGAAGTAGTATCCATGACGTCTTGGTTGCTTTGAAATCCGGGGTCGCCTTTGAAATGTGTACTCTGCTGGCCCTGGTAAGCAGTGCTGAGTGACTCTATAGAAGGAGGAAGCTTGTATGGTGATGACAGCTGTTTGATGAAAATTTTAATGTCCTTAGTTAATCATGTGCATTTGTTTAAATAGTATTCTAGAAATTGGAAAGAATTTTAGAACAATCCTGGTTAGCGGTAAAATGAAGAAGAAAGAGAATGTTCGTATTTAGAAATGCTGTCCTTTTTTTTCTTCCAGATTTTATTGATTTCTTTAAATTTAGATTAGAATCTTGTATGATAAAATGTGTGATGTCCCAGAAAGGTGTCATTTAACACTGGGCTGTGTCCCTGCCCTCGAGCCGGTGTGTGTGGCAGTGCCACACAACAGTGGCCAGGACACTTGGTCCTGCTCCCGCGCTGCTCGGGCTGCTTCTCAGGACGTCACCGAACCTCACCAGGCTCTGATTCCGCATCCGTAACAAGGATGTAGAACCAGTAGCTTTTCTAGGATATCTTAACATTTCCTAAGCTAAGAGCCATGAATTTAAATAAACTTCTTCTTTCTCTTCTTTCTATGTATGAGAGTGTGTTTATGACCTGAAGGTGGTCTGTTTTACTTTGTGAATTAAATGGCAAGGCATTTGTGAGAGTCACAGTTTCAGGGTCCTTGTTCTGAATTACAGGAAATTCGGGTTGTTAGGACAAAGGGTTAAACAATCAGATCATTTCCTTGAGGCAGAAGTACAATGTTTTCATCAGTTCACATTTGGTTTTCATGAGCGTTAACATAGAAGCCTTCTTCTTGACATTTTTATCATTGTTTCAGTTATGCATCTCTCATGATGTTTTCCCATCTTGCTTTGATTGGTGAATATTTTCATTTTCTTATGTGATTATTTTGGGCTTGCTTTAGTTTTCAGTCCACTTTCTGAGGTATTATGTTACCAAAGGGTTTGCATATCCCATCTCTACTGTGTTACTTTGATTCAATAAAAGAGGCTTTTATTTAAACTTCATCTAATTTTGTTTTGATTCTTGACTAGTATTATTTGAAATTATCTTTATTGCCTTTTGGTATTAGATTAGGTTAACTCGTTTTCATTTGACACACAGTTCCTTGAGTGGAAATAATCCTGATGGTTTCTGTTTATTTCACTGCAAGGTTTTCTTTGATCTTTGTTTGTCTTCAGGTCACTTGCCAGCAACATGTATTTGCCTTCTGGTACTGTTTTGTGTTTCTTTGGTTTTCCTTAATTTACAGTGTTTTGTGTTGCTTGTATTTTTATGTGTTTGCCATCTCACCCAGTGTTTACCCTTTTTAGTTTGAACTTGTGTTCATTTTTACTTCAGGTATTTTATGTGTTTCTGTTTTCCTCCGGAGCATAAAGCGGGTGGGAGCGTGAAGGCGGGAAAAGCAGAGGCCCTTTTCAAAGGAGACCTTCTCCCCGTTCCCACCTTGTGAACTTCTCCATTTTGCTGTGAATCTGATTGAGATGACCTGGTCCTCTCCCTCGCTGATGGAAAACATGTTTCTGAATTCCGTGACAGCCTCAGCTGGGCTGTGCTTATAGCATTCCATCCCATGTAATATGTCCTCCAAAGACATTTTACAAAAAAGAGGTCAGGTTGCAAGAGATGCTTCAGTGTATTCTAGAACTCTCAGTATATTGCCCATGGGCATGCCAAGAGGCACCAGTTAGCAGCCAGTAGCCCTGGTAAACACCCATAGCTCCATCTGTTCACTCACCAAACATTTACGTGGTGTCTCCTGTAGGTGTGAGCTGCTGGAAACGCGAAAATCAAAGATGTAGTTATTGTCTTCAAAGAACTCGCATTCTGGTGGGTGAACCGGAAGCATAAACCCACTGTGCTCAGGAAGACATGATGAGGGACTGATATACAGAGTTAGAATTAGCCAGGCAGAAACATGGGAGAGAAGTGTTTTAGGGCAGGAAAGTAGCATATGAGACAGAACATAGCACACTGGAAACTCGGTGTGTATTGCCATGTCTTGGTCACTGGGTCTAGGGGAGCAAAGGAAAGCCAGAACCGGAGTGTGGGCGGGGTGGAGCCACTGTCTTCAGAGGCAGGGTTCCGCTGAATATCATTTCTGGGCACTTTTCCTTGGGCTTCATCCTGCAGGAGACTTAGACGCTATTTAGAGGACCAGTTACCTAGACTGATAGGTAATTAAGTTCTGCCTTGGAAGTTTAATCTACTCCGGGAGCTTTTCTAGGCATCCAGTCTGCATCGAGTCTCTTAGACTCTGTTTAAACTTGACTCCTTGGACATCAGATGAGCAGAAAGCCTTCTTAGCAGTCTTCTAGAGGGGTTAATAGTGTAGATACAGCATTGCGGGTTTTTAATTCAAACAACACAACTACTCTTATTGTTGACATTTGTCATTTGTGTAGAAGCAGGAATACCAAAACCAATGCACCTTCCTTCCTACGCTAACGACTCCCAGACTCCACACAAAATAGCCAACAGCTGGATGTTTAATAGGCATCTTAAACCTTATGTCTGGAACCAAAATCTTATTTCCTATCTTGCCCGCAAAACACACAAACAAACATCTGTCCTTGCCTTTTTTCACCATCTCAGCTGAGGACACAACCCTTCACCCTAACACTCAGGCAAAAACCGTGGTATCACCTCTGGTGCCTTTCTTCCTCGCACTTCACATCTGACCTATCGGTGAGCCTGCCTACGTTATCTTCAAAATGGATCTGCCCCACATCCGGCCACTTCCCACCACGCCCTCTGCACCCGAGGGAGTCACCATCCTGTCTCCTTGAAATTGCAGAAATAGGCTCCTGATGTTTGTAATTCCATTCTTGCCCCTTCAGTCTGGCCTCTACCTGGCTGCCAATGACCTTTAAACACTTGCACCTGATCCCATTCCATCCATGCTCACATTACTCTAATGGCTACAATCACACATGGTCTAAAACCTAGGATCCACAGTCTGCAAAGCATGGTCTGGCCCTTGGTTGTGTCACTAGTTCATCTTCTGTCAGACCACCCGCTCCAGCCATGCAGACGTCCAGGATGTTCTAAGTGTCAGGTGTTGTCACACATGGACTTTTGCAGTCTGTGGTCCCTCTGCCTGGAACCCTCCCTCCCAGATGTTTTTGTGGTTTGCTCACTTCCTTCAGGCCTCTGATTAAATGTCAGCTAATCAGAAAGGGTTTCCTCCATCACTCCTCCCAGAAATTTCTCAAGCCACACACACTTGTAACTCTATCCCCTTGTCTTGCTTTATTTTTCACTGTAATTCTTTTTAGGCTTTATTGAGGCATAATTGACATACACAATTCACCCATATTCAGTATATAAATTTTGATGAGTTCAGACATATGCATATACCTGTGATACTGTCACCGCATCGAGGTACTAAATATATCTGCCATCTCTAAAAATGTCCTTGTGTTCCTTTGTGTGTGTGCTGTGTGACAAGAACACAACATGAGAACTCTCCTCTTAAAAATATTTTGAAATGCATTATACAGTAATGTTAACTGTAGGTGCTATGTGGTACATCAGATCTCTGGAAGTCATTCATTTTGCATAAGTGAAACTTTATACCCACTGAGCAAGAGTTCACATATCCCTTTCCCCCAGCCCTTTAGCAACTGCCATTTTATTTTCTGCTCTATGAGCGTGACTGTTTTAGATACCTCATGTAAATAGAGTCATGCAGTCTTTGTCCTTCTATGACTGGTTTATTTCACTTAGCATAATGTTCTCTAGGTTCATCCATACTGTCACAAAGGGTAGGATTTCCCTCTTTTTTATGGCTGTTTTTTATCTGTTGTACATGTATACCACATTTTGTTTTCCATTCATTTGGGTTGCGTTCATATCTTGCTGCAATGAACAAGGGGCCACAGATATTTTTTGAAGATCAGGGAAATGCAGATCTAAACCACATGAAATATCACCTTATATCTGTTAGGATGGCTATTACTAAAATGAAAACAAAACCAGAAGGAGATAACAAGTGTTGGCGACGATGTGGCGGAAATGGTACCCTTGGGCACTGTTGGCGGGGATGCGGGATGCTGAAGCCGCCGTGGAAAACAGTTTGGAGGTTCTTACAGATTTTGAAAATACATTCCAGCAATCCTGATTCTTTGTATATATTCATAATTCTTTTTTACTAGCTGACATTTTATTATATATTAAGTAGTTTGTGTTGTGTCTGTTTTTCCCAGAATATCAAATCTATTAGAACGGAGTCTTTCTGCCTGTTTGGTTCTCTATTCTATAATGAACATCTAGAATGGTACCTGTGTTAGACACTCAGTAAATATTGTAATATTCAAAGTAAATTTTATCTGAAATATAAAGAAACAGCTTTGTTGCATGTGTTAAATCATGAAAACTTGGCACTCATCTTTAATTTATTAGTGTCTATTTTAAAGTTAATTTGATTTCAGAGTAACAGTGTAATAATAATTATTATTATAATCTTTTTTAAAGCAGTCAGGTCGGATGTATCACCAGAATGTAACTTTGTGACCTATGTTTATTATAAAGCCTGAGTCAACAATGACCTTGCATCACCAAGAAATCAGTAAATTGTTCCTGCATTAACTCTTCTGCTCTCATATAAATACTTCTCTCTCAGGGTTTTATTTATTTATCGAGGACATCTGCCCTCAGTAGGGACACTGCAGGGTAGAAGTGCTCATCAGAATTTGGAAATTCATACCTTTTACGGCTTCTGTCTCAGCGTGCTCCAGTTTCTTGTTCCATCATGAGCTCCATGGAGATAGAGAAGTAAATGTGCCATGTGGCTTTCCTTCCAGTGCCTGGCATAGGACTGGGGGTTCTCAGTGAGTAGATGGCGAATGGAAGGAGGCAAATGCAAGAACAAGTCATCCATCGCTTTCCTAGCTCAGTGAAAACTGCTAGTCTCTGCCTTAAGCTCCTAAGGATGGTAGCCATCATTAAAAGCTAAATTTACCATTAAACTGGGAACAGAAATAGTAAATGCAGGCGCAGTAATAAACTACTAATGTATTTTGAATGGGATGGATATGTATCCAACAGTGGTGTTTCAAAATCTCTTTTAATAAGAATAATGTTCATAAAGTCACAATCTTTTATCCAGTATTTGCATTATTTTTTCCATTGATTCACTTTTCCCATTGAGCAACTATATTTTATGATTTATAGATGACCTGCCGCTCCAAGTTCATGTTACTGGTTTTCAGTGATGAGCAATTTTAAAATTAGATAACCAGAACAAGCTGCAAGAAAATATACTCCTGATTTTAAACTCTTTGCCTTCATTTAAAATAAACTTTCCAGTATTTTTATTTTTGATATTAATTCAGTTTTCTGATTACTGATTGGCAACTCCCAACCCCCTGAAAAAAAATCTACTGCCTTCCCAGCCTGACTTCTGTAAAGAAAATACATTCAACAAGAGAATCCCAGCTGTATTATTTCCTTACTGTGTTTGAATGTTACTTCCAATCTGAATTGGAGACACTTGGTAGCATCTGTCCAAAAAGTGATGGTTTAGTATCTTTTTTTAAGTATAAGAAGATTTCAGGAATTGATGATTGAAATATTAAGTCTCTGTGCTGAAACTAATCTATAGGAAGAGGAATGATTCCTTTATAATATAAAATCCAGTTAGTAACTATGACATGATTAGATTTAGCCGTCTAATCAGTACATCTGGTCAATGAAAAAGAACACAGTGTAAGTTGTTAGAAACTTATGGTTAGTTCTGTGGCCTCCCCAAGAAAAAGATTCAAGATTATGGCTGAATTTGAAACCCTTAGAGAAACTCAGATTCCTTGTATCAATAGACTTGGAATGAAAGAAACGTCATAAGTTTCCTTTACCGAGTGTGAAGTTGGGGAAGGGATCAGATACTAATGAATAGCACTTGTTCCAAGATGCACATGTGTCTTTCATTGATTTGCCAAAATTAAATCAAAGGGTTCCATATGTGTCTGAAAGAGAACCATCTGACACTTAAAGTAGCAAACAATAAAACTTTAAAAATGTATTTCCTGTGAAGTGGAATTGATTGAGAAAAAGAGAAGGTTTGATCATCCGGGAGGATATAAATGTGGCTACAGCATATGCGTCAGATGAGTAAACTTTGGAACAGCTTTGTGAATTCTAAGCAGCGAGCATGTAAAGGAGGGAATAGGTATTCTTGGTTTTTTTATTTATCACTGTTTATTAGGTATTATTAGGTATTGTTAAACATTGCCAACGGAGATGCAAATGGTGGGTGTTGGTTTTTATGGCTCAAAATTGATGTCCAAGTTGGATAACAGATTGAGTATACATATATATTTGCGTTTCTGTCTTACATGAAAAACAGTAAAGTCACAGCATTATCTTTGTAGTCACAAGTTTCCCTGTTCTCCCCCAACTTCCTGTTTCAGCCAGGTGGCCCACATCCTCCTGCCCCAAGCCCCAGGCCAGGAGGTCATGGGGGTTAGATCCTGACTTTACAGGAACTGCTTAAAATTATCCATGGGCTGATACAGCTGGGCGCTGTATTGAGTTTCTGCCTTTTGTTGGTTCATTAGTTCCTGTTGCCAGGCTCGTTGTGTGCTGCTTCTCTTATGACCAGATTTCCTATTTCTTATTGTCTAATCTTCTCCCTGCCCCCCAAATATTCCTGATCTGTCCATGCTGCATTTCTCAGTTGTTCTGGTTCTTGATCTTCATCTTCTGCCATGTACCTGACCCACGTGTACAAAACTTGTTTAGTGGTCTGTCAAGCTCTTTCCTAGATCCCATCTCAATGTCTTTATAATCATCCTTTGATCACAGTGACCTGTTGCCCACCTCCTGACCTGATTGTGTCTTCATACCGGCCTGTTTCTCCAGCCCTAGCCACTCACCTTGAACTTAGAGCTTGGGTTCTGGGGGAGCCAGGCAATCCTTAACACTCATTTTCCCATCTTCCATTCATATCAGGGACACGTTGAGTTATTTTCCTAAATGTTCATTGGTTGAAAAAAATGTACCTACTTGTTCACAAATGTAGTCATACTAAGATGTGCCTAGACGTGACGTTCAGTGTGGCTTTTCACTAAGGGAGTCTAATGTGAAAGTGTATTCAAGAACTTCCAATGGATTGGTAATATCCCTTAAGAGTCAGTATCTGAATAGATCAGTGAGAGAATAAACCAAACGCACAGTCCGGTTTTAAGCCTTTAAGAATATATTACATATATTGATCCAACAGGTATTTACACAATAGCCTCCTCAATGGTGTAGTGATATTTTCTCTCACTGAATGATGATGAATCTTCCTGTGTAGGACTGATTTACGCAACATCAGCAGTAGTCGTCACCGAGGAAAATTGGGATTTGCTATGAGCCGACTTTTCTAGTCACGGCATAATTTGTGTGCAAAAGCTAGACTAGGCGATCCGGCTTGCCTAAATGGAAACAGTGTCCCCATTTAGCTGTCATCCTTAAGTTCTTTATTGCTTTCATCTTACCCAAGAACTGCCCCCAATTATATAGTTCTTGTCAGGAAACTGCATACACGTCCGTACCGTACATTCCTTTATTTTCTTTTTCGTCTTGTTTTGGAGGAGAGTGTGCATGTACCTGGAGATGCATACATGCAGATACATACCATATGGATTTTGTGCCATGAGAATATTATGAAAGACTCTGTAATTTGGGGTAGAAATTATTTCCTTTTCCATCAGCAAAAGACCTGCTTGTATTTGTGGTTTGGATTACAATCACAATTTGGGGAGTTTTTTTCTGGCTTTAATAGCTAAAAATTAGAAATAAATCTGAGAAAAAGCTACAGAAGTTGAATTTCAAATCTAAACGTAGGAGTAAATTGGCTCTATTATTGTGAAGCAAAATAGCAGATATTCTTCAATCTGAAGTGCTCTATTTCTATTCAGGCCACATTATGTCTTAGTTCTGTCGGAGAACATTCACAGACGTAACATTTTCGAGAGAAAAAACAGCTTTGAAATTAAAACATACTGCTTTTACGGGCTTCTGAGACTAATTAAGTTTAACTGGCAGATAATTTAAAATGTAACTAGTTGATAGAGCTCCAGTTCTGGCTCAGTGGGTTAAGAACCCAGCAAGTATGCACGAGGGTGCAAGGTTCTGTCCCAGGCTTCGCTCAGTGGGTTAAGGATCGGGTGCTGCCACAAGCTGTGGCAGGCTGTGACGTGGGTCTCAGATGCAGCTGGGATCTGGCATTGCTGTGGCTGTGGGGCAGGCCAGCAGCTGCAACTCCGATTTGACCCCTAGTCTGGGAACCTCCATATGCTGCTGTTGTGGCCCTAAAAACACTAAATAAATAAAAGTAAAATATAACTAATTTTGTGTCTTTTTGACATTCAATAGTTGCAAAGTCCCAAAACAGTATTTTAGAAGTTCTTATTTGAGACAACTAAGCCAAATATATAAAGGAAATGTTCAAATGTACGGATGCATTTTTCTAAAAAGTATGTAATCTAGAAGTTCCTGTCATGGCACAGCAGAAACAAATCGACTAGGAACCATGAGATTGCGGGTTCGACCCCTGGCCTCGCTCAGTGGGTTAAGGATCTGGCATTGCCGTGAGCTGTGGTGTAGGCTGAAGACGTGGCTTGGATCTGGCGTTGCTGTGACTGTGGCGAAGGCCGGCAGCAGCAGCTCCGATTAGACCTCTAGCCTGGGAACCTCCATGTGCCGCGGGTATGGCCCTAAAAAGGATGAAAGACAAAAAATAAATAAAATAAAATAAAATAAAAATAAATAAAAAAGTATATAATCTATATATTTTCCTTTTGTGGTTAACAGGTAATTAGGAATCTTTAAATAGTCAACTTCTGTTTGATTAAAGCAACATTGTAAGTCTATCATTTAAGTTTAGGGAAGAACATGGTTAAATAGTGTCCTGGAGTTAATTGTATTTTCAGCTAGATTGTTAGCCTGGCCTTGGGAGTATAGCTTGTCCATATGTGATTGGTGACAGGAGGGAGGGACATTTCCAGGCAGTGTTCTACAGAATGATTTTGAAAATCATTAGGTGGCATGTCATGATGGGGTCTTCGCTGTTCAGTGAGAAAGTGGTTGAAGTCATATTATGGGACGTGATTTGAAATTATTCATGTAGGATAAGGTGACTGAATGACAGCTGGCCTGGGTAACGTAGGATAGTCTTGGCAATGGGAAGAAGAAACAAAGGAACATACATGCACACACACTCCAGAGACTTCTCAGACACCAAAATGGAAAAAAAAAAAAAAAGAAAGAAATCTAAAAGCCATTCCTTTAGGAGGGACGCTACTGTCTGTGACTTGAGCCATTCCTGCTATAGTTTCCTCCAGGATGTCCTGGCACATCGCATCAGCCACAGACACAAGAACTTCCGTGGGGTTTATTCCCCAGAATTCACCACAAAAAAGCCAGTGCCAACTAGAGCATAAGAAGCCTGCGTTGCACGTCGCTCCCCAGGCGTTAAGCCTCTTTTCCTTCTTCTTTCCCTTCCTCTCCGTCCTGTCTGCCCGACGGCAGACGAGCCTGGCTGACTCTTGCCTCTTCCGATTCAGGAAGTCCTCCCTGCTCCCAGCAGCTCCTGTCCGGACCATAGCACCCTTCCGTGTGTCTGAATTCACACTGCTTATTTGTCAGCTAATCGTATGCTATCTTGTCATTTCCTCCGTGATCATTTTGGTGTGATACAGCCCAGAGTTTGGCTTCTGGAGTCAGACTGTTGGCATTTAAATACCAGCTCCTGTGTGTCTCTGATATTTTTGACCAAGTTACTGAATCTTGCTGGCTTTCAGATGCTCTGTCTGTAAGATCTGTAAATAGTGACAGTTCTACCAGCTCATGCACGTGACCCACAGGCACTGGGCATGGTGTAAATAGAGGGACTGGCTGTGCCAATTTGCCCGAGACTAAGGGGATTCCTAGGAAGTGAAACTTTGAGTGCAAAACCTGGGCAAGTCAGGAGTTCCCATCGTGGCTCAGCGGAAATGAATCTGACTAGCATCCATGAGGATGATGATTCAATGCCTGGCTTCGCTCAGTGGGTTAAACATCCGGTGTTGCCGTGAGCTGTGGTGTGGATCACAGACATGGCTCAGATTCTGCATTGCTATGGCTGTAGTGCAGGCTGGCAGCTGCAGCTCTGATTCGACCCCTAGCCTGGGAACCTCCATATGCCACAGGTGCAGCCCACAAAAGACAAAAAAAAAAAAAAAAAAAAAATTGGGAAACTCCCAAGCAAACTGAATCAGTCCCCCTTGTAAGTGTTTTGTGTATATTATTCCAATGTTAAAATATTCATATTTTGTCTTCCTTGGGAATCCTATATTACACCTTTTCCATAAAGTTTCACAGAGGTCTGTACCCAGGTGCTTAAACATCTTCATGTATGCTGCGTTTTCCTCAGAGGTTTGCAGTGCCTTGGAGAAATAAAATTCATCTAAGACTAGAAAACTAGAACGAAGATGACATGGGAGTCTAGAAGGAAAAATTGTTAGAAACGTAGCCTTGGCTTGAGAGATAATTTTTGATTTTGCAAAGGCATTTTTAAACACTTTAAACCGAATGCCTAGAACAGTGATACTAACAAAAGAAGTGAACTATTAACTCCAGAAAAAAATGTACACAAAAGAAGGTGTCATCTCGGATGGCCACTGTTAAACCAGGTCACCGAGCAGCCCCTAGGCACAGGTGTGGCTTCTGGGCCGTCTTTTCACACTTCCATAAATCCAGCTGGTAAGGATACAAAGAAACCTTTATACCCAGGACACGGCAGGCAGTGTGGACTTCAGGTGGCAACGATTCTCCTTGTCCCCCCACCCCCTGAGTTCCAAGGAAGAACTTGGTGGCGGGGCAAGGAAACAGGCCCAGGTACTGAATCTGTGCCCACTGAGCCTGTGTCACAGTTTCTGCCTAGGAAAGTCCCATCTTGTCAGCACCCCGGCAAGCCTGCCCAGCCTTGGCCCTGCCGGAGGCCTTATCCGTGTCCCTGGTTAGGAAACAAGCCTTCTCTGGGGAGGGAAAGAAGATTTTACTCTTGCAAAGTCATTTTTTGGCTGCACGGTCTCCCTTTCCTCTGAGAGGGGGCCAGGGTCCCACCCGGGTCGGCGACCCCACCCGGCAGTGGGGACCTTATCAGTCTGCCCCCCAGCGGTGGTGCCTCATGGCGCTTGCCTCCCCGGAAGGGTTGCAGGTTAGTCTCCCGCTTATCCCATCATGAGCTTCCTCTTGGCTCAGCTTTCTTCCCACAATCCCCGGTGGCTTCTTGAGTCCTGGGTTGAACATTTTATCTCCACAAAGAGAAAAAAGTCACGGAGCGGTTGTGTGCTTTAGCCGTTCCAGCTGCTCTGGCAGAATACCGCAGACTGGGTGGATTATGAACAACAGATATTTATGTCTCACGGTCCTGGAGCCTGGAAGCCAGAGATCCGGGTGCCAGCACGGTCGGTCTGGTAAGGGCCCTCTTCATGGCTGCAGGCTGCCATCTTTTCCTTGTGCCCTCACATGATGGAAGGAGAGCTAGGCAGCCTTCTGGTCCCTTCTCATAAGGACACTTACCCATTCATGAGGGCTCCACCCTTGTGACCTAAAGGCCCCACCTCCGGATACCATCACATTGGGCATCAGGATTTCAACACGTGAATTTATGGGATGCAAGCACTTAGTCCATTGCAGGGAGAGAGAAGGAACTTGGAAGTAGTATTAATAGGGTCCCGCATGCCCTTAAATTTGTGTCGGGTGGAAAAGGAAGCCAGTAGTGGCTTAGTTGTTCTTCATGGTGGTTGCCCATTTGAGTCACTTGGAAGATTTATTTATTTATTTATTTGTTTGTTTGTTTTTGTCTTTTTAGGGTCGTATCCATGGCAATATGGAGGTTCCCAGGCTAAGGGTCTAATAGGAGCTACAGCTGCTTGCGTACATCACAGCCACAGCAACACAGGATCTGAGGCACGTCTGCGACCTACACCACAGCTCACAGCAACGCTGGATCCTTAACCCACTGAGCGAGGCCAGGGATCAAACCTGAGTTCTTGTGGACACTAGGCAGATTCATTACTGCTGAGCCACGACAGAAACTCCGTCATCACTTGGAAGATGTGAAAAGTAAAACCCCAATGCACGGTCCTTCCCATTCCCACCCCAGAGACTCAGATTTAATTAATGGGGACTTCTTTCCTCCTTTCCTTCTCACTGTTTATGGCCTGTGCCAGAGCTTAAAATTTAGTATGGGAAATAGTAATGATTGCTTTTATTTTTACATATGATTACCAAAGTTTGAACAATATTTTGTATCAGAATAATGATTGTTCATGTCTTTTAAACTTGGTTTGGGGACTTCTCTTGTGGCACAGTGGGTTAAGGATCCAGTGATTAAGGATCACTCCAGTGGCTTGGGTCACTGCTGTGGCATGGGTTCAGTCCCCGGTTTGGGAACGTCCATATGCCAGGGGTTATAGCCAAAGGGGGGAAAAACATTGGTGGTTTTAACTCAATGGTAGATCGTTTCACTTTTATGTTAAGGTCTGTGTATTCCTAGTTTATTATTCAGCAGGGCTGTTTCTTAGGCGGTTGTCTATTCACAGCTCATCATTAAAAACCAACAATGAAAACCTAGAGGCAGTCTGGCTTGTTTATGTTTACTGCAGGGAAGAAAAAGAATTTCCTATAGTGTTAGGAATTCTCTCGGATTAAAAAGTAGCATCCTGTTGCTGGATTAGGCATAACTTTTGTGGATTTAGTACCCACTGTGGCTCGTGGAGAGCAGCAGAGGCCACGAGGATTTGAGGCTCTGGCGTGGAACTCTTGGTGGCACGTGCAGAAACTATTTGAACAAGAAAGGTCCACATCATGAGCCTATTTTATTACCAGTTAGTTCAACTACTTTGCTCATGACGTAGATGAGATCTAGTTAGGATCTAGCTCATTATTTAATGCTTACTTCAAAACTAGCAGCATCTTCATGCTTTCTCTTTTATATTCTTGTCTTCATTTGGCAAGTCCCCTGTGATTGCCTAAACAGAGATTTTTTGTTTGGTCTTGGGGTGGGGGGGACCTCATTAAGTTCTCTGACATGCATTAGCTGATAAAACCATAGTCAGCTGTTAGAAATTATGACGGTTTCATTGTCCCCTATATTCTTTATTAAGAAATTCCTGAAGGCTGATTTTCATCTTAGTCTCGATTTTTAAAAATGTAAGCCTATGAGAAAACCCCAAAATTATTTTTTCTGTTCATATTATGTCCATAGCTAGCCAATTGCTAAATGCCTCTGTTTCCACCTAACTCCAGTTGTTCTCTTGAAATCCTAACCCCCAATATGCTGGTATTAGATGTGGCCTTTGGGAGGTGATTAGGCCATGAGGGTGGAGTCCTTATGAATTGGGTTTAGTACCTTCATAGAAGAGACCGTAGGGGGCTCCCTCACTCCCTTCTGCCATGTAAGGACTCAGCAAAATATGGCCATTTATGAATCAGGAAACAGATCCTCACCACGTACCGAGTCTGCTGGTGCCTTGTTCTTGGACTTCCCAGTCTCTAGAACTACGAGAAACAGTTTGTTGTTTAAGCCACCTTTCTATGGTGTTTTTCAATACCAGCCCAAATGGGCTAAGACATCAGTGAAGCACCATTTTTTATTTTTATGTTTTGCATTTGGAGTTTGGCCGTCTTCTCTTACTCTCTGATAACTGGGAGGCTCTTGAAACCTCCCCACCATCTTTAATGGCTTGAGCCTTTAATTGTGTCAGTATGTGGAGATGATTGTTCTGCTGCCTTCCTGCTTAATCTCCCAGCCTCTGTATTTTTATTCTATAAAGTGGGAATGATAACTGTATTAGAGAGTTATTCTCTTAGTTGAAGAGAATATGTAGGTAATATAAATAAAGCACCAGGCACACAGAGAACACGTATAATATTCCTTCTCTTCTCCCTCCTACTCTGGGTACGTCCCCCAGAGTGGACATTTTTGGGGATGCTTTTCTACTTTTAATTTGGGTGAATTATTTGGTTCCGTTCCTCTAGTCTTTGTGAATATGTGTTTTTATTTTTCCAGTTTCAGATTTGTGAAGGCTCCTAAAATTCTTTTTCCTCCATTTTTCACCTTGTTTTATAATCTTCCTGTCTACTTCTTTATCTTGATTTTATCTCCTTCCATCATCAAAATCAAGCTTAGATAGAAAATATTAGCATTTGCTATTTGTGGAAGAATTTATTATGCACTAGAAGGAAGATTTTGGTTCTATAAATACTGTAGGACACTTCAGATAGCGTCTGAAATCTGCAAAGCTTTAGTCAGCTTCCAGATCTCTGGTCAAAAAAATCTTATCAATGTGAAATGAAAGTTGAGTCACACTTTTGTGTTTTGCTGTTGCCTTAGTATAATTAAAGCTATTGTTTTGTGGCCTTTGCACTATCCAAATAGAGATTCCCCAACGTCAAGACTCTTGTGTTGGAAGACATGGCCTCTGACCACTAGTGTAATACAGAAAGCACCGTTTTTTCTCTTTCATAAGAAGTAGTTGTTTGTTGCAAAATTAACCCAGCATTTTGCTTTTGCAAATCCCTTTGAATCCTGTATTTTTGTGGGCATATCTTACTCACATGGAGTAGTACTCTCTTACCCAAATTTTTAATAAACTCGCTTTCCAAAGCCATTTCCTGAAATTTCCTTTTGCTTGTTCACCTGTGTTTCATAAAAAAATCATGTAGCAAAACAATACAAAAATCAGTGTTTGTGGCTCTTTTTAACAGGCATTTGCTTTTAGTAAGTTGGTTTCTTTAGGCTCTCAGTTATATTTTTTCATAGTCTTAATAGTAGTTCCCTAAAAAAATCTTTTATTGTACCAGGTAGAAGGTAGGTAAGTTTAATAACCCCAAAAGGACTTGCATTAAATAATGTAGCCAGAGAGGCATGTGGAAATAATCAATAAAGGCATGAGGAGAAAACCATGAGGACAAGATGGATTGTATTTACTCCAAGGCTTCTCATTCTAAAGTCTCCTGCTCTCTCCAACCCAAACATATTTAGGACAAACATATTACTTTCTTTCTTTTCCTTCTGTATTTGATAGTAGCTATGGATTCCCTTTAAAGGACAGATTCAAACAATTGAATATACATTAATTTGCTTCATTTTTAAAAGCCGAAATTAAACAACATTCTTGAGTTGTCAGCAATCATGGGCACTAAACTGAGATTATGATGTGCGATCTATGTAAACACAAACGTTTTATAGACTATGAGATAGCATACTTAAAAATCTTTCCATTCTTGTCCTTTCCTGATTGTTTTTTTCCAAAACATTTTAAGATGGTTGTGCTTGAATCTGTACATTATTTTTTTATTTTTTACTGAAATGTAGTTGATTTACAACGTGCTAATTTCTGCTCTACAACGAAGTGATACTGTTATAATATATACATTCTTTTTTTAAAATATTCATTTCTATTATGGCTTATCATAGAATATTGAATATAGTTCCCTGTACTATATAGTAGGGCCTTGTTATTTATCCATTCTAAGTGTAATAGTTTGCATCTGCAACCCCAAACTCCCACTCCATCCCTCTCCCACGCCCCCACCCCCATGGCAACCACAGTCTGTCCTCTGTGCTGGTGATGAATCTGTTTTTGTTTCATAAAAATTCATTTTTGTCATATTTTAGATTCCACATATAAGTGATATCATATGGTATTTGTCTTTCTCTTTCTGACTTACTTCACTTAGTGTGATAATCTCTAGATCCGTACATGTAGCTGCAAAAAAGAATGACAATGTTTCATTCTTTTTTATGACTGAGTAGTATTCCATTGTATATCAGAATTTAAAGGTCATACTTAAATAGTATAACAAAGAATTAAACGTGTGCTTTTTTATTTTGATTAACTTAAAGGATTACTTATTTAATTTTAAGTATTTATAAATAGATCAAAATAATATGGAAGAAATGTCTTGTTTAAATGAATAAAAACCAATTCAGGACTGCTGGCCTGGGGATACAGTTGGAGTCATTGACTAATAATAATGTATTTAAGGAAATGCCATAAGTATCTTGAGCAATTTCCTTAATTGGACAAAAGACCTATGTCCAGAGCCACTACTGTTCTAGAAGGGCAGTTGGTTTTGTCACTCTTCTTATGCCTCTTTGCTTCAAATGTAGTGAACAGTGATAACTGTTAAATCTTTGCAAGCTTACTAAGTGATAGGAAAGGTCATGAGCTCTGTACACACATGAAATCTCTTAAATATTTGTTGATAGTCAAGGGAGTGAATAAACGATCAATGCTTCAATCCTCCAACACAACCACTTTTGCTCAGCTAATTAAGTGGTTCTAGATATTTATGGGACTTTCAGTATTTTGTCTTCATGAGTGAATTTTGATAACATCATTGAGATCTATTGACATTAAATATTTAAACTGAGTTGACAACATTAAGGAGTGCTGTTCTCAAGTATTTGATGTTTAATAACTTCATAATACACTATAATCCAAGTAAAGATCTTTCTCTAGAAAGATATTAAACAAAACTCTAAGAACATTGTACCATGAATTAATTCAAGAACTATTAAAAATCCCCATTTAACCTAATATCATTTTCTGGAGAACATATTAATGATTTGTAATTTTCTGATGATTAAACTTCTTTGAAGTTTGATGTTCTCATATATCATTAGAATGAGTGTGTCACTTATAAAATATTAATTACTAATAATATCCAAGAATTATATATGCTTTATTCTTTTATTCTAATAACTGTCCTGAATAAATCAACCCAGGGTAATTACTTAATATACTCAACCTGATTGAACAAAGATGGCAACCTATTATAGATTTTTTTGGTTTTGGCTGCTTCTGTGGCATGCGGAAGTTCCCACATCAGAGTTCAAATCAATACCACAGCTATAACCAGAGCCACAGCAATGACAGTGCCAGATCCTTAACTCACTGAGCCATCAGGGAACTCCCTATTGTGGATTTTTATAGCACGTATCTCATACAAGTTTTACTAGTATATCATGTAATTATTCAAACTACAAGGAAGGGCATACCTGCTAAAATACTTTCATTTATAGGCCATGCTTCTGGTTGCAAGCACTTAAACATACTTACAGAAAACAGACACTCTACTGATTTTGTGGGGTTTTATCTAGCTTCTGTGTTGATTGCTTTAGAATTTAATTTTCTTCAAAACAGAAACTTTTGAATATCATAATTAGTGGTGAGAACAGCACAAGCTAAATGTATACTATCTTGTATGTAGAAAAGAGTTTATGAAATTCTTGTGGTTTGGCTCCTCAGGCCTTTGTAACATTATTCAGCTGACTTAGAGCCAAAATAAAATAGATAGTTCATATATTCTAGATAAAGTTTTCTTTTAAGGATACAGATTTAGTATTAATGGCTTAACAAACATTTATCATCTTTGTAAAGGTAACATTCAGCAAAATATTGAAAACATCCATTATCAAGTATTCTGTGAAAACGCTTATACCCTGTCATTGGCTTGAAAATCTAATTAAATTCCTTTAAGTTTATTTTTTCTTTTCTCTCTTTTTAAAATTGAATTACAGTTGATTTGCAATGCATAGTGATTCAATATATATATATATGTGTGTGTGTGTGTATATATACACATATATATATTCTTACATATGTATATTCTTTTTCAGATTCTTTTCACTTATAGGTTATTACAAAATATTCAGTATAGCTGAGTATAATTCCTTGTGCAATACAGTAGATCCTTGTTGTAAATTCCTTTAAATTTATTTTTATTTTGGAAAATGCCTATAAGGACCACATGGCTAAGTAAAAATGTAATTTTGTTAAGAGATTATGGGAAAGTTTTGTTTGCTATTTGTGTTATTTTAACATAACATCTGCAATAGAATAATACAAATATTTCTAATATATATTTAACTGCATGTTAAACTGATTACCTATATGTGTCCTTAATCGCTGAAATTTACACTACTCTCGCGGTAACTTATAATGCCACTACTCTAGCATCACATGACACTGAAAATGGCATTTTGTTTCAGAATCTAGCACTTTGTTTCAGAGTCTAGCAGAGCATGGAGTCACTTGAGGGTTTGGGAGGGGTATTTTGAGACTTTGTTTGAGGATTCTTTGTGTGTGTATCTGTTTAACGTCCAGCACCTGTTCTTCCTGGAGCCTACCAGCAAAGCCATTCTCAAGGTTATGGGTACATGCACCAGACCAGCCTGTCATCTGTGAGATCAATACAGCATTCACCAAATCTAGTAAGTGTCCATTTGAAGTGTTCCTTCTTCACTGGTCTTCCCTTTTTATCTCCAGAATATAAATACACATGGAATACAGTTGGAATAAGTATGGCACATTTTTATATAAAAGGATAAAACAAGATGTGTTGCCATTCTCACAACCTTTTCTAAGAAACTAGAGGATATATAGAGGTAAACCATTGAGAAAGGAAGACACAATGTGAAAACATGTAAACAATAAAACATACAAAGAATCTACCAGTACTGAATCCTGATTGTTACCTCATGTTTGGAAATAGTCAATTATAATCTTCATTCAGGTTAAAAAAAAAAAAGGCACAAATATTTGGTCATCTTACCTGGTTAATCAAAATGGCTACCCAAATCTAAATGACACGACCAACATGTGTCTCAGGTCCTCCTCCCAGAAATCTTGGAGTGCTGATTTTTTCATTAAATGTAAAGTTTGGAAGCAGTGTTTCAGGTCATTTAGTCAAATATGGCATCTTATTCTGAAATTGCTTCTCCACGCTCCTGACACAGTCCCTTGGCCTTTCTTTGCCTGTGCTCTTAGAAACATGTGACTGTGCTAAGCAGCTTGAAAAATATGTTTTTTTCTAATTAAAAATATTTTCTTTTTTGCTTTTTAGGGCCACACCTGTGGCATATGGAAGTTCCCAGGCTAGGGGTCGAATGGGAGCTGAGCTACAGGCCTATGCCACAGCCACAGCAATGCCAAATCCGAGCTACATCTGTGATTGATACTGAAGCTCGTGGCAATGCCAGATCCTTAACCCGCTGAGGGAGGCCAGCATTTGAACCCACATCCTCATGGATACTAGTCGGGTTTGTAACCCACTGAGCCACAGCAGGAACTCCCTATCTTTTTTTTTTTTTAATGTTTCTTTGTATAAGTATAGTTGACGTACCATACTGTATTAATTTCAGGTGTACAACAATGATTTGTTATTTTTA
The DNA here is from genome assembly GCA_004024745.2 of Catagonus wagneri. Lineage (NCBI taxonomy): Eukaryota > Metazoa > Chordata > Mammalia > Artiodactyla > Tayassuidae > Catagonus > Catagonus wagneri. The sequence goes on from PVHT020000059.1 coordinate 8,378,465, forward strand.
TTGATTATGCACCATACAAAGTTATTATAATATTACTATTTTCTTGTGCTATAGATTATATCTTTGTGATTTTTTTTTTTGTCTTTTTAGGGCCACACCCATGGCATATGGAGGTTCCTAGGTCTAATCGGAGCTATAGCTGCCAGCCTACGCCACAGCTGCAGCAATGCCAGATCCAAGCAGTGTCTGTGACCTACACCACAGCTCACAGCAATGCTGGATTCTTAACACACTGAGCAAGGCCAGGGATGGAACCCACAACCTCATGGTTCATAGTCGGATTTGTTTTCCCTGAGCCACAGCGGAAGCTCCTGAGCTACTTATTTTTTTAAACTGGTAGTAAGGTATCTGTAATCACTCTGAAGTTCTTTGCAGCTCAGCCAGTTTCCTCAGTTTATGAATGCATTTGATTTTTGAGATTGCCTGATGTTAATATTAGCTGAACTCTTGGTTTCAAATGTAAACAAATACAGTAAAACTCAATTTAAAATATCCTCACTATAACAAGGATTTAGTTATATGAACCTCAATATTCAAGACATATATGTGCTAAATTTCTATCACTGTGATACAAAAACCTGTTGAGTGTATGATAGATTTTTTTCCTTTTATTTGTTTTAAATATTTTAAGAGGAAAAAAATTTCTTTGCAAAAGCTCATTACCTCTGTCAGGGGACCAGTGGTAGTGATTTGGCACTGACTTGGACCTGTCTGCCAAGATGGTGGGATGGTGGGGTTTGTTCTCTGAAGAATGTGGGCTAGCGGAGAATCTATGTCATCGAAGGTCTCTGGACTTTTATCAAGTTGAGGGAGTGGCTTTACAGCATCAGCGCTAACTTTTTGATGGGCTAGCTATTGTATTTAGTGGCTTGTGCCATCCTCATTCTGGCCCCTAATATTCCGCCTTTGGCTAGACTCGTAAACTTGAGATGAACACAGTTAGGAAAGGCAGTAGGCTCTGGTTTGCAGAACTTCAGAAATAGATGTGCTTGGCAAGATTCTTGATACTTACTTTACGTGTGGGTTGGTTTGTTGTACTTGGCACTTGGGGCCGTGACTACTTGCCTGTCCACGGTGTGACCCCATCTTTCCTTTCTCAGAGGACCTACCGAGCCATGTACGATTACAGTGCCCAGGACGAAGATGAAGTCTCCTTCAGGGATGGCGACTACATCGTCAATGTGCAGCCCATCGACGACGGCTGGATGTACGGCACGGTGCAGAGAACGGGGAAAACCGGGATGCTGCCAGCGAATTACATTGAGTTTGTGAATTAATCATTCTCCTTGCCCTCCGAGCTTTGTTCTAATCTATACTAAGCCTAATCTTTTTAAAAGATAGAAGATACTTTTAAGACAAACTTGGCAGTTATTTTACAATAATCTTTCCTTTGACAATTAGACACACAGGTACCAGGAAGAAGGAATGACTTCTAGACTGATGAAAACAGCAGCATGTTTGGTAATTTGTATAAACAAAATAATTAGGTCTGGAGACCTGGTGCTGCTAATTGTGTTAATGGTTTCCTTTGATTGGCTATTGAACCCTTCTGGGAAAATGTATTTTTCTAGACTTTAATAGAGATGTTGATTGTCCCTTAAATGTCACAAGTATAGGAAACTTCTTAGCTGTCACTTTAGAATCACCAGAAGCCAATTCTCTTAATTCAGTAACAAAGCCAATAATTAAAAAAAAAAAAAAAACATTTAGCTTTTGAGTCACGAGGCAATTTCCAGTTCAAGGGAAAATTGCCTAAATATAATAAATGTAAGCAGTGGTAGAATGACAGTTTGGTTAAAATTATATTGACTGGCGGCCTTAGGGATCTAGAAACTTCTACCAAACAAAGAAATTTCCTTGTTCCCTGGGCCGACTTGGGTCTATTTATTTCTCATTTGTACCGTGGCGTATCCTACTCTCCATTTACATTCTGTGGACTCAAGTATATGCTTGGCTCCATAGAATGTCAGGACCAAATAACTTCACAGCTACTCTGCAAAGGGCAAATTTTAAGGTCATCTATATTATTTCCCTAATACTAATAGCCTTGACCCCGTTGCATGTCATGTAGGTTTCAGCTTCTGTAATATAGGCAGCTGCACTGCCCATTCCTGTTATAAAACAAAGAGCGTGGCTGATAATGAAAAGCCCTTTCCTCTAGCTGCCAGCTCATCAGAAAAACATAACTCGAGAAGTTGCTTGAGATTCTCCTGCTGCATTGCACTCTTGTTTTGAAGGATTTACACCTTAGGAAATAGATGTATACTCTAGCAAATAAGTGATTTAGATGTTTATTGAACAGCTTTCATTAACTTAATGCCGCTGTTGATTTCAAAGTAAAGCAAACTTCATAGGAGCCAGTGACAGAGTTGGAATATGAAGTGTGCTGGAGGAAACCAGAAAACAAAAATGACCGGATCCATACTGAGAGACGGATGACCTGGTTTCTTGTAGAAAATCATGCTCAAGATTCTGGAAAGGACATCTAGCCACTGAAACCAGTTAATGAAAAAACTTCCTTTCCATTTTCTAAATCACATTCAGGGGGTGAGAGAGGAGTGTGACCACAGATTTTTTTAGGTACAGGACTCCCAGGTTGTTCATTAGAAAAGAAATCGTTGTCACGTTTTGATCTTCAAATGAGTGACTTTGCAGGCTCTTGCTGGCTTCACAGCCATGCCGTCCTGTCGTGGAGTTTTACCTGGAGTCCGCAGATCACTGGAGACATTAACGCCCATCAGCAACTCCGTGTTTTTCTGATTGTGCCATTTTGGAGGACTTGCAACAGGGTAGTATTCATGTCGGGCCTGACTCTAGAGTTGTGATGAAACCAAAAAAGCAAAGTTATGAAAATGTCTGCCTTATAGGATATAGTCAAAGAAATGAACAAAATAGCCCATAAAGAATCTTCAAATGAAATGTTCATTAGGCCAGAGCAAACGTTAATTCATTTACACCTTTGAAAAGTAAACACATACTTTTGAAAATCTGTAACCTCATTTTCATCAGGCCAAAAGAGAAATTGAATACGTTTTATTACACTCAAGCTGAATCTACATGACACTGACATAAAATTGAAAAGAGAAAAATCCAGGCACAAAACAAGAGATATTTTTGAGGGGCTTTTACAGATTATCACAGAAGCAGCTTGGCTGATTTTCTATCATTGAAATGACTAGTTGTGATTCAGTTGATTAAACTCCGTATCTGTTTTGGTGTCTTATACACAAACCTATGAAGACAAGCAGAACTTGCAATAGTCTTGCAAAAATTTCTGTGCATTAAAACTGAGGGTAATAAGCTTGCTTATTCATTTTATTATACTGCTAAGTAAATATTTATGATTCACCCAGACAGACCACACTTTCTTTGTGATTGTATAAAAGAGTAGTTGTTGATTAATTTGCAGACTAAAGGTAGGACAGGTACAATTTTTGATAAATAGCACATTTATAGGAAGCTTAAAGGAAACTGACTTAAAATGATGATTATAATTGAGGAGGTAACCATGAGGTAACAGCTTGATGTTTCATTGTTTTTCTCATTTACTGATTTAAAAAATCAGATTCACTGAATGTAAAAGTCAATACTTATTTGGAGAATAATACTCCTAAAATTTTAAGCTTCACATAATGTTGACATAGCAAGATGTTTCTGCTTCCAGCCTTCAGGAATTAAGATCTGATCAGAATTTACCTCGAGGGCAGTTATTTTACAATAAAGACTGAGGGAGAACAAATTGTCACATGTTCCTGATGCTGTAATTCAATAGTATTGTCACTGTCACTAAAGCCTGTCAGGATATTAAGCACCTCAGCAGAAATATAGGAAATGATATATGTAGAAAACCAAAGTGCTATTTTTGCAGCATCCTTTTCAAAACTTCATTCTCAAACAGCTTTTCCCCTTTCCACACACCCCCCTCACCTCCGATTTGGCAAAAGGTATATCATCCATAACCCTGACAACTCAAGAAGGGTTTAAAAAACAAATCTTTCAAAAATCAAGTTGATGCCCAAGCACAGGGCACGTGCACCTGATTTTCTGAATGTGATGTGTCCTCAAGCCTGATAAAAGCACAAAGGCAGCTTGATATGCTTTTGAAAGCTTCCAAAAACAGAACCGTACATGGATCATTGTCTTGAGAAGAGCATAGCAACAGAATATATTGCTTTTGGTGTAAGTTTTTGTAGTAAACTTTTTACTTATCCTTGTTCTCTAAGAAAGCTTCCTATTTCTAACCTGTGGCAAGACGAATTCTTCATGTCTTCTTGTGATTGTTTACGCATCCGCAGCGTAGCCCATGTTGAAATATTTGTCTGGTTGTCAGATCTTCGCGCTGTCCCTGGATCTTCTCAGGCCTCCCCCCACCCCACCCAGAGACCACAGAGGAATTTGCAAGCACAATTCCCAGGAGCACCTTGTTTGAACGCGGACGTGACTAGAGCCCTCTCTTGCCACTAGGTTCATTGTTCGAGGACCGTGAGCTGCCGTGTTGCTGGTTTTGCCAGTCTTGCTTTCCCCGTCCTCTGCATGTTGAGCTAGACAGCACTCTGGGACCTGGGACGAGCAGACTTTTCTAAAGGCAGACAGTGGAAGTGCAAGAGGTGCACCTCTTTTTCAGATTTGCCCATCTCCAGTGCAAGGTTTTTAATGCAAAGATAATGAAAATGTGTGTGAGATCATTTAGTAACTCCCCCTATATAAAGTGGATATAGTTTATACCAAAATTATAATATAGAGCTATAAAAAAATATAGGTGCCTTTTTGATTACCCTTGTTTATCCAATACGGTCTTGGGAAGAAAACCAAGCAAGCAAGTGTCTGCATATTCTATAGTACTATTTTATTATATGATTGGTATTTTTATGTGGGGACAGATGAGATGTTCCTGACAGATGTGAAAGGTGATAGCTGATTATATTTTACCTCTAAAGCTTTAGAACTTTAGAAAATACTGACTTCTTCCATCTATTTCTGAAAGGCTCTTTGTGGATTTATATATTGTTGAGATGCAACAATAACCTTAGGTCTGAGATTTAAAACACCTATTATAAGATAGAGGAATTATGTTATGAGGCTGAATTCATGACCCAAGATGAAATTCACTTTCAAAAATCCATTATACCTTCGCTATTAGCTTCTGATCATCTGAAAGTGGCTAGAGTGGGTGGTTTGGGTGGCATGGAGGTGAGAAAGCTTTAGTTAATAAGAAGCTTTGTACACCAAGCTAAGAATGCTAACATGAACGTCTCTTTCTGAAGTATTCTGCGCCCATCAGGGTACCTTCCAGGCAACTGTCAGCTAGTGGTGATCAGAACCACGAAGGCGTTGTGTGACGCTTCTGTGGAATCCACAAGCCTGGAAAGATCCCTTGGGCACGTCTCCTCCTCCGTTGTCCATGTTACTGCAGTATATTCACAGGAATTCCATTTGCTTTTGTGTTTGGTATGTGGTATCCAGTTTGCATAGTATATACTTCTCTGTGATCCAGTTGCTGTTAAGGATGATTTTCTTTAAAGGAAAAGAGAAAACGGCATCATAGTCCCATTCTTCAGTGTCCAGACGATGAATGGCTGAGCACTTAGAAGCAGCACTGTGTTCATCACAGGCCAGGGGTGTGGAAACGTTGGTCTTAGGCCTGCGGTAAAAATGCGAAATTGGATCACTGTGAAGATTGGCCTCTCTTTGCTTGAAAATATGTAGAATTGTGATTGATGATTCATTTGCAGGATTGTACTAACTATGAGAGCATTAAGAAACACTTCATGGTTTTAAAATGAAGGGGCTTACAGAATGATACAATGTTATAAATATAATTTGGCTTTTGTTATGCAAATTGTTAACACCAGCTATTAAAATATATTTTAGTAGAAATGCTTTAATTCATGTTTTTTTCCTCTACACTGTGAATCTTTAAGCCTTGGTGGACTAGAGCGACATCGTGCCGCCCAAAGGACTAACCTATGCAACTAGTTCACATTTTAGTGGATGTCACAGTAATTGTGTAATAAGACATTCTTTCCCTCTGCAATGTACTGAAATAACACATTAAGCCTAGCCTCATGTATGTATAGTACAGTTACTCACAAACCCTTCAAGGTTACCATAATCACTAGTACTATCAGTCATACAAAAGCAGATCACTGATTTATCTATGAAAAAGACTTGAATGACGTCAGAACAAGAATGACAGATGGATGCGTCGGCCATGGCTTCCAAGTGGTCACTGAAAGTTGTTCCCCTGTGATGGAAGCGTGTTCTCAGACGCACTCTCTCCAGGGTATTATTATTCTGTGTCTTTCTTTCTGTATTTGTAAAACATTATAACGCTTTAATTTCCTATCTCTACACATTTGGTTTGCTTAAATAAATGCAGGATATAACAAAATAGTCCCACTTCTTGGTTCTCACCTTGGTTTCTTGGAGCACGGGTCATTGACAATAACCTGGGTACGGGTTTATCCTGACAACACAGGTCAGATTGCCTCGAAGGTGTACGCTGGCTTCAGTGCACTTAAGTTGGTGAGTCATTCAAAATGTGTCTTCCTCCTCCAAATAAACTTAGGTTTAAATGATAACAATATTTTTTTTCAAGCTCAGTCTCTCCAATTTTACATCACAGTGCTACAGTAATACAGCATTGTAGTTTACTTCTTTCAAGGTTAAATCCCTCGTATATCCTCAGTAGTACAGTTTTAATTTTCTTGTATTTGTAAGATGAGAGAAACAGCTTGCAGCAAAGAAAAGAAACTGCACAAATTGAATGTACAAAACAGGGAGATGCTCTGACTTCCCAGCTAAGAATGGCCCATTTATCATAGAGCATAATTGCTTTATTTCCTAATTTTCCCATAGTTGGAAAAAGTGAGTTAGTCCCTGTTTTTGCCCTCAGATAAATCTGAGACTAGAATCTTAGCCTTATTGTATGATTTTGTAAAAGTTCTTTGATGGAGCTTAAACCCTCTTAGTTGTAAACTGATAAACTCTGCTGATGACATATTTAGTGCACTTGCTCATAGAATAAACATTTCGTCCTAGTCTTGAATTTTCTGTTTTTCGTATTCCAAAGTATGAAATAAATATTTATATTATATTAACCAAAATTCTGATGATATTTCAAAGGGCAAAATAGCCCATTTATTTATTTGAAGAATTTGCCTTTTATTTTTTTCCTTTCTCTCTCTCGCCAAGATATTTTCCCCCCACCCTGATCATAAATTTTACTCTTTGGAACCCAAGCCACAGAGAAATGAGCAACTTAGCAAGATTTTTTTTTTAACTAAAATAATTTAGGTTTAGAATAAACTATGCTTACATTTTTATTAACTTAAAATTTTGTGAAATTAGTGTTACAGGTAATTGAGACATATATGACCACTAGAAGTCTACCAAGGTAACTTTCTGTAAAGAGTTATTTACAAACTTTGATACTTTTTTTTAAAAAGAAAGTTATTTTATATAGAAATTCTCAGACATAAATTGAAAAGTGAATAAAAGGAGAGTTTTGTTCCTTTCCTTATGTAATCAACTTCTCCTACACAGAGGGATTGAATAGAGTTTTGTGATGGCAGAAAACTGGATATGATCCAAGTGTGAACTTCAACTGCTTTCTGCAGTTCTAAGCAAAATTCTCAGGCCTTTGTCCATTTATACTTGTACTTGGAAGCAGCAGAGTTCTGATAAAAAAATAGAACGAGAAAATGGGTTTCAAGGATGAAAAGTCAATTTAAGAACAAAGGACCCAGTTATTGGTTTTGTATTTATACCTTGGCATTTTGATCTTTGCTTTCACTTTTTTTTTTTTTTTAAGTAACAAACATGAAAGAGACTAGTGGACCAAAATAGAGAAATGAGCAAAATCTGAATACCTGCTAATCCGCTTGCGAAAATAAGGTACTTTACTGCATCCCAAATTTAGTGATTAGATTGCTTTTTCAATGAACTAGTTTCTGGTCCTTGATCCAGAGGGTTGCTCTTCAAGGCCACATGGCCCTAAGTAACTTTCGTTATCTCACGTGATCTCACCCCTCTGGTGACAGGCGACTGGATGGAGGTGACCGATCTATAGGCTGCCCAGGAGCCCTTCTCAGGAGCTGCACAAGGACTTTGCCCAACACGGACAGTGGTCACTGAACTTGTCCGAATCTCCCTGAAGAGCCCGAGTTCACAATGTAGAACAGGTTGCTTGACTGGCTTTATTGTTTAAAGCTAAACGATGTTGAGAAAGAAGGAAGAAGTTGGGAGTAAGCGTAAGCTGTAAGCAGAAAGCATGGGAAGAAAAAGCCATGAACCAGGGGAAAGACATTTAGAACACAGCAAAAAATAAAGTAGATGGTTAGTGATGGCCCAAGCCCTGGAGATGGGAAGGCACTGATTCTTGTTAATGGCGCGCCCCAAGATTAGGGAGCGCCAACCCCTGCCCCCTGTGGAGGGAGCAGCCACACCCCTGTGGGACCCTGGAGGCTCCATCCTGCTGCCAGTGAAGCCACCTGCTCTTATCTTGATAAGGAACAAATTTCACGAATGTTGGAAACATTTGCAGGATGTCGCCCAGACGAAACACCAAGTGGCCAATGTGATTGAAATGTCACATTTTTACAGTTGAAATATCCCAAGGGTGCCTTAAATAATTTTCTTTCGCTTTCTTTTTTGATGCGGCATACTATACTGTATATATCCTACCTAACATCACTTTAGTTAGAAGTTATTTCCCTGGGCTCTATGAAGGGTATCAATAATTAATAGCAAATGAATTGAACTTCAGCCCTGAGGTTTGTACGAAACAAGGACCGGGGGTTTAGAGGGATGTTCTCACCGATTTCTAAATGTTTGGCCCAGAACACGGGAATGACTGCCATCTTAGGGAGTGGCGTAGGCACTGGTGTTCCAGGGACGAAAGCGGAATTGTTTTTGCAGAGCTTACAGAAATACCTAATTCCTTTGAGTTCCCACAGTGATAGGTCTTGATTAAGGTGGATGAAGCAGTAACTCTTACTCATTCGACATAATATTCAAGGAACAGAACACAGGAATTTTCCTCCTACACTGGTGGAGAGACTACATTAAACATCCAAAGAGATATATTTACCCACTGGTGGTTGTGTATACTTACACAATTCATTGCTTCACTGCAGCTTGAGAGGTGTCAAGGGGAAGCCCAGTCCTCTCCAAGTTCTTGTAGCTGGGAAGGGGTGACCTGTGGTTTCAAGGAAATGATGTGGAAATCTTCTTTGAGGAGCTCTTATTTGAACTGAGCTGAAAGCTGCACTGAGAGCTGTCTCGGTCCATCTAAGCATTAGGCATATGGGAAAATTTAGTCACTGGCGGCTAATAGCAGAAATTTCCCAGTCTTCTGCCAAATTTTAATTTAAGTAGCAATGGAAGGTTTTGGCACCCTTCATAAAATTAAATGTTTATGAACAGAAGTTGGGGTGTGCATGTGCATGAATTTGTGTGAAGGTGCTATCCTTTGATTATTCTAATTATGACTTATTCCACTTTAAAAGAACTCAGCAGTTGCAAAGAGTTAATTATATACACAGAGTTTTACAGATGTGGAATACTTCACTTTCTTTTTGATACTTGACTCTTACGTGGATTTTCCTGTGTCCTTACTTCCTCCCTGAATATTTTTGGAAAGTGTGTGCTTATTAGAGTCTGCGGTCATTCAGTCTACAGGAGGACTATTGATCAAAATGCTCTTCTCTCCTGTTTCAGATGTCACAGATTTGGGAGTTGTCATTCCCATCTAATATGTGATATAAATTAGATTTGCAACATTAACTGGGCAACACAGGGAAAAATCACTCACAAAGCAAGACGGTTATTGGCAAATATTTATAAGTCCTTGCTCAAAGGTAAATCGTAGCTTCGTTAATGGGATTCTGGCAAGAATGTGGGACATCTGACTCCTTTAAAAGTATGGTTGCACATTTTATCTTGGGTACCTTTGCCCCAGTTAAATTATTGATTGGCAATATCTTGAATGTCTTTGGCTCCCTTAATCAATGCCTGGTAGAATGCTTGTCATGGGAATAATTTTTATACTTACAAACACTTCCTGGCTGTGTACATCTTTCTTTTACAAAGAAATGTTTTGACTTTCAAGACGGTACCACACAAATTGACTTCTGAACCTCTACATCTTTTTTGTGACATTGTGTTTCTCCTCCAAAAGGGTAGCTCTGATGAGCCAACTGAGCATCCTATTTGTATCGTTAACACCTAGTTTTTTTGGTTTACAAAGCATGTTCTTACTGGTTTCCGTTAAATTTAGTAAGGTTGGAAGAAGAGGTGCCTGAAAACCTGGGACAAATTTGTCTTGTGTGACTCACCGAGTGGTCCAGGTGATGTGACTTCTCTCTGCCTGTAGCCATCCTCCACCTGGAAAAACGAGGCATGGACACAGGAAGATTTTTCTGTCTTCTTTAAGTCCTAGAAAGGTGGAAGGACCTTGATGGGAGGAAAGGATGGTTCCCATGATGACTTATTTTTCAAAGCAGGCAAATAAAAAAATGTTTTGCGGTATGGCGACATAATTATACTATGTCAACTCAGTATTATTGAAAGATTTCCTGTAAACAATGTTGAAACATTTTCAGAACTCTGAATGGGGTTCCTGGTCTTGATGTGCCACTTGATCATGACTGAGACCCTAAGGTGGTAGTTTCCTAGTGTAGACTTCAGAATTTGGCCGAGTCCGTTTAATTATATTTCTGCAGAGATACAAGATCCTCATTATGATCGATTGGGGTGGAAGGGCGTCATCAGCAGAAAGAAGTCCTATGCCAGAGATGACCATGTCAGAGGAGTGAGGGAACACCTGTGGAATGGTAGCAAGAAAGAGTGGGAAGAACAGCTGAGCCAAGGGCAGATCTGGAGACCCCAAGTTCTCACTTAGATGAAAACAGTTTTAGCTGCAAGTGGAATTGAGTCTTTCAAAATTATCCCAGTGTCAGGAGGTGGAAGCTCTCAGTGTCGGCCTTGTTTATCTTTCCATGCCTTTGCAGTTTCGTCACGTCCACAAAATAATGCCACGCTCAGGTGTGTAGCTTAGCTTTTGAGGCGGGCAGATTTGGGAAGCATCTGGACAAGGCTGAAAATTCACTTGGCCCGAGTGCAAGCTGGGATATAATCTTTGACGATTTTGTGATGCCCTGGCCTTTATGTGGACCTTTTTTTTTCCTTTCAAGTCTGAGGAAGCTGTATTACTCTGAGGGGAGCTGAGGAGGTCCTGCGTTCTGTTGAATTTGGAGTCACATCTCTGAGCGGGTTGTGTTTCGATGGGCAACACTGTGCCCTTTCACGCACATGACCTGTGGACTCATAGATTTCGGGGGAGCCGAGTCCTTTAGTCCAACCCCCACTCACAAGAAGACATATGTGATTGTCTCATCTTATTTTATTTTTATTATTCATCTGGCTGCACTTGCGGCATGGGGAAGTTCCTGGGCCAGGGATTGAACTCTTGCCCCAGTTGCGACCTGTGCCCCAGCTGCGGCGATGCCAGGTCCTTCACCAGCTACACCACGCATGTCTCATTTTATTGACTGACCAGAGCCTGAGAAAAATGATGACCGTCATAATCGAATGGCTGTACTTTGGGGGAGGATTAAACCCCAGCTCCTCTGTCTTGTGTCACAGGGCCTCTCCCCACACACGCTGCTGTTCTTGCTGTCTGCTCAATCTGGTTAAAATGGGGAGGAGGAGAATGAGTGCTTATCCGAAGCTGCCCTTCTTGCTCCTTTAATGTCCCGAGAAGGGCTCTGCCGCACAGCTGTGGGCGCTGAGCAGAGTGATCCCAGGCGGTGCTCTGCCTTGATCATCCGAACCAAGGCCAGGGCACTTTGGGGTAGCAGGAAAATCGATGGTGTCCAGACTCTCATATCACAGGTTGGGAAGGCAGTATCTCATTTCCTTGAAGACTCAGCAACTGCAAATTAAGATAAAAGGGGAACAGGGTCTTCAGAGCACTGGTCTGAAGTCAGAACGCATTCCGTTCCACGTCCAGCCCTTTCTTCTCCCGAGGAGACTGAAGCAGGGTGGGTGAAGCGCCATCTGGTCCAGCTCAAACCTCTCATTGTTTGGGTCGTTAGAAAGCCTCAGGACTTCTAACCAGCTTTTTTCAGGGTCATCCCAACCAGCATTTTTAAACACCTGAACATCTGTCCCACTTGGGACGCCAGCAGGGTTCAGGTTCAGACGCATAAGAGAGATTTGGGGCTTGCGGTGACAGACCATCTCCTTCCTGATAGTGCTCTGTACCGTTTTCTCCTTCCTCTTCTTTCCTTTCTGTTCTATCCCTTCTGTTTCCTGTTTTTAAAAGAACGTGTTGGTTCTCTGCTTTCAAAAGTAATCCATCCTCACTGTAAAACATTCAGAAGAGCAAAGAGAAAGAAAAAATGACTTCGAAGCTCACCATCAGAAGCTATGAGTGTTGATGTGTATCCTTGCAGAGTATGTATTGATACATATGCATATATTTTTAGCAATAATTTTTTATAGACAATTTCACGGATCTTTCCCCCATCTGACATTGTATAGTGAAAATTTCTTTTATTGTTAAAATCTTTTGGAAAATATTCCATCACGTGGAAAAAGTTTAACCCCCTTACTGGACATTTAGACTGTTTCCCTTTTAAAATAATGTGTGAATATTTTCATATTATTATCTCCTCTATTATTTCCTTAAGGTAAATTCCTTCGCAATGGACTTGCTGGGACAAAAGGACCATATAGTTTTAAGCCTTTTTAATAAATATCGTGATTCACCTGTCTCTCAGCAGAGTTTACAACTTAGAACGTACTCTCAGTAGATTGTGCCTCTTGTATCTTATGTCTGTGATTGCTAGTGAGGTTCGACACTTTTTTCATGTGTTTATTGATTCTTGGCAGTCCATTCTTCCTCTCCTCCTACTCCAACTGCCTGGTCTTCCATTTTGCTGCTTGGGGTATAATTTTTTTTTTTGCCAGTTTGGTATATATGACCAGATTACCTTCCAGAAAGTTTCTTCTGATTTATCCTGCCATCCACAGTAGATGTGTTTGTTCCATCAAGCCCTTTCTGACATGGAATGCTATTGTTTGTTTTAATTTTGGTGAGTACCCCTTTTAGATACAGAAATTGCTTTAGGTCTGGTGTGTGTTCATGCCATCCTTTTTACATATACAATTGCGTATAATTGTATATGTATATACCTCACAGACAGTATGGAACAAAGCAGGGGGGGGAAGAGAGAAAGAATTTGGCAGGAGAGACGGGGAGAGGCAGTAATGGAGACGGTGCCCATGAGTGTTTAAGACTGCTGAGTGAGAGAGGTTTAAATGGAGAATGCAGAGAAGGAGCTAGATGTAAAAGAGAATGGGTGACTAGGAAGAGAGTATGGAATCGTATAAATTTGCTAGGGCTGCCATAACAAAGTACTGCAGATATAGCCGCTTAAAGATATAGCCGCTTATTTTTTCACTCGCTGGACGCTGAAGTCTGAGATCCAGGTCTGCACAGGGTTGGTTTCCTCGGAGGCCTCTCTCCTTGGTCTGCAGATGGCCGTCTTCCCTCTCTGTGCCTGTCTGTGTCCAAATTTCCTCTTCTTGGAAGAACACCAGTCCTACTGCATTAGGACCCAACTCCTCACCTTATTAATTACCTCTTTAAAGACTTTATAGGAGTTTCCTGGTGGCTTAGCAGGTTAGTGATCTGTCGTTATCATTGCTGTGGTTCTGGTTACTGCTGTGTCTCGGGTTCGATCCTTGGCCTGGGAATTTCTGCATGTCACAGACATGGCCCCCCCCAAAAAAAATAAGAACTTATATCCAAATACAGTCACATTTTGAGATGCTGGTGGGTTATGGCTTCATTTGGAGTGGAGGGCAAAGTTCAGCCCGTAATAAGAATGAAAAAGTCAGTACTTGTGGGTGGCCAGACACATTCGGTTGTAACTTGGAAATGACTGAGTGCAGAGAGCTTGAAGAAGGGAGGGACTGTCTGAGTGCCCAAGGAAGACGTTTGAAAGATGAAATTAGGATAGAAAAGTGAGCTGGCTGGCCCAAAGGCACGCAGTGGTTAGCTCTAGGGTGAGGTCAGGAGTCCAGGACTTAGGATTTCAACACTCCTAGTTTTCCTGTTGCACTGCGCTGCCTCGGGATGCTCGGCTCTGCAGTGAGGCTGTGCCCCTGGGTCTCTCCTGCTCTGATTCCAACACTTGGCAGTGATCTTGAGCCAAGCAACCCGCTGCTGCAGGCCCCATCACTGTTGCTAAGTTACACTCTGAAGAAGGAAGATGTCCCACCTTTTCTCTATCAGGTTGGCGTCAAGGTGTCGGGATCAGCTTCACTCTATGCCCTCTCCAGAGGAGCCCACATCTGCTCTGCTGGAGCGGGTGTGTATACCCACGGGAGGGGGAGGTGTGGTCTCCTCCTCGCCCCCACATCCCTCCCCTCACCTCCAAGGTCTCCCCAGAACCTCCCCCTTGTACCCCCCATGTATACCTGATGATAGTCACGGACTGTTGGACCTCAGTTGGCGTTGTCTTCACTACATCTTATTTCTGCCTCTGTCGTAAGTTCTTCTAGAAGCTCCACCTCCCAGGATGGAGGGACTGAGACGGTACAGTTGGTCAGCCCTCTTGCATCACTACTGGATCCTCTCTCTGCCTGGTCCTGGTGTGTAGCCACCAAGTCAGTGTTGACCTGTGCGAGTACAGTCCCTAATTTCCCCGAAACAATGTGGCTTGCTTTCAATTCTTTATATCCATTCTTTCTAAATATAGAAAAACATTATACAGAGCTAGAAGCGTGGAGCACTTAGTAAGGAAACACAACCTAATGAGGAAACAGAACATCCGTCTGTGTCAATTCTGAAGATACACTTATCTGCATTGTCTAAGCTTCCTCTCGCTTTCATCAGATTGTTTTCAGGATGCTGAGTGGCTGGCAGACCAGGAACTCACGGAGATGGCTTATTGGGGTGGAGCAAAGCCAAAGAAAGAGCAGTTGTCTAGGTTGGCAAGTTACAGTCTGAAGAATGACACCACTTTCAGCTCTTTAGAAGGTGCTCCCTAACTCCTGTGCCACTGTTTCCTCATGTGTTCGAGGGTGATAAACTTTCCCTTTCATGCATGTTCTGTATATTCTGTTTGTAAAAGAACTTTGCATGGAACTTAGCTCGTACTGTGTGAATAGCAGCAGAGACCAGAGTGGCACTCTGTGGGGAAATGCTCTTGTCAACTATTGTAAGAGAACTCTCTTCCATTTCATCTTCTGTGGGGCTACTGAGTGGCCAGGAGCAAAAGATGAGTGCAAATCCATGCACTCAATAAGAGCAGGTTAAATATTAATTGAGCACTAATTAAGTATAATGAGATAATACAAATGCCGGTAAAGACTCCAGGGTATTATTGGGTTAGGAGAGGATCTGGAGAGAATAATTCTGTAACTTTAAAATATTTAGATGTTTATGCCAGTAAGTTCTGTGTAATTGGTAGAGAGGGCTGGCCTATTTTTACATAGTGTGCTTTGTAAATTACCATTTAGGATATTAATTTCAGAAGTAGAAAAATAGTGGTACATGGTGAACTTTAAAAATGCATAGTTAATTGAATCCTGGTATTTAAACACTAGTAGACTTGATTATATTAAAGTGACACAAGAGGGCAGCTGTGTACTGTTTCTAAATAACTTTGGCTACAGTAGATCAGGCTAAAATTGAATATGTGAATAATCAGTAGATAACTCATCTTTCATAAACTTATTATATAGGTATAATAAAATTATTTTAAATTATTTTATTTTATAAAGTTATATATTTCTTTTATAAAAAGAAGTAAGTTAATTCCTTATACTACTCACACCCTTAAAGGCAAATAAAAGTCAACAAGCAGCAATACAGTTAACATTCTACTGATTATCCATAGTTGCTTTAGTGATGCAGAACTTTCTGGTGATGTCTTGAAGATCACTTGGCTGATCTGAAGGTGGGGTGGGAGGATGGGTGGAATGGGCTCCTAAGGTGAGGCATAGTCTGGTCCCCACCAGCAGCCTACACGTTGGAATGAAACGTGTGTCCTGTGCACCAGAGTTTAGCCGTCCTGTGGGGCTGGACAGGAATGTCTCACTCAGCTTCTTTGTTTTCACCTGGATCTTGGGAGTTGCCTTACTTCTGATACCTTCGGTTGCTGTCCTTTGAACCCACAGCAGGTAAATACCTGCATGATACCAGGAGTCTCCTGGCTAAGCCATGGTATGACCTCCGTGAGTGTGTCCTGTCCTGGGGTCAGAGAGGTCCTGGGCACTAGGACAGTGGACCCAAGCCAGAGGACCCTGAGCATGCTTGTAGTGTTCAGATCCGAATTATATCCAGTTGAAGAGGCTGAGGACAGTGGGAGAGAGGGCTGTGTCTCAGCATCGATCATGAATGGAGCTGTAATGGAGCTCCTGTGTTTCAAGTGTGGTTTTGGAAGAATACACCTGGTTTGTGAAAATGGGCAGCTGCAAAACTTCCAGAGCTTTCCCTGAAATGAATGCAGAGAGATTGTTGTTACTTAAATCATTTCAATAAACATTTATTAATTTTCAACACGTGGCCAGGTCCAGTTCATGTGGTGCAAAGAAGCCATACAGCATCTTCTGACAAGAACTGAATTGACCAGGGAGGAGGTGGGGTGGGGAATGGTTTAAGCACCTGAGTCCCGGGATGTGACGTGGCCACGCGGTCTGCAGAGCATGCTGGCTTGACAAATTCATGATACTAACGGAGCCTGGGAAAGACACCTGGGCCCCTGGTGTGATTCCATGGGGAGAAAGTAGTGGAACCGCTTCTGGCAGTGAGGACAGGGCAGGCCGGGGGGGCATGGCGTAGAGACTCAAAAGCTGGTTGTGGGACTGCTCATCTGGAAACAGCAGGGCAGGGGCGTGTGCCTAAGGTCCTCATGCCAGGTCCAATTCAAGCGTTAGGGACAAGACATAAAGCCAGAGGTCTGAGGTGGAAGTTCGAAATGGGCATGGCGCGTGGGCATTTTCAATGAGAGGAAACAGGGAGGTGACGAAGCTCAGAAATATCGAAGGCAGGAAGGGCATCCAGGTCAGAGAGTGAGCCCCGCCTGCACGGGTCTGGATGCTGCTGCTGATCTCAAGTCAGAAAACACGTTGCTTTCTGTGCTGGTTTGAGACAGTTTTCCTGGTAAAGACAAGAACATCCCCACAGCTGCTGGTTCTCTGGAGAGTCACTGGATTCTGACAGAGGAGCACAATCTATATAACAAATGTCTGGAAATGGAGAGCGAGCCTTAATTCATGTCATGAGTTCATGTCTTCAGGTGCAGCCAAGTTTACTCCCTGGTGCTGGAGGAATTCAAATATGTAATCAGGGAGTCACTGATTACACTGTGACTGGTAATTTGTAAAAAAAAAAAAAAAAAGTACAACAAGAGAAGAATCAGAAATTTAATGACAAGTAAATGTCACAAGATATGAAAAGGGGTGGACCCCAGAAACTACAGACTATTAACTTCGGTCAATGTTTGGTTAAATTATAGAATGAATTTAAAGCAGATGTCTTATGAACACTTTGAAAGGAATGTGTTGACTCTAGAAGACATGGAATCACAAGGAACAACTCATGCCAGACTAACTTCATGTTTTATAAAAGCATTTTACTGAGCTGGGAGGTCAGGGGAGTAACACAGAGCGAGTGTTTCTTGGGTTTTAGGAAAATGTTTGGCAAAATTGGTCGATATCACTGCGGATAATATGGCAAAATACACATAGCCATGAAGGTACTCTGGGAGAGCTGGGACCTGTTCCAAAACTCTGGAAGAACATAACATATGCTACACGATGAAATTTGGTGAGTTTCCAAGTTGACTCTTGCAAACTCTTACTAGAGTACCTATGAACACCCAGGCAAGAAGAAAACTGAAATTAGGACTGCCTGGCACATTAGTGGTAATATCAAGGGGGAAATTTTACTGAATTCAAAACCGATGAAAGTAACAATCAGTAATCTATAAATCATCACCGAAACAGGTGAGTACGTATAGATAACTGTAGGTGGAGAGAGTTGTTCTTTTCTCCTCCATGTCTTCTCTGCTTTAGAAACATAGACACAATAAAACGAAGAAACTGGATAGCTTCCCGCTCTGCATGGGACGAAAGACTCCAGTCACAGCAACAAAACCTAAGGATAATTCTAGTAAGAAATGAATGGCTCTATAAGGAGGAAACTATAGAACTCTGCTAAGTGATACAAAAGTATGAATAAGTGGAGAACCCCAGTCCTGAGTGAGGAGATTAAACATTGTCAATATGTTCATTCTTCTGTAATTAACGATAAGCTTTATAGATCCTAATACAATTACGAAGAGTTTCTTTTTTGGACTTGACAAAGATGTAGGGGGAAGAGGCTGAGAATGGCCTGAAGGGCATGGTTATGAGGCCTCCAGCCAGGCAGGGGGAGCCACGGGGTGTCCGCTGAAGTCCAGAGTGGCCCAGAGGAAGAAGGAGGAGGGTCAGGAGCGAGGACGGGGGAGAGTGTGCAAGGCCCGGGAGCCTCAGGGGCAGGGCTGGTCTTTATCCAAAGAACAATGAGAAGCTATTAAAGGCTTTTAAACAGTGAAATCAAATGATTAGACTTGAGATTTTAAAAGCCCACCCTTCTGCTCACTGGAGAATAAATCAGAGCGGGACCACAATGATTAGTAGCAATGGCAATAAGCAGGTGATGGGGTTGCATGAGGCTGGTGCCAGTGGCCAGGGAAACAGAAGAGCAAGGCGACGTGGGTTCCCCACAGCATCCTGAAAACCAAGGCTGTCATACCGCTGCTGGAAGATGGGGCACTTCTTTATAGAAACGTCATTCCACTCTTAACGGGTATAGAGAAAGGAAATAAAAATCTTTGGAGCGGCCGGGGGCCCCCCGTTGGAGGCCCCACGGTGGCCTGCAGCCCGCGGGCGGCGGTGTGGCCGGTCGGGCGGCCCCAGGGAGCCGCCGTAGGCGCCCGCCTCCCGCGACCTCACGTCTCCGCCGCCGGCTTCGCGCCGCCGCCGAGGGCGACGTGGAAGACGGCGGGGAGCAGCGCGCCGGGGCCTCTCCGTCTGGGCCCGCGTCGCCAGGCGGCAGAATGTTCTCTCCGGGAAGTGGAACGCGGTGGCCACGTGGAGCCGGGACGCGGAGTGCGATACGGGCGCCGTCGGCGGGGTCCAGGCGATGGATGCCTGTCGTAGATGTTAAGCCGAAAACAGGATCGTGCTGTGGGCCGGGGAGCACGTAACGGTCCCTTCCACAGCTGCTGCCCGTCTCTGTGGGTAAAACGGAACAGTCGCTGCCCTCTCTGCCGGCGGGACCGGGTGGTCCGAAGAAGCGGCAAAGGAGAGCGGTGGAAGGTAGTTTCGGTGCAGCAGCGTGGAGCCCTGGGGGGGTCTGGTTATCGAGTGCCCCGTGAAGGCTAAAACTCTCGGGGGGACTAGTCTTCTAACAGGAGGTGATGGATCTATGGTCCCTAAGACTCATCAAAGCCATGGGTTAGCCTGTTTTCGTTTTTTGTTTTTGTTTTGTCCCAGAAATTCTCTACAATTAAGATAATTTGGAGTTCCCTTCGTGGCGCAGTGGTTAACGAACCCGACTAGGATCCATGAGGATGCGGGTTCGATCCCTGGCCTCGCTCAGTGGGTTAAGGATCCCGCGTTGCCATGAACGGTGGTGTAGGTCACAGACGTGGCTCGGATCCCGCGTTGCTGTGGCTGTGGTCAGCTGCTGTAGCTGATTCGACCTGGAAACTTCCATATGCCACAGGGGCGGCCCTTAAAAAAAATGATAATTTCTTGAAGATGGTCTTTGCTACCTCTTTACTTCCTTGGTACGTGGCTCTAACACTGCTTAGAAGCGCTGTAAAAAAGAAAACTATAAATTGAACAGCCTTTATAACTTCCTTACTGACATCCAAGGGGCTATGGAAGCAGTTCCACTAGAAGTGGACTCTGCATGCTTATGGTTGATCAGTTTTTTAGAAAAAGATGTTATAGTAACAAATCAAGTGCAGTGTAAAACCCAACTCTTATGCTTAATCTGTTCCTAATATTTATTTCTGGCAGAGAGGAGGATGATTCACGAAATCTTTGATATAATGAGAATTTTAAGTTTGGGCCAGTGAATAGGGTAAATAAAATTTAATCTTCAGTGTGTAGGAGGATTTCAGTTGTCTTTTGGGTTTTCATCCATTGTCTTTGACTCATCAAGAGAATCTTGGTTTGCGCTCAGCTCACTCCTCAGTCACTGAGTGGTAAAGGACAGATGTATTTTCAAGTTCTGGTTGTATTGTTTTGTAATTTAACTGTTTTGGGTGGAATGTTAAGGCGGGGAAAATGTTTACCATAGTAGCATTGGGTTAAAAAGTTTATTTTATCACACAATGTTTAATAAATAATTTAATCTGTTTCTCTCAAAAAAAAAGTCTTTAGTATAAAAACTTCAAATTTAGGTAATGGCTCTTGCCTAGATGTATGACCACCCTGGATGTATGACCACAAGCAAGTTGTTTTAAACTGAAGAAGTTTCCCCATATGGTCAATATGTTTAATTCTACCAGTTTCTGGAGTTGTTGGAGGGTGTGGTAGACACTGCTCGTTGTTCCAAAAATACCTTTTTTCCTCTTCCTCCAGAGTGAAATCAACTTTGGTCGAGCCAATGGCCATCAAATTTTGGGCTCTTTGCACTTAGATGTGTCATGTGACCAAATTCTAACTAACGGGACCTAAGAGAAGAGCCGAGTGGGTGTCCAGGAACCTTCCTTAAGAGAGTCGCAGCATCTGCTCTCTGTCCGTCTCTCCTTTTCCTTCTCTGCTCCCACAGTGCCACCCGGAAGGAAAAACTTCCCTGGACCCTGAGGGCAGGGGCCACCCCCTAGGGAAGATGGAACTGTGAGCAGGAGGCACTTGATCCCTAGAGAATCAGAGGAGACAGCCAGGCCTGAATGTTGGTTTTCTGTTTTATTGCTGTTTGTTCATTTTGTTATGAGACATCAACAGAGAAAGACTCTCTCTTCCTGGTAACCTGGCCTTGTCCTACCCGTTGCCTAAGGATTAGAAGATGTAACGTGTGTGAAATGCCCAGACGTTGTAAGCCATCACTAATGTTTTTGCCTTCTGTGCATCTCTCCCACCAAAAAAAAAAAAAAAAAAGTCCTTTATAATTCTTCCCTCCAGTTATAGAGAATTGAATTGTATTCTTAAATTTTTGTTTTTCTTAGACTCTGGCAAACTGGAATCTATTCAGGAGAAAATTCTCAAGGTAGTGAGCAGGCCTGGAAACCACATACACAGGGAGCAGTTAATTCCAGGAGTTGTGTTGCGTTTGCTGTTTTTAAAGTAAGTGTGCCTTTGACTCGAGCTTGGGAATCTCAGGTGAGTGGGATCCCGTGGTTTCATGTGTTCCCACGGGACTGGGCCTGACCCATCCACAGCGCTGCTGGAGGCCAGAGTTGCTGTTCTTACCAAAGAATTGAGGGTTCTGGCCGGAGTTGTGGCTACTGGGCATTGTAGGCACAGCTGCAGGCGGGGCAAGGGGTAAGAGGACCATTAGGTAGAGGGGTCCTGCCCACCGACCTACCGTGATGGGACCAGCCAGAGATCAGCAGTTTTCACCGTGGTGCCCAGCGGGCCGTGGTTCTGGCAAGGTGACAGTGTCTCAGGAGCTGCCTGGGAGGTGAGGCAGGGCAGGTATCTGCTTCCTCCATCAGGTTCTGGACGATACAACTTTCAGAAAAGGATTGGTGGCTGAAAAGTTTTCCAAATCTAAATGTAGAAAGTCACTTCAGGCCAGGAAACCTGAAGCGGAGACTAAGAAAAGCAACACTGATTGCCATTCCCGTTCACATGCCTGGCCTCAGAGGTGCCAAGTCTGTTTGAATTTACTTGCAACTCACAGCCAGCCTCCTTCAGAAAGGAGCTGGAGCTATGCACAAAGTGTAAGTGGAGACTCTGTCTAAGGAAGCACATAAGTGATGGTGCTAAGTGTTTGTCTGTGTCCATGTACAAGAAGACTCTCTGCTGGGGAATGGGTCAGATCGCTGGCTCTGTGTTGGGTTGGTAGTTACCCCAGGGCTTGGATCAGTTGAAAGATGGTTCAAAAGAATATTGTTCAAATGGATGGCTTCTGGGTTTATTCTTACAGAGGGACAGATGGCCCTAGGGACACCTGTGATGACCTCACACCTTGACGGACCCCGTTATGGTTTACCTGAATAGGTGTCATATTAACGTGCATCTGTCCCTAGGGAATTGCTTTTCCTTCCATTCCTCCCTTACATAGTGTGGTCCAGCCATTCAAAGTGACCTGTAATGATCAGAAAGAGACCTGGTCTTTTTTTGATTTCTGCTCCCGAAGCCATGCTCCTCTATTTAGCACATGTCTGCCATTGCACTTGTCACAGCAGAGCCTTTTGTCTATTTGTCTCCCCCACTAGGCTCAGACAGCTTTCAGCTAGTTGGCATTTTTTTTTTTTTTTCCTTAAACCACTTTACGCCACCAAAAGCCTGGCACCTAGAAGGTGATTAAAAATGTTTCTTGGAGTTCCCGCGGTGGCACAAGGAGATCAATGGTGTGTCTGCAGCACTGGGACACAGGTTCGATCCCTGGCTGGCACAGTGGATTAAGGATCTGGAGTTGCCACAGCTGTAGTGAGGTTCACAGCTGTGGCTTGGATCTGATCCCTGGCTTGGGAACTCCATATGCTTACAGGATGGGCAAAAAAGCAAAAAGATTTCTTGACCAGTTGAGATAATTCTCCTGGCTACCAGCCATTGTCATGAAGCTTGAGTATCTTTACTCTCAGAGACCTTTGTTCACTGCAAGGGCAGCCACCTGAGTCCAGCAAAAGTCTCAGGAGCTATTGCAACGCTCCAGGTGGTCTCTAGCGGGTTGGTGTACCGCTGCTTTGTCAGACAGGCAGCCAAGTGGAGAGGAAACTCCTAGAAAGGTGGGGCCATTCCTAAGGGATTGCCAGCTTGCTGTATGACTTGGAGCAAGGCTTCTAAACTTTTTTGTGCCTTACTTTCCAGACTCTTTCATACCCAACCTCCCAGTAAATCTCATAGTAAATCAGGGAGGGCACACTTGGGAAGGAAACATGAAGGGTACAAATAAACATAGGCATTGAAGGGACACCCTTCTTCTCTGGTCTCACGGGGAGGAAGCTCCACTTGGAGGAACCAGTTAGAGGACTGCCTCTGGTCTTTCCTTCCCTACTTTTGGGCGCTGCAGGGGTGGAGAAGAGATTTCACTCACTGGGAGAGGCACAGAGCACGCTCAGCCCACCCACTCTCTTCAGAGCCAGTCTTGTTGAAGGGGGCGTGGCTTCTGGTGTGCCAGCCACACCCTCTCCCCTGCCCCCGCCCCCGCCCCGGCCCCAGGGAGCTGCCTTGAGGTGGAGGGCTGGGATCGTGAGCCGCGGGAGGTGCTCTGCGCGGAATATTTGTGTCCATTTTCCGTCCCCCCTAGTTCATATGCTGAGACCCTAGTCCGCAGTGTGAGGGAATTTGGAGGTGGGACCTTTGGGAAGCCATTAGGGTTAAATTGGGTTGTGAGGATGGAGCCCCTGAGATGGGCTTAATGCCTTTACAGAAAGAGGAGGAAACACGAGCTCGCTCTCTGCGTGGGCCCAAGGAATGGCCATAAAGGACTAAACCAGGAGGGAAACCCTCACTGAGTGCCTGCCCTGCTGGCATCGTCATCTCAGATTTCTAGCCTCCAGAGCAGGAAGAGATAATGTTTGTAGTTTGAGCCACTCAGTATGCGGTGTTGTTAGAGTGGTGGAAACTGGCAAAGGTGGTGGTGAAGTGCCTGATGGAAGCGCAAGGGGCAGCCTTTGAGTGTCAGTAGCGTAGCCAGTATTTCACCTCAGTCTGCTTGACTTCTCCACCTTTTTTCTCAATAAGAACAAAAGAAAAACATATTATGTGGAGACATCCTTAGCAATAGAAAGGAACTGTAAAGCCCAGCTTCCTAAGAAAGCGTGGTGTGGTTAAAAAATCACTTTATCTGGAACTCCTGCGGCCGTATTTCTAGTCCAGGCCCCGGTGCTCACCACCTTAGCTGTCCGTGCCTTGTCCAGTCCTGCTTTTCTGGCCTTCAGTTTCTTCAACTTTAAAATGCAGGTGTTGGACTAGTTTTTCTTTCTAAATGCTTGCAAATCCACAGTGGTAATCCACCCAAAGAATGTTCCAAGTGGACGGGGAATCTTTTTTCTCTTGGTAACTGAGGCAAACTCTTAGTCAACTGTTCGATATCCATTCACTCTTTTTCTTTAGTAAGGACGCCCAGTTTTTATTGACTGGGAACAAAGAGAGAAACGTGGTTTCTCTTGAAGCTCAGAAGCTTTGAGTAGAAGATCTGAGAAGTCTTCCTAAGCAGACAGCACACAGCCGTTAGCTCCTCTTTTGCCCTCCCTCTCTTCCCACTTCCTTGGAATGTGGAAACACTGGCTGGAGCCCCAGCAGGGTCAAGAAACCATATTCATAGTGGAAGCCGATGCAGCAGTTGGTAGATAGAAGGATCCTGGACTGTTGATGACACAGAAGAACTGCCACACAACCCCTAAACTGCCTGCCTCCAGATATCTTTTGATTTGAAAAACAGAAAAAGAAGTCAATGTTATTTCTGGTCTTGTTGCTGGTAATTGAATGCAATTCCTAAATAACACAATTCATCGGGCTTTCTCTTGTAAATGATAATTCCTTCAATAGGATGAAGAGTCTAAGCCTGCAGAGCTGTATAATTCATACAGCTCATCTTAGAACAGAAAGGTTTGATTTGCATCCAGAAATCTATGCCCTGAATGGCGAGAGAAAATGGAATTCTCCATTGCTTTTGGATGCTGGTGGCATTGTAGAACTAGGGAGTCTCAGGTTCCGTTGACTCTGGCCATCAGCTAGGTATTTCAACCAGTCTGATCCCAGTGTTTTTTCAGACATCTCTAATAGTTAACAACTGTGGATCCGAACAAAACCTGTGGGCCAAACATTCTTTCAGGCTGACAAAATGTTCTAGTCCCTGCCAAATTTGAAATAACACTTAGTCACTTTAGATGAACGCTACAAAGCATGCAGTCAGTCCTTCTTTGTGTGTTTTGCACCCTTATGAAGTCAGCAGTGACAGGAAAATAGATATTCGGCTAAATCAAGCAAGTGACATTCCTCTTCAAGCATCTCCCGACGCTTTCACGGAGCTCCCAGATGGGATGGAGGTGAGGCTTTCCGTGACCAGTGCTGTTGGTGTTCCCTCCACATGGCTCTTGATGGTGACTGGCATTGCGGGCAGCCATCTGGGCTGGGAACTGGGAGTCTTGGACTCGAACGTTAGTTTTTCCAAGTAGCAGCATGACTCTGGACACAGCATTTAGCGTCCCTGAGCCTCTGTTTCCTTAACTCTAAAACTGGGACGATACTGTTGATCTCCTAAGACAAGGCTACGCTAAGGACTGATGTGGTATTGGTGAGACGCCCGGCACAGGGCTCAGTGGAGAGGGAGCCGCTATTTAATAAACGTTATGTTGAACCTGAGTCTTATGTCACTAGATTGGGGAGCTGGAATCCCGAATTTCCTCCTAGAGCATGTGAAATATTGACTAGCTATGTTAACGTGCAGTCAGACTTCACCAAGACATTCATTGGATGTTCAAATCAGTTAAATGTTCTCGTTGTTGCTGGGTGAAGAAAGTGACAATTTTTGGGTGAGTAGGACCCAGAGGGGCTCTGGGATGATTTGCCGATGGCTCCAGTTGGGACATGAATGACTAACAGTGCAAAGGACAGCACTGGAATTAAATATAACGTTTGTCAGGTTCAATAATGAGCAAGAGGGTGTAACTCACTGAGTGAGGGAAGGCTGGAGCCCGCCTCGCCTGGCTGGGAGGGCTGGCTTGTTTCCTCAAAGAGGGACTGCATGGTGGTAGCTCATGGGCCTGGCCATCCGCACAGGTAACAGGCTGCTCCTGGGTCCCCGTGGAATTTTGGGGGCGGCGTGAAGAAGTGCCAGGTGAGAACAGCCTCCGCAGGGGATAAGAAGCCCGACGTGGTACACTGCTGCCTCCCACAGAGATGTTCTTGTCTGACGCTTAAAGCAGCTCTAGTGTGCAGCCGGGCAGTTGGTCTGATCAGGAAATGAATGAAATGGCAGTGTTTCTGGAGCTAAGACTAGAACCCAGTGGGGAGCTTGGGTCTGTTAGGAAATCAATAGATAACAGCCTAGTGCTCTCCACATCGCTGGTGTCACTCAGTGGCCTTACTGATGCTGCCCAGAAGGGGAACTGGGCTTGGAGTTCTTCCGCCTGGAGATGAGGGCGCTCGTGGGACTCTGTCGTGCTCTTTAAGGCCACGTGCGAGGAGCCGGCCAGCTACTTTCCATCTTTTCTGAGGCCAAATCAAGAGGAAATCGATTTATCCACTTGTGGAATCTGTACATTCATCCTGAAGTGAAATTCCTCCTTGAAAACAAAACAAAACAAAAAGGCCTCAGGATGCAAGCTTGGCAAAATCAGTCAATACAATAATCTGTTCAAGTAGAAGCTAACGGTACCTACCGTGGAAGCGGCATGTTTGCATCACGCTGGACTCAGGTGAGGAGGTTTTTTAAAAGTGGGGCAGCCTCACCCACCCTCAGTTTGCTCCGTGTGCCTCCCCAGCTCACGGAGACCGGGCCACTGGCGTCTTCTCTCCACGCCACCTGCCTCTGGGGAAGGACAGTTACCTGGGATGCAGGTGAAGATTCACGGCCAGGCCTCTGAGCTCACTGTGGCCATAATTAACCCCTGTGGTCCTGAGGTGCTGTCACTCATCTGGAAGCAGCAAGAGAGCAGGCCTTGGGGCTATGATTTAACAAGCTGGTTTGTTCACATTCCTTCTGCTTTTTCTCAGACCTCTAGACTCTGGCAGCAGGGATCCTTCCCTCCTTTTCCTTCTGCCTTTGTTGGTGGCTTGCTCGCCATTCCTCTCCTGGTCCCCCAGTGGCCTCGGGATCAGCGCCTCACAAATGTTCACTTCCTGGGGGGCTGCTTCAGATTCTGGACTGGCAGGTCTGGGCAGGGCCTGAGACTCTGCATTTCTAATAAGCCGCCAGGTGCTGCCGCCGCTGCTGCTGGCCTGTGAGCTCCATATTCAGCTGCGAGGATCTGCAGTCCGCCTGCTTGGGAAGACAGCCTGTTGGCCTGTCGTGCATGCTCTTGGCCAGTTCAGAGGGCAGGCCTTGAGCACTGAAAGATGGGAAGAAATATCTCATCTTGAGAAACTTTCAGATTTGCTTCCATCTCCAGCAGTCAAGTGTTGACCTTGGACTCACCTAGAAATGAGTGTTGGGAAGAAAATGACAACTAGAAGTTTCTTCAAGCCTTTATGTTGTGGAACCCAGGAAAGAGTGGAGGACAGAACCGAACCCAAGTGAATGAATCACTGCTTGGTCCGCCTTTGGTTTTTATTTGTTTTTATTTATTTACTTTTAGTCAAATGCCCCAAATTCCAAACCACAGTGACGTTTTTGAACATTTTAAAGGAAAGCCCCCATCAGGGGGGACCATCCCAGTGTACATAGACTTCATCATTATCATGATTTCCCTGTTCTATGTGCAATGAGCCAAGAGAGTCTTGAAAGGCTTAAAAAAAAAAAATGCATTTCTCCCCTGAAATATTCATTTAAGTAATTCAGTTACCTACCCTAGGCTCAAGATAAATTATTCAGATAATTGCTTTCATTCTCTGCTTCAATTTGCTAATGTAGATCTGGCCTTTGCTTATAGATTTATTGCCGGCTTCATGTTTTTCAGGGAATAATAATTATTAGAGGGTTGATTGTTTCATTGAGGTTTACTGCTGAGGCGTTAGAAATAACTCTGTGTCCTCATATCGTGCAGTGAGAACTTTTGTGTTTGTGAGTGATTATTAGATGCATTAGAGACCCTCATGGTAGTAAAGAGAAGAAAAAAAGCTCATTGGATAAAAGTTCCTGTACAGAGCTCTAAATGTTATTGCCATTAAAGATTGCGTTTTAATTAGGCCATCGCACTTAGTTTTCCAAAAAGCAATGTAATATAGAAATACATTTTCCAATAACGTTGCTCAACATGATAGGGAAGGAAAGTCCTTTCCTGCAGTGTGACTTGATGCCTGGTAAATACCCAGTAAATATGGGCACCCGTTCCCCAGTGAGGATGTTCCAACCTGGGGCTGACTCGTCTTCATTCTGTTGACTTGTGTGATTTGATGGGACTGCATCCCGAGGCCGGTTGGTGGGCGGCGGTGGAAAGGGGGAAAGCGCGCAGAACCTGTGCCGGAGTGGTGCTCCCACGTGGCTTGGTGGGAAGGGACGGTGATAAAAGGAGACGTTTAAAAAAATCCTGGTGGTGGAGTTCCCGTAGTGGCTCAGCAGGCCTGACTAGTATCCATGAGGATGTGGGTTCGATCCCTGGCCTTGCTCAGTGGGTTAAGGATCTGCATTGCTCAGCAGGCCTGACTAGTATCCCTGAGGATGTGGGTTCGATCCCTGGCCTTGCTCAGTGGGTTAAGGATCTGCATTGCTGTGAGTTGTCTTATAGGTCGCAGAGACGCCTGGGCTCCCGAGTTGCTGTGCCTGTGGTGTAGGCCAGCAGCTCCGATTCAACCCATAGCCTGGGAACTTCCACATGGCCAGGTGTGGCCCTAAAAAAGACCAAAAAACAAACAACCGTGGTGGCATCTTAGGTTCCTGAGTGAGAGAATTAAGAAACGTAATTGAACCTCAAAGACATCAAAAGCCAAACATACAGTAGGATTACGGGCAAAGGGAAAGAGAGAAACCATAACCTTGAAAAGTTGTTTAGGGCCCTGAATAAGGCTGCAGCAGGCATATTTAGCTTGATTCCTTTTTGTCCCCAAACAGGCAAAGGGATAGGAAGTGAGCCAACTTTATTTCTAACTTTCCGTGGGTGGGGCTCCCTCCTGAAACACAGAACCAAGGATTTCTGCATAGGAGGGCTGAGGGCCTTATCAGTTCTTAAGCTCAACAGCATTTAAATAGCCATTTTAAAGAAAATTAAACAAAGGCTTTAAACAACTCTGTTTCTTGTTAAAACCAGCAATACTCTGCAGAAATTGTAGTCACTGCCAGTTCCACTACGGTGTTCTGTTTTGAAGGTCTCAGTGTCCTTTACTAGATTTTTTATTGCTCAGCCTAACAGTCAGGGCCTGAAATTTGTCTTTTACCTTCCGTGACTTCCACCTTGTGGGTCTTACAACACTGACTGGTGAAGCTGAATTCTTCCAGGCTCATTGAATTTCTTGTGCCAAGAAGGCAAAGCAGCCAGTTGGCTTCTAAAATATCCCATAACGCCTCAAATATTTTTAGATGCCTAGCCTGGCCTGGAATCTCTTAGAAGGATTCCAGCCTAGCCCCGTTATCTAAATTATTTAATTTGAATGACACTGAATGCAGCACTGCGGTGAGCATTTTTCTTCTTATTTAAAGTCATTGATGAGCTGTTGATGCTTTCATACAGCTGCAAAAGACTGGTTTGTTTCTTTGTCATTCTTTCTGCTGCCACTGCCATGAGCAGCCATCACCTTGGAATCTGATAGCCATGTTGGACTTTGATCAGAACTTTGCCTCTTGGACTCTCTCTCTTTTTTTTTTTTTTTGCTTGTAGTCTTTGCTTAATTCACTCAGTTGTCTAATCCAGAAAACTGAGCACCATTCTGGACTCGTGGCTCTCTTTTGCCTTGTGTCTCATGGTTTATACGCAGAAGCTGGTCATTTCTCTCCCTCACCATGTCTTACTTATGTCATTTCTCTCTCTGGAAACTGTTGCCTTTTGGATGAAGCCCAATCTTCGTAGGCCTTCTCATGATCTGTTGAGCTCCTCTCAGCTCTCTCCTCCTGCCACGCTCATACAAATCCTTTAAGCCTTGCATTTTCCTCCAGGCACGCTTTATACACAAGCACACTGGCATCGCCCAGCTGGACCAAGTGGCAGAGTCCACCTTCACCCAGCTCTGTCTGAACCTGAAGTCCTTGTTTCATCCACTATATTGTTCTTGCCTCTCTAAAGAAGTCCAGCCTTGGGCTGTGTCCTCTGTGGAGTTTACCCAATGTTTACAGAAACATTTTTGCTTATCTCAATCCTGGCAGGGCCTTTCTTCTCTTGTATTGTCTTCTACAGCAGTGGTCATTGAAATAGGGTGTAATGAAATCCCATTCTTTCATCTGCTTGCTTTACTGATGGCACCCCCAATCTGGAAGTTTGGTATTCACAGAATTCCCCATTTACTCCACAAAACGAAAGTTGTGAGGCCTGAGCCCATCATGATCCCACCTTGCTTAGTGAATCCTGAGTTATGGCTTATACATGTAAGTGATGAGTCAGGCCTATTGTTTGTGGCATCTGTATAAGTTAGTGTTTCCCAAGCCAGTATCCCAAGGAATTGTCATCCTCTCAAGCAAAATTTTATGGAAAGAACAAAAATCTCTGATCAAATATATCTGGCTAGAATAAATAGCTCCACATCTCTCTAGAAGGTGTTTATAGTATGGGAATTCCTTTAGATTGGAAACAAGTTTAATAGAGATTTTCAAGTATTTGTCCCAAGATGAGACAGCTGGTTAGTGATGAGGCCGATAAGAGAACCAGATGTTCTGTCACTGTTACTACAGCTGTTTATGCAGAGTAGGCCACCATAGCCCAAGATCTTCCTGACTGCAGACACCACACATTTGGAAGATTCAGTCGCCCTTCCAGACCAGGGTGCCAGGACAGACACTGCCGTATTAAGCTAGTCCCTTAAAACGTAATAAATCTAATGAACAGAGAAATATCACTCGGGAAACCAGTCTCTGGATAATGACTCTCGATACCAAATCAGGCTCCCTGGCTAAGACTCTGTTGCAAAACAGAATTACTTTGAGTTTTCTTCAGCTGTGTTCTCAAAGTAACAGCATTTAAAAGAAGACTCAGTAAGCCAGATGCCCATCTCATAGGATGGCAAGTTGAGATTTGAGACTCTGTTTCCCTTGCCTGTAACCCACTCCTGCCATTTCACACTTGGCAGACAGATGCGTGCATTAAGCAGCTATTTCCTGGAGTGTGGTTTGCATTACCAGGCATCTTGCTCCCTTACCGAGTTTCAGGACTGTACGGTACTTTGAAGCACTGTTCACACCAGCCAATTTGATTATCTGGTACATTAAGGTAATAAATCACAAGGTAGATGCTTAGGATCAGAGTAAAATATGGACTTATATGTAGATATCACAGGCCAACGATAGGATATATTAAAAATTATGAAAAATGTAGTTTTGCAAGTGTGTTTTCTTGCCACAACAACTGGCAATTTAGTTAAATATCTTGGATTCAGGCTCTCTAGTCAAAAGGACGTTTTAAAACTTGAAGAGAAGGGGCTTCATATAGTTTAATAAGAGCCATTGTACTTTTTGCTGTCAGGCTTAGGTTGTCTCATACTGAGTCTGTGGGGCTTGCAGTGAACTGAAACCTGTCGACTTGATAGAACACAGGTGTCTATGAAGCATGGCCAAATGTAGGACAAGTATGTGTATACGCTGCAGGTTAGGGAGTCAAAAATTTACCTTCACTAAACACGCCTTATGCTTCTACTATGACCTAGATGCTGAGAGAGACACAGACAAATTGGACAGAGATTTTTTTTTCCCTTCAGTGAACGGGGTATTTCTGATAGCGGTGCAACCACGTGCCCGCAGTAAAAGGCAGTGAGAGGGTGAGCAGTTACTTCTTCTTGGGGAAGGGAGGGCGACCTTCGTGAAGAAGGAGGGGCGGTCTGGAGGATGGCTGAATCTGGATGTGTGGGTGGGGAGACATTGCAGTTAGGGAAACCCTTGCACAGAGGAATGAAGTCCCAGGGAGCAAGGCTGCAGGGTTTCTGCGTCTGTTTCACACTGTGTCCGCCCCTCTAGTTTGAAGCTTACTTTTGGAACCTCAGGATTTCTCCTCCATTCCCGTTGTCTTAGTTAGACTCATGTTAGTATCTTTATCCTCACATTTCTGGAGTCAGAACTGGTTTCCACTTGTATGTTCTGCTTCATAATCTTGACTGGATGCAGTCCTGAGTCCATAGCTTTCTCTCTGTCTGGTTGTAAGCATCTTGAGGACAAAGGATTTATCTTATTTGCTTTTGAATGTTTTTTGAAAAGTATCAGGTAGAAATCCATGTAAATATGGCAGAGTATGGGGAAGAAAACCCTGCACACCGTCGTGGTTAATGATAGTTTGCAGAGCAAAATGTGATGGTTCCACGTGCAGCAGTGCAGCTGACCTGGTCACACCATTTTGCATGTTAGACCTCTCTTGGTCAACAGCTTACAGCAAGTGAGATTCTGTAGTAGTGCTCTTCTCAGCATTGTATCATCGAGTGAAAGGAAATGGACGGATGACCTAATGAGGAGATCAAGACATTAAAATTATAGACCAGTATTTTTCATGAATAAAAATGCAAGATCCTCAACAACTTGTTAGCAAGTAGAACTCAGCAATTTAAAAAGGGTTATACACCATGTTTATGGGCTCATGTTTATGAGTTGTATCTCCCTGCCGAATACAGACATTGTAGTCTGAATACCCAGAACCTCAGAATGTGACTCTTTTTGGAGGAAGGGTCTTTAAAGAGGAAATTAAGTTACAGTGTGTCATTAGAGTGGCCCTAGCCCAGTGTTACCAGGGTCCTGATAAGGAGATGAAACTTAGTCACAGACATGCCCAGAGGGGCGACCTTGTCGTGACACAGGAAGAGGTGACTGTCTACAAGCTAAGGAGGGAAGCCTGGAGCAGATGCCTCCCTCATGGCCCTCAGAAGAAACCACACCTCCTGACACCTTGCTCTGGATCTTTGAGTCTCCAGAACTGGGAGGAAATAAATTTCTTTTGCTTAAGCTATCCAGTCTATGGCACTTTGTTATACAGCAGCCCTAGCAAGCCAATATGCATCATAACCAAAGATTAATAGAATAAAGAAAAAATATCATATGATGATTTCAAATAGATTTGGAAAAGGCATTTGAAAAATTCAAAACCAATTTATAATTTAAAACTTTCAGCAAAGTAGAAATAGAAAGAAGTGTTCTCAATCTGGAAAAGGGCACCTACCAAAAACTTGAAAGGGAAACCCAAGTGCTTTCTTCTAAGACCTGGAACAGAACAAGGATGCCTGCTTTCACCACTTCTGTTCTGTACTGTATTGAAGGTTACAGTCTAATACAGTAAGTAAAAGACTTAAAAGACATACACGTTACAAAGGAAGAAATGAAACTATTTATTTGCAAATGACTTTTACATATTAAAAACCCTCAGGAAGATGCTAGATAACAACTAGAGAATGAAAGATATTTTCAAAAAAATATTTTTTTGAAAAGTATCAGGTAGAAGTTCATCTAAATATGGCACGGTATAGGGAAGAAAACATTCATGATACAAGTTCTCAGGATACAAGGTCAATATGCAGAAGTCAAATATATTTCTATAAAGAGTAACAAATACATGGGAAATGAAACAAAAATCATTTGCAATAGTATGAATCAGAATCCTTAGGGATAAATGTAACAACAGGTGTGCAAGACTGCTGTACTGAAAACTGAAATATTTCTCTTTGTGGATTGGAAAACTCAGTATTTGTTGAAGCGTCAGTTCTCCCCAATTTCATCAATAGCTGCTACATATTCAGAATACAGTATTTGGGGGGCAAAATTGACAAGCTGATTTTAAATGTATATGGAAATGCAAAGTACCTAGAATAGTCAAAACAACCTTGCAAAATAGAGGTCCTATACCACTTGATATCAAAAAGTATTTAAAAGTATGGCGACAAAGACCTTATAATAATGGCATCATGGAGATGATGGGATAGAGTAGAATCAGGAAATAGTCCTACACTTGTATGTGGTCAGTTGATTTTGACAAATGTGCCAGTGTGGTTCAATAGGGACCAGTGCTGGGCCACGTGGATAAACTGGATGAACTGATGAAAAAATTGAAAAAGGTGGCAGTTGTGGCCCAGAGAAGTTAAATAAATTCCCCAGAGTTACACAGATGGGTCATGACTCCTAATTTGGTGGTTTGAGGTGGTTTCTGTTGCCCACAGTAGATCTTTTGAAAGCAGTTTGGTACATTTGTTTTTAGTTTGTGTAAAATGTAGCCTAAAGTTATGTGGCTAGGTAATTTCTTCAGCATGTTTTCTGGTGTGTGTTTCATTACAAAGGGATGTTGAGATTTAATACTAGGTTTTCTCCCAGAATGGTACAAACCTAGCTGGTCACATAACCTATAGTCTCATTTAATCAGAAAAGCCCTAGCAGTGGACATCTTGGTGCTCAAGGGTTTTCTTACCTAGTACTGTCTTAACGCTATTAATAAGTATCTGTTTTTCTTTTCTTTTCCTTTTTTTTGAGCTCTTTGCTTCTTATGTGAAGCTCCTTAAATTAGCAATTAAAAAGATTATCCTTCAACAGACTGTCCGTTTCTCCTGTTTTGATAATTAATGAATTAAAATTGGACACACATAGAATTGGATTAAGGTACATGGAAAAGGACTGACTGACAGTTTCAGGTCAGAAAACCCTGGTGTCTGAGCCTTGCAAAGTTTTATGTTTTCTGACAGCCTGAGTCCATGGGAGGTTTTTATTTTCTCAGTCTGGTTTGGATGGTTTCTGAAAATATATATTTTTTAAAAAGTATCAGGTAGAAATCCATGTAAATATGGCAGAGTATAAGGCAAGAAAACATTCATGATGAAAGATGTTTGTGAAGGCAGGACAGGATGGGGCAGGCAGACAGGTCTGAGAAAACAGCAAGGGTTCCAGATTCCTGGCCTTGATGGGTTCACATCCTCCATCTGTCTGGACGTAGGTTCTGCCATGCCAGAGAGAGACTTCGTGGAGCTTGCGTGGATTCGTACATTTCTAATACTTTAAGATGTATAATATTTGCAATAACAATTTCATAGGAAAATGGTATACTAGATGAAAAAGGACTTCAAGATCTTGTACAGAATATAGATGAAGCAACTAAGTTCAAGATAAGTGTGTTGACTTGATCAGGCTAATGCAGCTGGTAACTATTCGAGAGGAGTTCTGATGCCGAGGGCAAAACTGCTGTCATTATATCCTGTCACCTTACAACTTCGATTTTCTCCTTCCAACATACAGGCAGTTTTAAAGATATAAAAGAATGTTAAATGAGACTGCTCTGGTCTTGGATTTTTAGCTGAGAAGAACACATTCTAAAGATGAGCGTTGGCGTCTCCACGGGCAGTCTTGCTAATAGGTGGCCAGAGTAGTCACAGCCCCACAGCCACCTGCAGCTGCCATTTGGGCATCTTCCACACAGAAGGGACCAACACCTAGTCACACCAGCACCACTCCACAAAGACCTTTTGTCCCCTTAACTTTTTTTTGACTCCCTGGCCCTAACCCTAGAGGAACCACTAGCAGCTCCTGAATGGGGGAGGACATTGAGGACAGAGAAAAAAGTTCCTGTGCCAGGTTTTTGAATGTGGAGAAGCTCTGAGCTGTGGGGAAGGGGAGAAGCTATAGGTGGGATGACAAATGGAAATTTTAATACCTGTTTATGGACTATTGATCATTTATTTACTTACTTTTTTATTTAACTAATTTATTTAGTATCCAGGATACCTAGAAAATTTATGGGTTCTTCTCTTATGAGGGTGAAAAAGGGAGAGCCACCAGAGCATCTTAAAGGAGGGGAGAGAAAGTTGTCTTCTCTTTGTGCGTTAAGTGAGCCCAGCTAATCCAAGACATTGGTTGAACTTGCCTGGATGTGCGCACACTCTTAAGTATCTGTATAGTCTCATATGACTCACACTTGACTGGGGGTGGGTGTTCCTGATTCAGGTGAGTTTGGGATTGGGGGATGGTCTGATCTGCCTTCTTGTAGGTCACATGAGGCTACACCTGTTGAGTGTGACTGATCAGGCTTCTGTGAAAGAAAACGAATTTCTGATCCTGTCTTCTGAAATATGCTGGGTCCAGTTTCCTAGGCAGTTGAGCTCCTGGAAGGGTATCGGTCATTGGTTAGGAGCCTGGTTTTTCCATGCAGGGGCCCTGAATAAGAATCTGTTGTCTTGAAATCACACTTCTCGAATTCTGTAAACTTCAAATTCTAGTAGTTTCTAACATTGTCATTTCTACAAGGACACTAATATGGAAAAGATAAAAAAATAGCAAACTAGACCCTTCAAGAAGTGAAACATTATGTAGGAGCTTCAGACTGTGTATAAAACTGATTGATTTTAGTTAATTCCCTGAAACCATAAAACCTTTAAATCTGACATCATCTGAAACTGGTACAGTCTCTAAAGTCTGATTCTCAGCTTTAAGTTGTTACTCAATTATTATTTTTGTTTCTGAGGAAAGCGTATTTTTAGCTTTCAGAAAAATGCAATGATTACACAAATTCTTTTCAGCCCTGGTAATTTGGCTGGCAGTTCTTCTATCTATGTGTGTGTGTAGATGGTGGGAACATAGCTTTCTGATGCATTGTTCTTTTTTCCATTCGATAAAGGGCTTTAAAATACATTATTATTCTTTCTCCAAGTACAAGTGGGTCATTATTTCCCCCACATTGTTTCCTCAAAAAGATGAAGTCTTTTCCATGAGCTATGCAGACAGGACTGTCAGTTTCAAGCTTGCAATCAGAAGTGTCATATCTTTGCTCATTGTGTTTTAAATCAACACGTAGCTCTAAACAGTTTTCAAACTAGGGTTGAGGGCCAGGCTTTGCTACCTAAGACTCTGTTCTTCCTCCTTGTGTAGCCTGTAGACAAACTATGTTCCTCTTTCCCTGCCTGAATACTATTTTCCCATCTAGATTGGTTTTCTACTCTCCATTCCATCCTAGGAGGCGAGATTGTTCAAACTACGTCAATTGTTCCTTTGACTACTGGCTTCTGCTTGGGCCACTTCCATGGACGGCACCTGCAGGAGACTGGAGGGTGGGTGAGAGTGAGGCCGAGGTGTTTATTCTCACACCTCCGTCCAAGGCAGTCACTAGCAGTGGGTTCCATCTCTAGGCCAAGGCGGTACCCCTGGTCAGGTGCTTCTCTCTGTCTGTATCTTCAGTGCCACTTTGTTCCCTTCACTCCTTCACATCTGGGGGTGGTAACTAGTCCTGGGACAGTGCTTTCCCCCTGTGAGTCCCCATACCTGTAAGCTGTCCCTTGGTAACACTATATTGTATATTCTTCTCAAAATATCCAGTTTGAGAGGGCCATTTCTTTTTCTACTGGAACCCTGACGACTACATTCTCTTTTTAATATTTCTTCTCTTCCTAAGGAAACTGGCAGCAGGCATTCCAATCTTCGAATGACCTCTGCTGTCACTGAGTTGAAACCTTTGACTCTTCTGTTTCCTTACATCACTTTCGATTACAGTCTTTGATTGTGAACGTTGCAGGGCAAAATTTATATTTCTGTTAGCACTCCCTAGACCGTGAGTTGTGCCAGTCCAGGAATATCTGTGTGCCTTCATCACCTCATGGAGAGCCTTTATCAGACCTTTTCTAATATACATTTATTTTTCAATATATATTTATTGACATGTACGTTGGAAAAGCCTTGATAAAATGCACACAAAGATAAAGCAGAATGGGAATAATTAGCTACTTACTATATTCTATAGCAACTTTTATTTTAATGGGCATCAGTATATCATATCAATGAGTTGATATGATTAATCAGTGGTGTCAGTAACATGGAATTTAGGGCTCCAGAAACAAGCTTTTTGGTGAGATAGTTTGAAGAAAGGAAGCCATATTGAAATCAACATTTGTTTTACAGTTTTGCCAGTTTCATTTTGCATCAAAAGTGGAAAATGAACTCTGTGGCCAGAGAGACTTATGTCCAGGTCCCAGTTCTACCAGTTCTGACCTAAGGACCTTGGGAAAACGATCTCTGTCCCACAGAATTATTTCGAAGACTTGCATAACTTTTTTTTTTCTCTCCACAAACAGAGTAGGTGTTCAAAAATGTTATTCGTTTGGTAAATATTAGCTTATTTTCCCTTCTGTTCTTTCAACCCAAATCATGAAGGCTAAGAAATGTAACCCCAAATAATGAAGAGCCACAAAAACTAAAAATTAAGGGTATCCATCATAGCAGTAGAGCTAAAACTAGCTCTGGATTTTTAATTCATTTTCCAGTGTAGTTTTCTGTGATTTACCAAATGGAAGCAGCTTCCTGGGAGCTGGAAAGTCTAAAAGCACATTTATTTAGCCCAGACATTCTCTTACTTGGATCTGGAATTAAAATCCTGTGAATCAGATTCTCACAACAAAAATCTCAACTATAACTTGATATTTCTAATATTTGTTAAAGCTTAGGCAATAGCACATTTATTTAGCCAAAGTGGCACCACTAAGTGTGTTAGAATCATGGATTCACAGCAGAAATGAAGGAGAGGAGGACTTCTCCTAGGGCTTAGAGCTAGTTGGTGACAATGATATAACGCAACCAAATGTCAACTATCTCATATAAGTATTCCTTCTAGCATATGGTTATTTTTTGCCAGAAAAAAATGATATTGAAAAGTTCACTTATGGTTCTTGGCATAGGCGTTTTAAGAACTGTGATGCCCTTCCTTCTGTTGGCTTGGAAAGGCGGTATAAATGAAAATGAAACCATTCATTTTATGGCATGATAGATATGGAGAGTAATGGATGTGTGTAATTCCAAAAAAGCCAGTCAGATCCATCAGCGCAGGGAAACCATTAGGAGTCTAAGAGAAGCCATTAGCCCCAAAGTTTACTTAAGTGAGTGAGCCAGTTTATTTTAAAACTCTGCATCATTTGTCCTGAGTCAATGGCATCCAGCTTGGAGAATGTGCCTTGAGATTTGCCAGAGACTGTATTCATTCTTTTTAGTGGACCTCCTTTTCATCTGCTAATCCCATCAGAGAATTAACTGTGTTAGGATATCTGTAGACAAGTGAACATGGCCAGAGGAAATGGAACCATCCCACTGATGTCTTCTAGTAGATGATCAATAAACTTACATGGAACTAAGCTGGAGAATTGTGGCTTTACTTTCTGAATATGTGATTTTCTCTTTTCTTACTGAGCTGGAAAACCAAACCGACATCCATATACTTTTTTTTTTTTTTTTGGCTGCACCCGTGGCATATGGAAATTCCTAGGGATTGAATCTGTGCCACAGCAGTGACCCAAGCTGCTGAAGTGACGCCAGATCCTTAACCCACTGCACCACAAGAGAACTCCAGTATCCATGTACTTTCAACCAAACTGTGTCTCTTCTGGTGAAGGTATTATTATTTTAAAGTTGAAATGAAATATAAAAGAGAAAACCCCTTGGAGCAAATAAAGTTAAATTTACTGTAAAATGTTGTACTTCACCAAAATTAAGGATACTGATTTTTTTACCTGTTTTCTCCATTTCCAATTCTATGGGGTTATGACAAACAAAGCTGCAGTGAACATTTGTGTACACGTCTTTGTATGGACAAAGGTACCATTTCTTTTGTATAAAAAGGTAGCTGTGGAATGACTAGCATGTAGCAGGTGTATGTTTAAAATTTAAGAAACTGCCCAGTTTTCTAAAGTGGTTGTACCGTTTTACATTCCCCTTAGCAGTGTAAGAGAGTTTCACTGCCTCCACATCCTGTCCTGTGCGTGGTGTGGGTAGTCATCTGAATTGCTCTCCTGGTGAGGTGCAAATGACCTATTGCATAGCAAAAAGAAGAATTCTATTTAAGGTGATTTTGTGGGCAGTGACTCTCAACTTTGGACTTTTATTGCAATTACCTCGACACTTATTGGAAATACTTATGCCAGAGATTCTGATTTAATTGTTCTGGAGTACAGATTTGACATCAAGATTTTTAAAAGCTCACAACTGATTCTAGTTTATAGCTGAGATTGTAAACCAAGGTGCAATGGTTAATTTTGTGTGTCAACCACAAGGTGCCCAGAGAGTTGGTCAGATATTATCCTGGGTGTGTCTCTGAGTGGTTTTCAGATGAGATTAGCATGTGGCTGAGTAGACTAAGTAAAAAGCAGAGTGCCCTCCCTACTACAGGTGATCTTCATCTTTCATTTGAAGGCCTGGGTGGAATTAAAAACCTGACACCTTCCCTCAAAAAAGAGGGAATTCTTCCTGCTTGAAAGCTTTAGCGGAGATACCAGTGTTTTTCTTGCCTTCAGATTTGAACTGAAACATCCACTCTTCTTGGGTCTTGAGCCTGCTGGCTCTTGGACTGGAATTTATGCCATTGGCTCTTCTGGACTTTTAGCTTGCTAACCTCTGATCTTGGAACTTCCCAGCCTCCCTAGTTTCTTGAGACAATTTCTTATAATAAATCTATCATCTTATCTTTCTATCTGTCCATCCATCCATCCATCCATCCATCCATCCTATTGGTTCTAGGGAAAACCCTGACTCATACACAAGGATTTAGGTCTAGCTTCTTGCCAGCTCCAACACTGATGTACCGTTTCAGGATAGATTTCAGGCCCTCCAAATAATGAGCAGTTATTTTCCTAGCCTCTCGGTTTTCTGCCTTGATCCTGAATGTAGAGAATGGTGTGGAAGAATGTGGGTTTCTGAGGGTGGGGATAACAGATGACAAGAGATTGTCATCTCAGCCTCTGTTGCCGAATGCTAAGTGACAGGAGAAGTGGTGCTATAGGAGATGTTGGGGACATGAATATACCTGTGGATGGAAGCACATCTCACATCAGTCTGGATGTGGCATGTGTTCATTGACATTAGGATGCACGATAACTGGCCTGGAAAATGTTGAAAGATTGAATGAGTTAACTCTTCAAAAGCATACCCTTCAGCAGAGGTCCTGTGATATTTGAAAGGCTGTAGTGATGGATAGATACATGATGAAAGATCATAAAGAATCCTCCAGATTAAAATGAAGGCGTGTAAGCAAAGAATGAAAGGGAAATCAGGCTGAGCATAAATAATGTGAAATCATATCTGTCTCTGGCCATGGGATGTTTTGCCATTTGTTGGGGAGAACTAGCAGCAAAATCCCCCAGTCAGCACAGGCTGCTACCTAGTTACTGTCAGGAGAGACATAAATTGCGGGGTGGAAATTAGCTCGGCTCATTCCTTGCTAATGCTGGAAAGACTGTTGACCTGTGTGCAGCATGTATTTTTATACTCAAACAGGGAGTGATTCTTGTTGTGTTTGTCAGAGACCGCGTTCATAAACCATTTGTCATCTTCTGATGAGAGGGTTTGCATTATTTAAACTGAAATTGTAAATTACTTCTTTTGTGTTTTTCCAGATGACTGAACAAATGCAGCATTTGAAAGGTCTGGCTTACTCTGCCTCTTGCATTGAACACACACACACACACACACACACACACACACTAGCACATTCTATGATAATTAACTTCTTATTTGTGTGTATGGGAGAGGTAGGCAGGGAGAATGACATCACTGAAAACAAACCATTTCGTATTTTGGATGCCAAACCTGCTGGAAACCAAAATGTTTTCTCAGTGAGCAATGAGACAGCTGAGTGTAGATGAACTCAGTTTTCCAGTCCAGGGGTCCAAATAGTGTGAAGAAGCTCTCTGAAGGTCATATGGGGCTGAGAGAATTTGGCTTTCCATCCTTAGAACGATCCATGCGAAATTCTTTCTCTAGCTATCAGTAGTTCACAAAATTCGAAAAAGACTCTTAGGTTGTTTATCATGCCTAACCTACTGCTTATGATCATTATTTTATCCTTTGATGTTTTTTCTTCTTAGATGTTTCACTTCTAGCAGGTGCATTTATACATTGGATTAGAAAGTCGAGGGTAATTGAATTCAGTTTTGAAAGTCTTACTGGATTATTAATTTATTTTGATAATTTCTAGCGTAGTTTTTGGAATTAGAAACCCTTGGTTTGATATTACTTTGGCTACCAAAACATTCCTCTGGCATTAAAAACATTTTAGTTACAAAATATATGCCAATCATTAGGCCTTCATCTGTGGTACATGATATGGTTCATGAAGTGCTCCTCACGGATTGGAAAGTTACCTAACCGGGGCAGTTGTGACGTGGGTTGCTTTGCTCCTAAGCAGGATGTCTGTCTGTGGAACACAAGATCAAAAGCCCTGGTGCTTAATGGACTAAGGGTGGGAACTGTCCAGGAAATTACTTGCACACATTTGCAAACGAAATGTCTCAGTCCTCTTTTCCATGTTGGTTTTGTGTTATTGAATCATATCTCCTGGTTTTTGCATGCAAAAACATGAAAATATATCCAAGTCACCCAAGACATGTAAATGGAATATTCCACTGCCCGTCTTGGTTTACTTGGGCTGGGTTTACCATAGCCTGGGTGGCTTAAAGCACAAACACTGACTTCTCATGGGTCTAGAGGGTGGAAAGTCAGGATCCAGGTGCCAGC
Organism: Catagonus wagneri; assembly: GCA_004024745.2. Classification (NCBI taxonomy): domain Eukaryota; kingdom Metazoa; phylum Chordata; class Mammalia; order Artiodactyla; family Tayassuidae; genus Catagonus; species Catagonus wagneri. The sequence continues at coordinate 8,420,889 of PVHT020000059.1, forward strand.
AGATCTGGTGTCTGGTGAGGAATGGTTTCCTGGTTTGCACATAGCCATATCCTCATGTAGTGGAGAGCAGGGAGAGGAAGCAATTTCTTTCTAGTCTCTCCTAATAAGGCCACCCTTATGTCCTAGTTACCTCCTAAAGGCTTCATCTCCGTATACCGTCACACTGACATGTAAATTTGGGGCGGGAGGCAAAAACATTCGGTCCATAGCAAAACCCTCTTTATCACATGTCTTTTCAAACAGATTCATTACCCATTTGGGTTAAGGATATCAGACCATCATATGTATTGTTTCTCTCTCTCTCCAAAGACCCCATTAAATGGAGAGCAGACTTGTGGTTGCCAGTGGGGAGCAGGGAGGTGGGAGGTGGGTGGGAGTTTGGGGTTGGTAGATGCAGACTGTTACAGTTAGCGTGGATAAGCATTGAGGTCCTGCCGTACTGCAGGAGGAGCTGTGTCCAGCCTCTCGGGACAGAAGATGATGGGGGATGATATGAGACAAAGAATGTATGACTGGGTTGCTCTGCTGTACAGCAGAACTTGACAGAGCATTATAAATCAACTATAAATTTAAAAATTAAAAAAAAAAACAAGGCCCCATTAAAATGACAGTAAAGGGACAAAAGGGGGGATAAACCTACAGGGACAAAGTGAAGTGGGGAGTCTGAGTGATCTCCATGGAAAGCAGGTGGGAGAGGGTAACTGGCAGAGGGAAGGTGCACTGAGGAGATGGACTCGGCTCCCCCAGCAGCCCGGGGTGTCAGACCAGATGGCCCGCTCCCTTCCCTGCTCCGCTGCAGCTTCTCAGCAAGCAGGCGTCACTGCTAGCTTGGAGGAGAGACTGCAGGTTGCTAGAGAAGGCCTCCGCATGGTGGTATCTGGCGACCCCAGAGCACCGGGCCCTCCCGCTTCGCTTGCCCTGCCGCGAATCCCGCGTCAGCAGACCCTGTGCTCAGGCCCAGAGCTGCCGGTCAGCCTTTCAGTATTTCCTTAAAATCAACAGGAAGAATAACGAGTAAGAAAATGGCCATCAGCGTAACATAAACCAGCTTTATCAGCCCTAAACCTTTTGTCCTCTTTAAGATTTTTAGCGAGTATACAGTAGGAATGGAGAAGAAGCCTCCTCTGATCCCAGTTTTCTTCCTTTCTGCCCTCCTGGAGGTAACGGCTCTCCTGAATTTTGTGTTGATCATAACTGTACTCTTTTTGGGGAGTTCCCGTTGTGGTTTGGGTTAGGAACACATCTAGTGTCCGTGAGGATATGGGTTCGATCCCTGACCTCGCTCAGTGAGTTAAGGATCCAGTGTTGCTGTGAGCTGTGGTGTAGTCGCAGACGCGGCTTTGATCCCACTTTACTGTGGCTGTGGCATAGGCCGGCAGCTGCAGCTTGGATTTGACCCCTAGCCTGGAAACTTCCATAGGCTGTGGGTGCAGTCCCCCCCCCAAAAAAGGGCAAAAAAGCTATGCACCTTTTATACCCTTAAGAAATGCACTGATATCCATAAATAATCAAAATATCCATTCATATTTTTAATTCATTGATACAAAATAGATGTAATTGGCTCGTTTGGGATATGCCATAAAGTATTTATTTTCTCCTATTTTTCCTAATTTTTAAGTGTCACCACCAGTGCTATAATGGATATTCTTGTACACGTCTCTGTGCAGAGAGATGTAAAATTACTCGCTTAGAGTAACGTTTCAAAGGGAGAATTGCCGATTCAAAACTACACACAGTTTAGTTCTACTGAATATGGCCAGCTGATTAGATTACTTATTTTTATTTGACAGTTGTTTTATTTGACTTATTTTTATTTGACAGTTGTTTTATTTTGGCTTTCTGTTATTAGTGGGATTGAACATCTCAGGTTTTTTTTTTGCTTTTTTTTAGAGATGCACGCGTGGCATATGGAGGTTCCTAGGCTAGGGGTCGAATCGGAACTGCAGCTGCTGGCCTGTGCCAGAGCTCATGGCAGTGCCAGATCCTTAACCCACTTAGCAGGCCCAGGGATTGAACCCACAACCTCGCAGTTCCTAGTCAGATTCCTTTCCGCAGTGCCACGAGGGGAACTCCATCTCTCAATTTTTTGGTGCCATTCAGATTTCTTCTGTAAATTGACTGTTCATGTCTTTTGCAGATTTATCAATTTGTTTTCCTTTATTGTGGATTTTAGGAATTTTAAATTATTTTAATAAATATTGAATACTTTAAAATATTGGTAACACGTGTAAGGAACAACATGTAAGGACTCTAAAAAAGTGCGTTTTGTCATTAATAGTTTATTGGATATACACTTAACATGTACTGACTTTTATTAAACATTATTTCTGAATTTGAGATAAGATGTTTTTCCTTTCAGTTTTAAATGGGATTCATTAATAGAATTATATTTTTGAATTCCTGGGATGAATCCACATTCATTTTTCTGGTTTTTAAAATCAATATTGCCAGCATTTTATCTAGGACTTTTGTACCTATGTTTGTAAATGAGTTTGATCTCAATTTTCTCCTTTGTCTGTTTAGAGCATCAAGGGTACATCAGCCTCATAAAATCAACATAGTGAGAGAGGAGAAAGGAGTAAAAGCTACAGCACTGTCATTCTTTCTCCCAGGAAAGAAGACAGGTGACCGCATCCTTGAAAGTCTGTGTAAATGTGCTAATTACTGGATGTCCCAGTAACTAGACTAATGATATTTGCCAGGAGGAGAATCTTAATTTTCAAAATCCTCTTAGCGAGATGTCTCTGGTTTAAAAGCACTTACAGTACCCCCCCCCAAAAAATATTTTCTATGGACCTGTGAAGCATAGGGAATGTATGTAAAGTTTTGAACTATCTGAGGCATAAATGCAAATGTTTATGACCTATTGCTCTTTGCTGGGTGAGGGAATAGTGTGTGTACCGTACAGAAGCCTCATTATCACTCTGGGCCAGAGAGGTGGTCGTGGGGAGTGAGGCTCTGGGGGTGAGATGTACAAGGTACAGGACCTCTCTGCTTCTCCTGTGCCTCTTACTTGTGTTTATCTTTGAAACTTTGAGTAAAAAGTGATGCCAGGTAAGAGTTTCATCTGTTTTCTGACATAGCTTGTACGAGATAGGAGTGATCTCATCCTTACTCATACACTGGAGTTTAACTCTAAAACTGGTTTACGATTTCTTTTTTTTAGTTGTGCTTTTTATCAGTTAAGTTTCTTTAGTGGTTATTGTTGAGTTTTTGAGTTTTTTTTTTAAATTTCTTCTTACGAATTGGAAGGTTCATAGGATTCTAAAAGCTATTATTCTCATTAAAGTTTTGAATTAATTTGCATAAAGTTTTTCTAAATGTCTTCTTTTGTTTTTTTAGTTCTTATTTTATTTCTGTTGATGCCCATTTTTGTTACTAATAATGTTCATGTCTGCCCTTTGTCTTTTTTCCTCTGTCTTGCAGGAGGTATTTTTTAAATCTATTTTTTGTAGAATTAGATATAAATGATTTTGATGCTCTAGCTTTGTTTTTCATTTCATTAACATATGTTCTTGTCTTCACTATATTTCTTTATACATTATTTACTTCATTCTTGGTTTTCTAGCTTCTTGAAGTCAAGGATCTCTTAGTTTTTAACAGCTTAGAACTTAATACTATAGACATCAATATGTACCATTTTATCTGAATCTCACTAGGTTTACTATAGAGAATTTAATTATCATTCATTCTTAAATATTTGGCAGTTTCTACCATGAGTACGTCTTTAAGAATGACTCTTTTATATATATACTTTTAAATGCCTGTTTTTTTTATTATAGGTATCTTTTACTTTTATTTCTAAATTAATTTTATTTTATGAAAATGTAGTCTTTATGGTATAAATTATTACTTAGAGCAAAATTTATAACCACAGATTCGTTCTTCTCTGGCCTTGTATACCTGGATCATCTTGACGCTTTCTGAGCTATGTAGAAGTTAGGAAGCTTTTTGGTTATAAGTAACAAAAAGTTGGTTCAACCAATGAGGATAGTTATTATCACATTAAAAAAATCTATAGGCTAAGAGTTCCCAAGGTTTGTTCATTAGGTAAGTTATCAAGATACTTTATGTACCTCATTATCGTTTTAAAGATACTCAACAATCTTTGCTTCCTTATTCCATAATGTTAATTTCCATCTACAGATTATGGAATAGAAAGTTGGACATTTCTTTCTGCCACGCATCTTTTAAAGGAAGCTGACGGTATGCTTTGGGAAAGCAGAAGAGTAAACCAATGTATGAGACATGGGCTTATGGAAACAGTAAATCCAACTCAGGGAGTCAACAAAAAGTTCCAAAATGATAGGATGGAGAAAGCTCAGGAAAGAACCAGTCCAATTTGGAGCAGGAGAATGAGCAACGCCAGATCGGGTCCCCAGAAAGGCAGATGTTGAGGAAAGGGTGTGTTTATGAGAGCTGACCCTGGGACAGTAAGGGGGGTGGGGGCACCAACCCTCCATGCAGTTGAAGATTCCAGTGTATTTTTACAGTTGGCCCTCTGTAGTCGTGGTTCCACATCTGTGCGTTTAACCAGCCGCCACCGTGTAGTACTGTAGTAAATATTTAGTGAAAAAAATGCACATGTAAATGGACTCCTGCAGTTCAGCCTGTGTTGTTCAAGATTTCACTGTATTTAGCAAAAACATCGAGTGGATAGACTAAGCCTTTTTTTTTTTAAGGCAACTATAAACTAGGAAAAAAGTTGTAATCATGGATTTATACTTAGTGTTGCAGGAAAAATTATATACCTATTTATTCATATAAATCAATAGCAAATAATGATTTAACTTCAAATAGTGATATAATGGAAAGGTGAGTGAGGGATGGTGTGTTAATAGTCTGAGAAATCTTTATCACAAGGGCAAATTAATAGTGCCTAATAAGTCAAAAATTAAGATGCGAAAATAAAGCATGATACTTAGAAAAATATCAGTTACCAACAGAAGACAGAGCCTAAGGAATAAAAAATCACGACTGGGAACCAGGCCTAGAGTGTGATGAGAGATACGCAGAAGTCCTTTTGATGAAACTTCTGATATTTTGATTTTTTCCCCCTTTTGGTTAATGAAACTAAATTGTGTAAATACATTTTAAAATGAATTGATTTATGTACATTGAAAAAGAGTGATAGTGTAGCTTTCAGATGAGCAGTGCTACTAAGAGGCATTCTCTGGCTTTTGAATGACATTTTAAATCATGAGTAAATGTCCAGAAGAGAGCAGGGAATAATTCAATGATTTAATAGTAATTAATTTCACTTTCTACGGCGATATCAACTCTTTGAAGGCAGTGGCAGTTTGTTTTATGAACAAACTAGGCTTGTTTGGGTACAAATCAATAGTCTTTCACTGCTCTTTCACCTGCCCCTGTGATGTCTGAGGTGGATAGCTCATAAAAACCAGTTTCTGCTCAGTCAGCCTCTTCCCTTCTCTTTCCTTCCTTGCCATCCTCCCTTCGTCCCTCCCCCCTTCTTTCCTTTCTTCTCTCCTCAGCCTCTTCTCTTTCCTATTCTCCCTCCTCGTTCTTCTGCCACTGCCTCTCTCTTCCTTTTCCTTTTTCTGTGTTAAATGAGTCCTATGCCCATCAATGTTTCTCATCGATTCTTGAAACCTCCTGTATAAACTCATGAAAAATAGTTTAATGAACAGACTGGACTGAATAGAAGTGAATTCTATAGACCACATTGATTTTCTTCTCAATGATATTCCTAGGATGATGTCTTTGATGGTCTTATAGATTTTTTTCAGTCACTTCCGTATGTTCATGTAGCGTCATGTCCAGATTTTAAGTTTATTCAGCTAGAATAGAAAAAAAAAATGTAATCTCACTTATCATGAAGGTTTCCCCCTCCCTCTCAGCTCCCAGTCTGACGCAGGAAGAGAAGTCTACAGTAGGCAAGGGACTAGACATATCAGCTGTCACTCCTGGGTCTTTCCTTTCCTGTCCTTCACGCTGCTCGTCCTGGCTCCTCCACGCTTGGATGAAAGGGGGGACGGATGGGAGGGCTGAAGAGTGCTGAAATCTCAGAGGGCTGCTGTTGTCTGCATCTCTTCCTTGGTTCTCAAATGCCCCCGGTCATGGTGAGCATCCAAGGCTGGCTCTTTCAGAACAAGTTTTTCTTTTTCTTATGAGAGGATTCTGTTTCCCCTGCCGGCCTTGAAACTGGTTGCTGCCTGTGGAAAGGGCTGAGGGCAGCCCAAGCTCACAGTCAATAAGAAATGGAAGCCCTCAACATGACACTCACAGGGAACTTGAAGCTGCTCGCCACCACATGGGACCAGAAGTGGATCCTTGCCCAGTCAAGCCCTAGAGGACACCACAGTGTAGGGGAGCTGAGGTCACCGGTCTGGGTTTTTTTATTTTAATCACCTCTTAGCATGTTTTATATTGATCATCCCCTTTCTTTAGAATGTGTGAAGCCTAGATGTTTAGATACTTTGAATTCTTTTTTTTTTTTTTTTTTTTTTTTTTTTTTTTTTTTTTTGCTTTTTGTGGTTGCACCTGCGGCATATGGAAGTTACCAGGCTAGGAGTCAAATCGGAGCTACACCTGTCAGTCTGCACCGCAGCCACAGCAACAGCAGATCCGAGCCACATCTGTGACCTACACCACAGCTCATGGCAACACCGGATCCCCTACCCACCGAGCGAGGCTGGAGATCAAACCCGCAGTCAGATTCGCCCCTGCTGTGCCACAGCGGGAACTCCCATATTTTGTATTCTTATCGCTCAGACCACAGCCAGAATTCTGTGGTGACAAACCAAGCTTCTCACTGAAAGAAGTCTTCATTTTTTAATTTTATAAATGTTCATCTTTCCTTTACATCATAATGATATGGATGTGTGTGGGGCGTGGAAGTGTTATTTTAAAAAAGGAAAAGAGTGTAAACAGATAACCGGTTATTGCCAAGGGAAGAGTCTTCCTTTTAACCTTTTTCACAGAAGCTATTAACTTCACTTTCAAAACCCAGGGAAAAGAGACACAGGCTGTCCAAATTGCAGGGTGTAGGGTCTTGAGAGATAATTGGAATGAAGGATTAGAAAAGCCCCATATAGTCACTGGGATATGGAGGTCAGGAAAGATCAGAGGAATCCCTGAGAGTTAAGATTTAAAAAAAAGTAAGAGGAGAAATGGCAAATACTTTGCTCCTTTTCTCCCACACCGCAGCAGGCTGGGTCGATGTTGTGAACACACGAAGATTGCCTTACACTAAAGGTTCATTATATGCTTCCTTGTAGTGTTCCGTATGCTCTTCTCAATTAGACCCTCTTATTGACTGTTCATCTTAAGTAGCATTCCCGTGGCCCAGGTGGACAAAGGGTCATCTCGAAATCCCAAGAATTGCTTCCAGAAAGGAATATTTAAAACGGGCCAGGTGATAGGAATGCTTACCAAGTGATGCTTGAACACCAACCATCCTTGAGTTCTGGCGATTTAATTATTATTGATGTGGTAAGTTAAAAGCGTCCATTCTTGGTCTGGGGCTGCCACGAGGGATTAGAGCTGGGGCTGTTGTTGACTGGCTGACTCGGTCATAATAATCTCTCACATTTTCCACACATCTGTATCCTGGGGTTTGCTAACGTACTTCCTGAAAGCCAGTGAGTCCAAAGCAAGGTGGGTTAGAAACCATTCTACAAACAGCCATTCTGGGGGACATTCTTGGCCCTTTTGCATAAATAGCACAGAGCGTTTTTAGGTCTTTCTCTTGAGTTATTTGTTGAGTGTTTCATACGCTGGTCCATCTCCCAAACTATGGAGACTTTGGGAACATCGCATACTGTTGTGAATCTTGTCCTCCAGGCTTTAATAAACTGGCTCTCAGCTCTTAGGGTGCAGGAAATGCCTACAGGAATTTCCTGTAGATAGCGCTGCCTAACGTCTTAGAATCTTACCATAAGGGGTTTCTTACTAAAGCTGCCAGAGATCTCTTTAGAACCTTTGGTTTTATTTTATTTTTAAACTTAGAATGTAGAAGTCAAATTTAATATTATAATAAGGTTCTAGTATGTTCTCTGTATCAAGTCTACTTCTCTGTTCAAAGTGTGCCTTCCTTTGCTTATTATTATTACAGAGGAACCGGAAGTTGAAGAAAAGCAAGGTGATTTTTTCCCTGGGTAGAAACTTTCCTGCAAAAGTTCCATCTGGCTTCTCTCCATTTTTGTGTTTCTCACTCCCCGAGTTTCTCATTGCATACAGTTGATGAATGTAGTTCACTGCTAATCAATATTAGCAGCCAAGGTAGTAGAGATATTACTGAATTATAAATGATCTTTAAAGATACATTTCAAGAAGCAATCACTTTTAGGGCTGCATTTGTTATCACATTGTTGACAACCTTGATAACAGGATTTTAATATCCTGTAGGATAATGAAATTTCTACCCAACACAGATTTTTCTCTGCCTTTATGCTATAATAATTGGATATTGCTTTGGGGGGGGGATGGTAATATTTTCTTGGCCTCTTTTCATATTAAGATTCTTAAAGGATTTCTCTTTCAAGCTTGCAGAGTTCATAGACCTGAGGCTAAAGGAACAAAGGAGAGGTACTTATCCTAGAAGAAAAAATTGGGTTTTCCTAGCTGTCCAGTTGGTCCTCTGCTCCAGGTAGATGGGCTGCAGGTTTTATTTGGGCTGTTGATCTCTCAGCAGCAGTTGACAGGAGCAGTGACAAGAATCTAGGGGGAGAAAGTGCCTTTGAAGAGGTGAACCCTGGAGGGAAGCTTGCTGATAAGATTGTTTCACGGGAACATAAAGTCAGAATATCACAGCATCTCAAATAGGCAGGAATTACAGCAATTGCGAGGGCTCCAGGGCGGAAATGACCCTCACCCGTCATCTTGCTCTCGCTCTCTGTGCAGCTCTCCTGTGGTTCAGCACATCTTAATATTTTTTATTTCCTTTATTTTGATTTGTTAATTAAGATAAAAACAGGAAGCCAGCTTTTATAGACCCTATTGGTATTAGTGGGAAGGACCACAAATTTTATGTTCTGAAAATTATTATCTTGGAATGCCAGGCATACACTTTCTGATGTGATTGGTTATAAATTATGACTGATATTAGTTAACAAGCTTTGGCTGAATATCAGCACCAAACTAGGCTCTCCTAATTTCCAGCTCACATCTGCTGGCATTTAATTCTGTTCCCTCCTATATAGACACCACTTGTCTGCATGAGTCTCGTTTCCTAAATCACATCTGTGAGTCGAGACTTCTCTTGATTTTTTCCGAAGAGTGTAGCTCAGTATTGGCCACGATAACTATTGACTGAACTGAAAAGAAAAATGAAAGATGGTCTCTGTTCTGTAGAAATATATACTGTCTGGGTAACAAAGATTATTTTTTTTTCACTTCTTAGTCTTTTTTTTCTTCTTCTTTTTAGAGCCGCACCCGTGGCATGTGGAAGTTCCCAGGCTAAGAGTCTAATTGGAGCTACAGCTGCCGGCCTACCACAGCCACAGCAATGCCAGATCTGAGCTGCGTCTGCGACCTACACCACAGCTCACAGCAACATCAGATCTTTAACCCACTGAACGAGGCCAGGGATCAAACCTGAAACCTCATGGTCCCTAGTTGGATTCGTTTCCGCTGTGCCACAACAGGAACTCCCACACTTCTTAGTCTTGAATTGTTTTCCTTTATTCCACACGGCCCATTTCATAGTAAGCATCTGAAATATAAAGGTTCTATAGAGACTGATCTGGAGGAACATTCAAGGGAGTTACTTTAACCACAAAGGAAGTTATTCTAACCCCAACATGCTGGAAAAACACCATGATCTTTAAATAAATGAGAGAGAAGCAGTTAATACTTTGCTGAAGTCCTATTGATAAAGATAATAATAATAACACTTATTGTGTTATATGCACATCTGCTCTTCTTCCCTGCAGCCCTGAGAGGCAGTCAAGGGCCTCTGAAAGGTTAAACAGTTTATCTCAGATCCCACAGTTTAAGAGGTAGAGCTGGGAGGCAAATCTACAAGCACCCAACCCAGAGCTGCAGCGTGCCTACTACATGTACTATCTAGAAAATCCTGGAATCGGAGTCAGTCCTCAGAAATCTCACTGGGCGGAGGGTCACTGGGTGTGGCTGGTTCTTTCCAGCCAGAGATCAGAGGCACAGGTGAACTGGGCTGTGACCTCGCTTCTCTCCTGCTTGTATAGAATGTATCCTGTCCTGAGAGGAGAGGAACAGGGTAGGGTTACTTGGATCTGCTATAGAATGGCAACTTGTTATTGCAGGTAAATAATAGACTTGAATGATATAATTGATAAGGGGTTAATATCTAAAATCGTAAATACATATAAGTCAATATAAAGATGATTAGGAGTCCCTGCTGTGGTGCAGTGGGTTAAGAGTCCAAGTTCAGTAGCTTGGGTCAGTCATTGAGGAGGCATAGGTTTGATACCTGGCCCAACACAGTGGGTTTAAGGATCTGGCATTGCTGCAGCTGTGGCATAGGTCACATCTGTGGCTTAGATTCAGTCCTTGGCTGCAGGAGCTTCCATATGCTGTGGGTGTGGCATAAAAACAGATAAAAAAATGAGAAGATGTGAATAGACGTTTTTCCAAAGAAGATATAAAGACGGCCAACAAGTACTTGAAAATGTGCTCAACATCACTAATTATTGTAGAAATGCAAATCTCACACCTTTTAGAATGGCTGTCATCAAAAAATCTACAAATTACAAATGTTGGTGTGAAAAGGGAACCCTGGTACGCTGTTGGTGAGATTGTAAATTGGTGCAGCTACTATGGAAACCAGTATGGAGGTTCCTCAAAATAATAGAAATAGAACTACCAAATGATCCAGCAATTCCACTTATGAGTAAATGTCTGAAGAAAACAGAAACTCTAATTTGAAAAGATATGTGCACCCCAGTGTTCATAGCAGCATTATAATAACCAAGCTATAGAAGAAGAAACCTGTGTCCCTCAACAGATGAATGAATAAATAAGATGTGAGATATAGATACACATACACACACACACCTATGTATATATTATATGTAAATATATATATAATGGAATATTACTCAGCCATAAAAAAAGAATTAAATTCTGCTATCCGCAACAACATAAGTGGACCTAGAGGGTATCATGCTTAGTGAAACAAGTCAGGCAGAGAAAGACAAATACTGTATGTTGTCCCTTGTAGGTGGAACCTTAAAAATAAAGCAAACAAATGAATATAACAAAACAGAAACAGACTTAGAGTGGTTACGAGTAGGGAGAGGGAAGAGGGGAGGGAAAAGATAGGGGTAGGGAATAAGAACCAGACACTACTATGTATAAAATAAATAAGGTACAAGCATGTATTGTACAGCCCAGGAAATACAACCTATTATTTTATAACTTTAAATGAAGTACAATCTACAAAAATACTGAATCACTATGCTGTGTACCTGGGATAAATATCATATTGTATATCAACTGTACTTCAATTTAAAAAATAATGGAGGGAGTTCCTGTTGTGGTGCAGCAGAAACGATTCCGACTAGGATCCATGAGAATGCAGGTTCAATCCCTGGCCTCACTCAGTGGGTTAGGGATCTGGCGTTGCCATGACCTGTGGTGTAGGTCACAGATGTGGCTCGAATCTGGCATTGCTGTGGCTGTGGTGTAGGCCAGCAGCTACAGCTCTGATTAGACCCGTAGCCTGGGAACCTCCATATGCTGTGGGTGTGGCCCTAAAAAGAAAAAAGACAGAAATAAATAAAGAAGAAAGGATCTGAGATATAAAATCAAGAAAGCCTAAGACTGAGAAGCAGATAACCCACTCCCCACCGCTGCTGCCGCCACAACCCAGTAGTCCATAAGTTGCTCCACAGACATGTTTTTATAGATGGCAACAGCATAGGGATGTTACACTTAGTAGAAGTTCTTTTGGAGGTGAATTTAGAAACTGAGTCAGCTTGGTGCACTAGAGAGAAGAGTTAAAATTCATGAGTGCAGGAGAAACTTGGGAGCACCCTAAGAGACAGCATAATTAAACACAGCAGACTTCCTGGCTCTAAACAGAAAAGTTGGAGTGGCCTACATTGATAAGTTGGAACTTTTGAGAATCTTGTTGAGGCCTAAGAGATTAGAGAGAGTTGTCGGACCGAAAAGATTCATTAGTTAGGGAGCAACCGGAGTAAAAAGTGCTCATGAATTGAAAAGTAGACAGTGGGATTGAAAGGAAATAAAAAGGAATTTTTATGAAATGATACTAGAAAGTTTAAGGAATACGATAAAGTAGCTGCAAATGAGAATGCTATCAAAGGAGCGATAACTGCAGAGACAGACATCAGAGAAAAATAATGTACTTCTATATTAGCAGGGATTTAAATGAGTGAGAAAAGTGTGGAACATATGTAAAGAAAATCCTGCTTAACTAACACGTTATGTTTCCTACCAGTGGCCAAGACCAAAGTCATAGATGGGGTTATGTTTTATAAAACCATTGGTATAATGAGATATACCAATGTGACAGGAAGGAGCAGTTGTGAGGTTGTGAAAGCTCTTGGACCTGCTGGCCAATGACAAGTAGTTGACACCATATTCCCTGGGGTATAAATAGTCTAAATTAATTACTAGTGCTTTTAAAATCTGGTCATCCGAGATCACTGGGCCCTGTACCAACTCTGCCTCCTTCTGTTTAATAGGAACACAGGCATCTGCATTACTGAAAAAATAAAAGACATTGAGAATGTTCTGGGTCTCAGGTGTGTTATTCGTTCTGCCACCTAGTTTTTTTAAGCTAGAGAGGAAATTTTATGGCTGATGTAAATCTGGACTAGGTGAGCAACTCAGGCTTACATACTAGGGAAATACATGATTTCTATGTTTGTGAAGTTGTTTATAGCTACTCCAACCCCTGTGATTAACTCTATAGAAGAAGGTCTGTTTTGCATGCTTAATGAAATTGAATTAATCAGCATGGCTTACTTAACTGCACTTGAGTTTCTGAGTTGATTGACTGTAAAATGAATTTTGACCTTTTAAAGCTTGTGATCCTGCAGATGTCTCTGTGGCTTGGATATTGGGGTGAGTTTCCAGTTTGCCTCAGGAAGTCACTTATTTCCACTGGCTTCCCATTCACCCATGGGGGACCCTGAAGGCCAATGGAGTGTATGGTCCTCTGTGGATTTTGAGTTAGTTTATTCCTCTTGGTGATTAGGGACCATTAGCTTCGACAGAATAGAATGGAAGAGAGAACAGAATATTGTGTTCGAAGTCTACATTCTCTTGGCAAGCAAGCCATGCCACCCTCCCTTGTGGGAACCGTGTGTAGTTCAGATGAACTGTACTTGAAAATTTTCTTTACCAAAATGATCTTTGTAAAACACAGGGTGGCATTTCATCCTATTTATTGGAGATTCTCTTTTTCCAAAATCCTTAAACTTTTTATGACCAGATACGAGGATCTAGACCTGTATCTAAGAGGGCCATAAATTCAGCATGTTGAATTTTGAAATTAGAAATGAAAACCCATGCAAGTACTCATTTTATTTTATTTTATGGCATCTTTGTCTAACATAACATCCTGTCCTGGGTTTATATGCCTTCCTCATTGAGAAACACAAGCATACTAATACTAACCACTTTTATAGAGTTTCTCATTTTAAAATATGCTGTAGGTCTTCAGTGGAAAATAAGGCTGTTTTTATAACTACTGATTTCAAAGTGTTCCCACCACAATTGGTATTATTTTATTTGTTCTTGCATATTTTGTAGTACATAGTTCTTTTTTTTTTTAAACATAAGGGAAAAATTTTTAAAACATAAGGGAAAAAGAAATAAAATGGAACATAACCTGGGCTACTTTTCAACTGATGCAATTGCTTTTTACCGTTTTGAAATTTCTCAGTCCTCAAATCTGAAAGTGCTATTTTAAAATAAGGGCATTATTAAAAATGCAGAAAAAGGGCCAAGTTATTTTTAAAAAGTTTTTAAAACATCCTTAGTAGCTTAAAAACAGAGTTCAATAGCAGCAGTCAGCCACTTGGGAATTTGTGATGATTGTAGAAAAATAAAGACGTCCCAAGAAGTGGATAAAAATCATCCAGAGCTACTGCTCACTGAACACAGGTGACCTACCAGCTACTTCTTAAATAGAAACCCTTTTCCCCATGAGGTTGGAGAGGCTGGATGTTTCATTGCTGGAAAGGAATTGTTCTTCCACTGGCTAAAGCGAAATTTGTCCTTCACAGTTGCACTTCCTGCCCTGGTACTCCCTGTAGCGCAGGTCCTCGTTCTTTTTCCCACCCATGCCTTCAAGTAAAGTTACTTTCTTAGTGAATATCCTGAGTTACTCAAAGCAGTGGTGTTCCAACTTGTTTTGATTCATATTCAGAGTAAAAAATAATTCTATTTTATATCACAACCCATCACACACACAGCTTAAGTGAATGTTTCAGAAAATGGTACCCAGGCTTAGCACAGGCACATTCTTCTAATATTTTCACTTCTTTTCTGTTTTATTTAAAGTAAAATTGATGGAGTTCCCATTGTGGCGCAGCAGAAACAAATCCGACTGGGATCCATGAGGATGCCGGTTCCATCCCGGGCTTTACCCAGTGGGTCAGGGATCCAGAGTTGCTGTGAGCAGTGGTGTAGGTTGGAGATGTGGCTTGGATCCCGAGTTGCTGTGGCTGTGGTGTAGGCCAGCAGCTGTAGCTCTGTTTCGACCCCTAGCCTGGGAACTTCCATATGCCATGGGTACAGCCCTAAAAAGCAAAAAAAAAAAAAAACCCAAAACAAAACACAACACAATTGCTGATCAAGATCCACTGGATGACTCACAACCCACCAAAGACTCATAGTGCTCAGTTAGAGAGACACTGCTTGCAGGGATCTTGTTTCCAGAATCTGGAGCTGGAGTCCTAACCTCAAGGGGAAATCTGTGACCCATTCCCAGTGTGCATTTAACCTTGCAGAAGAAGATCAATTTATTTATATTTTACTGATATCTTAGAGCCTTGGTGATCATGGGTCCATATGAAAGCATTTGAATACCAAGGGCAGGACTGGATAAATAAGATGGTGCCCAGAAACAGAATGAGAGCTCAAAGCAGCAGCACATACTTTTGAACTTGTGCTCCAGGGTGGTAGTTACAATCCTAGAAACCCAGTTTAAGAACTGACACATCCCCTCTTATGAGCATCATTCCCACATTTCTAATTCTAAGAGTGTAAGCAGTGCCCTTGGGTTAGAAGCCAGGTTGAGGGGCAGAGCTACCACAAGGTCAAGTTCAATGACCCGTCCTCAGCGTGGAGCCAAGGGTGGTCATGGTCAACTTGGAAGTTCACAGATCAGGGAGTGGCTGATGCTCCTAGTGGATTCTTTATACCGAAAGTAGATGAAACTGCTTGATGAGCTTCTCAGCAATTAACTGCTGCTTCCAATCAGTGCACACTTAATGAAGGACACAGAAATTAATTAGTGTAAGTTGTAAATGCTGAGTAAGCTGAAAGTAAAAGAGTGAAGAAGGCAATTGTGTTTTTTTCAGGAACAGGAGAGTTGCTTTCATTAGAAATACTTTGGGAAGGACTATGCAAAGTACTGTACAAGGAAAAAAGGAATATTACCTCTTCACACATGGAATGATTATGTTTAAAATTCACAGCTGAAAATAAAACCTAAGTCACTTATGAAAGTTGATACATAGCACTGGAATTGTGCAATATTTCTGTATATTTTATGTAATGAACTATTAACATAAAAATAGAACGATGATGAAAAATACTAAATTAGCTTTGAATTTCTTGTAGAGCATGGACATGTTTCTGATTTTTTAATGTGTGAGGCTTAAAAAGGCTGGAAAGAGATCACAAAGTGTGAAAGCTAGATGGATCTTACACAATATTTGGTTCATCTCTTTTGGCAGTTAAGCATAAATTATTTTTGGAAAAGGTGTAAGAAGGAACAACTGCACCTTTTTACAGGCTAAACCCTAACAGAAACAGCATTTTTTAGTGTCTCAGTCTCATTTCTCCAAGTTGGCTTGGATGTATCATTTCTTCCTTATGTAGTCTTGGTCTCCCTCTCCTCTGTACCCTTCTCCTTTTCATCTTTAAAATTTTACTCCTCTTCAAATAGCTTATCCAGCAAGGTGATCACACATCCTAGTTTGCCGGGCACAAACAGTCCTCAGAGCAGTTGTCCTGGAGTTCATCCAAGTTTTGTCCAAATTCTTTTAAATATAGTTTTTTTTAATAGTTACATTATATGTTTTTTAAATATTATTAATCTTACTGTTAATAGTTGGATCTACAATAAGCTTGAGGTTGATAGACCTTCATTTTATCCTTGCATCTTCTGGAATGGTCTCCTTCCATGTTATGTTAAAAGCATGGGGGAAGAATTCTCCCTTTAATAGGAGGTTTAAACATGAAAGACAACTAACAATAACCTTTGTCTCTTTTTATATGTCTTTCCTGACTCAGGATAGCTAATAACAGTTTTCAAGGCATCACATGATAAAACCAAGTGCTTCTGGACACAAATAGCCAAGGCTACCTAACTCTTTCCTGTTTCAGACAATGGAAGTATGCCTTGTAAGGCTGCAGCTTGGTGTATCGGCTCTTTATGCTCTAGCCTTGCTCTAGCCTTCAAGATGCACACAGTCATCAGGCTGCTAGAATTCCCAGTATGGCTGTGTGGGTTAAGAACCTGACATAGTGTCCATGAAGATGTGGGTTTGATCCCTGGCCTCACTAGTAGGTTAAGGATCCCACGTTGCTGAAAGCTGTGGTGTAGGTCACAGATGTGGCTTGGACCTGGCCTTGCTGTGGCTGTGGTGTAGGCTGGCAGCTGAAACTCTGATTCAACTCGTAGTCTGAGAACCTCCATATGCTGATTCGACCCCTAGCCTGGGAACTTCCATATGCCAGAAGAGAAAAGAAAAAAAATCATCAGGCTGCTGGTCAGTGAAATCAGTGGAAAATGGTAAAAAAAAATATAGATATGAAATTTGTGTGCGAGCTAGAAGCTGAATGTTCTTACCACAGAGAATTTAGAGAGCAGCCTGAATGTTCTTATTCCAGTAGCTCATTCATTCTGTAGTATAAATCTACAACTCTTTCTTTCTTTTATTGTTTGGTAATTAAAAAAATTTTTACAAGAAACCACCCAGAGCAATGACTTAAGAAAGAAATGTTTACTGAAAAATTAAATCTTTAATTTTCTTAGAAAAGTTAATGACGCATGTGTAGCTTCCATTTCTGATGCAGCAGGCAGATGGTAGTGCTATCAGTGCCCATATGAAAATCAGAAGAGACAAGTTTGCTGAGGAAGCATCATTTCTTTTTTAAAATTAGTTCTTTTTTTTTTGTTGTTATTATAAACTAACACGTTATCACAGGCACTGTGGAAGATCTGTTTACATGTCTTTGAAAAGCACAACTTTTCATTTAAATCAAGCGGCTATTAAACTATTTTGCTCATGCCTTTGGAATAAGGTTCACCCGGTAAACTAGGGGCCATTCAGATGAAGGACCAGACTGATGTCCTAACAAAGAAGAAAATGAAACTTGACAGGACTGAAAAGATCAGCCAGTAGTTAGCTGCCTGCCAGAATAAAATGCAACATCACTTAAAGAAGGAAAACATAATCCACCCTCCACAAGGTATCATCCACAAGGTCCAGCAGACTCACACATTGTGAAACCGTCCAAAAGCAGGGAAAAATAACCAAATGAAGTTAATTGATCAGATTCTGAGATGACCTAGATATCGTTATTAGCATTCCCTCTGTCCTCAAATCTCTTTTCTATTAGTCAGGAATCCTTGAAAGTGTTTCATTGAGATTCATTCCTTTGGATTAAGAAGTGCTTTCTATTAAGATAAAATCTTCTGAGAGAGAGAAGACAGTCATTTATCTGAACCTTTGCAAATGAACAGCTGGAGGTTGGGGTGGTGGAATTGTCGACAGCACAGGGAGAACAAGAAGCCACGACAGGATGGAAAGTGTAAAGGTGCCAGAAAAAAATGGAAAGGACGAAACAGGAAGGGAAGCCCCTGTTTTCTGATTTCACCTATCCTTGATGAGAAGTAAGAATTTTAGATTGACTGATTCTGCTTTTTTGAGGGGGGAGGAAGCTTCACAAGGTAAGAATTAAGTTCAATAACAATGACAACTTCTTTGTCAAACTACCTAGAAAGCTTTGATGCCCGAAGCAGAGAAATGGAATTAAAGTGGAGTAAAGGGTCCCATGTTAAAGATGGGAATCAGTTGAGTGGAATCATCGACTTGGACTTGTCCTTCATTCTTTGCAGTCCTGAAGCTGACAGGGTGTGAACTGAAAATAGGGGTGGGCAAAATGTAGACTGTGAGAGAGAAAAAATTCTACGTATGTCCAAAAGAAAAAAAAGTGCCAGATACAATGGGACATCATGAATGCACACTCAAGTCAGTAACCTTGAAGAGTCAAGGTAGCACCTAAAAGCAATTTAAAAAAGAAAGAGCCCCCTCCCTCTGCCCCCCGCCCCGGCCAAACATACAAAACCAAAGTGTTCTAATGGGAATGAAAAACTGGAGGTTCGTCAGCTGAGTGCTGGGCACGAGGATTCAGACGGCAGGAAAGAAGGGAAAGGCAGCAGCTGAAGTGTCGATCTAGAGCACTTGGTCGCTGCAGGCTCCTTGCTGTCAAAAATCTTGTGGATGGGATCAGAATTCCCTCGGCTATCAAATTCTTGCAAATACGTAACCCCTAAAGACTCGAGTCTAATATTGTGCCCTGGCTTGGAAAATTTAAGTGAAATGACTAGGTAGTCCTCCACTGGATTAAAAGTTCTCTTCTGTAGCTACCAGGAGAAAAAACAATTAGGCAGCTCTCTGTTCTAGACAACAGAATAGAGAAGGAAAAATGGACAGCAGTAGATTCTCTCAGGCTTACGGATAAGTGTTCTGCATGAAGTTGTTTCTTTTAGCGCCCAGCACTGAATCCTGATCGTCCGTGGAAGTGGCATTTCCTTTTCGAGCCAAACTATAAACATGCCAGGTACGAATCCAACTACAAAACATCGAGGGAATAAACAGATGTACATTACAGCACTTGCCGTGGACGGGACTGCCGGGATAGCTTAATTGTAGCAGCCCCGCAGTGTGGGAGCCTGAAAGGTTTACAGTGAAGTGCTTCATGAATATTTATTAAAGCGGTAAATAAGGATGGCTTGATGGGTCTGTACATCCAAGGCAGCAATACCCTGGGAGAAGGAAAGTCGTGTTGTAAACTGGGAAATTCTGGTTGCCAAGCGCATCAGAGAATCCTATTATTCACAAGTGGCACGGCCATACCGAACTGTAGCCGGCCGCCCCCACATCACCGTTATGTTTTATTACCCTCTCTGCTCCCACTCGGCTGCCGCCACTTAGTTTCACTGCCTGCGGAGCCCCTTGGTTTTCGTTCCTCGACTCGCAGGTGGGGATATATTACCCTACGCTTGCCGAGGTTTGGGAGGCATGCTCTGGTCTCCAAGTGTCCACAGTCCATTTGGCAGAAAGGTAGTTATTCAAGGCTTTTCCATTCTGCTGTTGAACATCTTTCGTCTTACCTCCAAGCTCTCTCTTCCTACTTTTCCCTGCGGCGCCTCCTCTGGTCCACCCACCCTGCGTGCTGTCAGTGCGCTCTGAGAACCTCGTCTCTTCGCTAGTCGACCAGGCGCTGTGGTATTTGTGGTATTAATGAATGAGTCTCTCAGTTAAAAGTCTTACTTTTGACCAGCAATTCTTACCATTTGGATACAAAGGGGCAGATCTACTCTCTTTGTTGCCTTAGCTTAGGGTTCTCGGGTGCTGTTCTTGGTACCTGAGCTTTATCAGTTTCAATACACCAGCATCTGTAAGGGGCAATACTTTCTTACGTATTTGTGGATTCGGCTTAAGTTTTTTTTTTGTTTTTTTTTTTGTTTAATTACAAGAGTCACAGTTTTAAATCTCTTTATCTTAGACTTTTCGTGTAGCCCCCTTTACCAGGAGGGCGTTGAAGATCAGCAAAATTCTCCTGCTGATAAGTTCTGAGGTTTAGTCTTGAGGATGGATTTATCCTCACTTTTCCAGATCAAAGCTAAGATTAGCAGACTTTTCTAATCCTAACTCATAGGTTGGCCCTTTCTGACTGGATTCTTTTTCAATCCATTTAAAATATGTTTAAAGTCCAAAGATGGCAATATTTTTGTTTTTCAAAAGGAAAGAGGTGAAAAGGAGAGGAGGAATCCTTTGTGTTTTGTACTACAGCTCAGTTAAGAATCTGTGGAGTTCGCTTGGTGGTGCAGCAGGTTAAGGATCTGGGGTTGTCACTGCTATGGCTCAGGTTACTGCTGTGGTGCAGGTTCGAGCCTCAGCCCTGGAACTTCTGCATGCTGTGGGCGTGACTGAAAAAAATCAGTGGTAATTAGCCTGCTAACGCATTCATTTGGGCCTTAGTAAATGTTCTCGGGATTATTAGATTGAAATAAGGTCTGTATTTGAAAAGATAGGACTTTCATGCCTGCCCTGTTTTTGTGATTTTTGAAATTTTAGCATTTTCTCAGTCGCATCTCTGCCAAAGAACGTGACAATCAAGGTCCTGGGATTATGTTCTCGTCCCTCAGTCTGTGCTTTATTAGTCTTATCAAGTCATACCTCTTGATCTATAGGTTCACGTCTGGTCTTCAGTTGTTTCCAGAAGGTGCTTCTCTGGCACCTTCTTCCACTTCACAAAAGCTCTTTGAATCCAGATTTGAACATCAAATAACTTTGCTTTGAAATCTCCAGGCAGTAGTCTGGTCCCTCAGAAACCACAGCTGTAGTTTGTTTCCCTGACATCTTGAGGAGACATGGTTGGTACACACTGTTTACACTGCCTCGTTGTGTTTCCTTGGCTGGGCTGTCTGTCAGGCAGCACCACAGAAATCTCAGCAATTTCAGTCATTTCGCACTTCACGTGCTTAAGTTTTTTCCACCTTGAGAGGTGGAATTTGTTGTAGCATTGTTTTCCTTTGGCTCCCTGACCTTTATTTCGTGAAGACAGTGTTGTCTCAAAATTTGTGTCCACCTTAGGATATTCAGGGGAGATTTAGCAGCAAAGAAATTTCCCTGTACCCTTCTGCGTTCTTCTGAGTGGCCTAAGAATTAAATGGACATGAGACAGATTAACAGGAGAAAATCACCCAAGAGTCGAATAACGTACCCACGTGGGAAAGGGCGAGGAAAACTGAGTCACTCACCAAAACGGCTGAAGCTCTCACCTGACGTGGACGGAGGCTTTTGGGATATGGTTTGAGACTTCAAAGGGGGGGAAGGAAATGGAGATGGAAAAGCAAATGCTCGGTCAGCAAATGTTTGCCGGGCCCTATGGAGACAATGAGACGCAGGGAGGGCTCTGATTAGGCCCCGCCCAGACCCCCTCCACACGCAGCCCAGATTCTCTGCAGAGGTCACTGGTGAGAACTCTGTTCTGGCAACAGGCCCTCTATCTGAATTCTTTTAGGCTCTTAGGGGGAAGTTCAAAGTTTCTTCCTGAGTCTTTTGGGCCTTGATGGTTTTCAGTTTGAAATAATCCACCCACCAAAGAGACATTTTGGGGAGGCAAATTTTGCTTCCCTACCCTTTCTAATTTTTCACACTTGCTGTTTTGTGCTTCCTTTCGTCACCCAACTTGTGCATAATGAGATAGGAGACACACTGGGTTTCTGGTAGGTGATGGAATTTTTGCCCATGCATTTTTTTAGCAGCACACAGCTACTTGGTTTATCACTGGAGACCAAAGCTAACACTTCATTTTCGCAAGATGCTGACAATTTCAGTGTACCCGTACCATATCATTTATTATTTTTTTCTTTCAGGTTCAAAGCAACAATTTTTGCACTGTGTCCTGTTCGAAGGCAAACTATATGCTATCGGCTTTTATAAACATTTGAGTGTAGGCTGTAATAAGGAAAAACTCCTCTCTGAGACTCAAAAATTTAATTCAGTTGTAAGTTCTGGAAAGACTGGTGAGCATGTATCTTCCTGCTTCCATCTCAGCTTTCCATTAGTTTGAGAAGTCGCAGGTAGTTTTCGCAGGAATAATCGAACAGGGGAGGGAGCAGAGGCTGGAGGAAGCATCCACCTCATTTGGTTCCTTCAGGGGCCTCACAGCTGTTTTTAGTGATGTGAACTCCTAGAATATGAGTGCACCCATGTTCATCGCAACTTACCTGAAAGATAAATAGAAATTTAAAAACATTGTGACTTCGTGGTCGTTAAGAATGGCCTCACTGATCCCTCTCAACACATTGAAATTTGGGAGTTGAGTGCATGTCTCTGCTCATCAGTTTTCCATCTTAGTTGGGGCTGCCACATTTCCCAGAGACACACCCAGGACAGTTTTTGAGGAGAAATACGTTCCATGAAGTACTTGGACAAATATTACAGGGGACATGTTTTATACTAAAACACTATTTTTCGTGTGTCTGGAATTCAAATGTAAATGTATTTTTTCTGGCAGCCTTAATCATTTTTTTTTTTTTTTTTGGCCATGCCTGTGACACAGAGTAGTTCCCAGGCCAGGGATGAAACCCGCACCACAGCAGCAACAATACCAGATCCTTAACTGGCTAGGCCACCAGGGAACTCCTGGCCACCTTAATCTTAATGGAACTAAGCAATCCAATCAAACCCATCTCCATTCCCCTTTCTCCTTGCCACTCTCTGCTTCTGGACTTCTGAATGAAGGAAAGACCTCTTGGGACCTCCCGCTGTGGCCCAACAGGATCGGCAGTGTCTTGGGAGCAGTGGGACATGAGCTCGATCCCTGGCCAAGTACAGTGGCTTGAGGATCCCGAGTTGCCACAGCTGTGGCTTAGGTCACAACTGCACGTTGGATCTGATCCCTGGCCCAGGAACTTCATATGCCTTGGGGCAGCCAAAAAAGAAAAAAAAAAGAAGGGACCCTTTAGAAGACCACACTGAGAATCCCACAAATTCAGCATCATTAGCATCTGCGAACGGAGGTAGAGACCTTTAAAAAATTGCACGAAAAAGGAAATCTGATTTCTTGCAGCAGTCCACATCCATTGTCCCCCCCTCCCCCTCACTCCCCTCCGTAGCACATGATATTTTGCAGCTGGTTGGCCAGCGGTAGTTACAGGATTCAGGTGGGCCTAGAGAGATGTTTACAATTTTTCTATCAGAGTGCTTTCCTAAACCCAGATAAATATGTAGCAGCAGGATGCAAAGAACCCAGGAAAAGAATTGTCAAAAGAATCTCATCACTTAGGCAAACGTAAAAGGCACAGCCTACCCTGAGGGGGGAAATGCTAGAATGCAATGCATCCGTTTGCTTCTCCCCGGGCGGGATGTTTTATATCTTTACAGAGCAGATGTGTGAGGTCCGTCCTAGTGCACAGCGTCTTTGTAAATGGGCCATCAGGGCCACTCCGAGGTGTAAATTTGCCCCCCAAAACGGTCAGATTACTGAATTACCCTGATTACCATGTTTGGCCCCATTTTCCGAGTCCTAAATTGGAAGAGCACAGCCATTACTTTCGAAGTTTCCACTATTAAGTACGTGTCCAGACCTGAGCCTCTCAGGATGGTGCCTCCGACCAACATGTAGTCTGTAATTACTCCAGAAACACGGCTTAGGCCCTGCTCTTCTTAGAGGAGAGGCCTGGGATGTTATTGTGTTTTGCACTTAAAGGCTAATGACCAGATCCCCAGGCAGGGCCACTGGGGACCAATAGCAGGATTAAACCATCACGGTTGTAACACCTCTGGGACGGACTTTGACTTCCAACATCTGCTTAATGTTGCACTCTTTTTGAGAAGTTGATCGTTTGAAGTCTTGTCCAAAATCAATAAAAATATCTTTCAGTTTCAACCTCAGCTCAGAGTAAAGCCATTTTTTTTTTCTTTTCAAAGCCAAGCTTTATCTTTCTGAAAAGCTTGAGGAGACTCAAAAACTATTCCTGCGGGGCTTCAGTTTGTTCAGACAGCACATCTGGGGGCAGGGTGAAGATCTCGGTGCAAATTTCCAAATGAATTGTTGGCCAGGACGCTTTGATCTCCGCCTGCACTTGAGAAGGATAAGTGAGTAATTCTGTTTTCACGGCCATTCCTACTTGGATTCCCCCTGGGATGTGGCCAGAGCTTCTCAGAGAGGTACCGGTGGCGAGAGCCTTATTTCCAGAATTCTTGGGCTACTGAAGGCCTTCAGCCACTTCCATTAGCTACCAAATAACGTTCCACCTCCTTAGGTCTGGCCGTGAAGACCTCTGAGGACGTTCAGCTGGTCCATAGTGACCGTTCGACAAGACAGTCTTTCGTTCTGAGCGGTGCCCTGTACGTCGCAGGATGTTCAGCATGTCTGGTCTTCGTGTTTCTCTGACAGCCGCGTGTGTCCAAGTGTCTCCCAGGAGCTGGGACAGTTCCTAGTCAGAAGGACTCAGAGTATGGCCCTGATTCACCTTCCCCCCATTGTTCCGGTGGGAGGGTACTGTACCCTCTGCATAGCGTTTGCTATTTGCTATTGTAGAGATTAATGCTATAAATTAATAAAACAACTTGTCCCCTGTGCACCTTGGAAAGTTCTGTAGAGGCGAGATTTCTACACCCGTGTGTGTCTTGTACACAAGTTAGCTCTTATCCTTGCTCCATCATTCTGAGTGTAACACCTTTCTCTGACCTATGACTGTCCAAACCCTACCTTCTTTTAGGTGCAACTTATGTGAGATATGAAATCGTGTGTGTGTGTGTGTGTGTGTGTCTTTTTAGGGCCACACTTGAAGCACATGGAAATTCTTGGGCTAGGAGTCGAATCAGAGCTGCAGCTGCCAACCTACACCACAGCCACAGCAACGCCAGATCCAGCCATGTCTTCAACCTATATACACCGCAGCTCATGGCAACCCCAGATCTTTAACCCACTGAACGAGGCCAGGGGTTGAACCCACATGCATCCTCAGGGATACTAGTTGAGTTCTCAGCCCACTGAGGCACAGTTGAAATTCCACGAAATCTTTCTTAATCACCTTATCTTCTAATTTCTTTCACTGCTTGGGTCTGTGTTAGGCATTCTAGGACCTGGCTGGAAAGACAGGTAACATATTGTTTACTGTGTGGTTGGTCAAGTTCAGTGACAGTGGTGAGTACAGTGAGGGACGCCTAGACCTCAGGGGTGGCATTGAAGGGTCTTCAGAGAAGGTTTTGGTTGGATTTTGAAGGCAAAATGTTGGTTAGATGACACAGGAGGTGGGAAGCATATGCCAGTCAGAGGGAAAATTTATGTGCCAGAGCATTTTGGTGGAAGGAGAAACAGCTTATAGGGAAATGTGAGGAAATGAGGCAGGAGATGTAGCCAGGATCCAAATCATAAAGGGTTTTGTATGATAAGCTATGGCATTTGGACTTTATTCTGCAACTTAATGGTAGTAGTTTAAAGATTTTATTTCACCTATCTTTCTCTACCTTACATTATAATAATATATTTGTACATGTGTTTTCCAAACCGGACTATATCTTCCTCATTGATAGAGCCCACCTTTGTTTCATCTTTGTGTCCACAACAGAGTTTACCAAAACATTTTGCAGACAGCAGATTTTCTAGGATTGTTTCGGATTAATGAATGAATGAATTTTATGATTTTTTTTTTCTCAACTAAAGAATGCTTATTCCTTTGTTTCATTTTAATAGACTGAGGTGGGATTTGGGATTTACCTTTAAGCTCATTTGTCAACTAACTTTGTTTTTTTCTTTGTGAAATCAGTTGGCTTCTAGTGACTTTGGGCAGTTGTGATGGTCAGCTGTGAGTGGTAGCATCAGTTCTTTGTTCTGTTATTCATGTTCATACTCACAAAACAATGTGTTGAATTGGTCAACTGGGCAATGATAAGTCAGAATTAAAAAACAGTGTGATGAAAAACTAAAGCCTAAAACCCATAAAACCCTTCTTTGTTTTGAGGAAGAAAATCTGAGCCCCAGGCAATCCTGTCTCTGTGTCTGGAAGGCCAGCAGACTCCGGCCACGTGGCTGCTAGAGAGGAAAGGAGGCTCAGAAAAGGGGTTGCTTCACAGAAAAAGGCTTTTTTTTGTCTTCCTTCTCCGGACTGTCAGCCTACACTCTCGGGCTTATCTCAGTAGACAGAAAACTGGAGGAGAACTATTTTAAGTCCTCTTGGGCCCTAAGGCTGGAAAGTAGAGGTACTGCTCCATTCCCAAGGAGCTGAAACTCTGTGTGATATACTATCTTCGTCAGACATAAAACAGGGCACATTTCTGTCATCTGTCCGTTGATACTCACTCATTATCTACAGTGCTTTTTCTCCTCTTCTTTATTTGTAAGGAGGAAATGGCAGAGTCACAGGTTTCTGGTCCACGAGGAAGGTAGTTAAGTGGTTAAATGAGCCTTGCGTGTTCCCCAGAGTTTATGGGAAATCCTGCTGGGAATAATTTTTATAGCTTTCATGGTCAAGATTAATTAAGCTGATTTCATGTTTATTTTAAGCCTACATAATGAGGTGTAACTTTCAAAGAAGTGCCAGACTTTGACCAGGCCATAAGCTTGTCTTACCAGCTTCTTCATTTGCTGATTTATGTGAATGGAGAAAAAAAAAATCAACATTCTTTCTGTTTGCTCAGCACAAACTGGTCTGCCCAACTTGAAGTTCCTTGGTTGATTCGTGAGAAGGTGATGCTGTCTTGCTTGTTATAGTTCCCCATTGGTTTGCAGTCTGTGATAGAGAGAGACAGAATGTGAGGACAAGAGCAAAGTGAGAAAATACCAAATGATGTCATACGTGTGTCATGTAATATCACATAGGCTATTTAAAATGAATGCCATGGCTTTTTAATGCAAAAGTTTAAAAAAAATTGGTAAGAGTTTGCATAAGTCCTGCCCCAATCTGATCTCATTGCAACAAGTAATTATACCAGATTGACTCCTATATGACTCTGGAATGTGCATGACCTCCTGTTAATATTATGACCGTTTTATGTCAGCGTTACTCTAAGGGAGAGTGTCTTAGGGTAACCTGGGTGCTGCTGGTGTACTGGGCTGGATGGTTTTTGTTTTCAGGGCTGTCCTGTGCATTTTGGGATATTTAGCAGTATCCCAGCCTTTACCAATAAATGGAATAGGATCTGCCATCCCCACCCTTCCCCAAGACCTGACAGTCAGAAATGTCTCTAGACATCGCCCAATACCATGGGGAAAAGTGAGCAAAATCCTCAGCTTTAAAATATACTGCACTTCACAAGCATTCGCTACATAAATTATAGCCTGAAAGACAGTAAGAATCTCCCTCCACAGTTTACATATCTGTGCAATTAGCCATCATCCACCATCTTTCCTTATATGGCCAACAGCTACCTCTAAGCCAATTCAGGGAGATCCTGTCATGGCTCAGTGGTTAACGAACCTGACCAGTAGCCATAAGGATGCAGGTTTGATCCCTGGCCCTTGCTCAGTGGGTTAAGGATATGGCATTGCCGTGAGCTGTGGTGTAGGTCGCAGACGCAGCTTGGATCCAGAGTTGCTGTGGCTGTGGTGTAGGCCAGCGGCTACAGCTCCGATTCCACCCCTAGCCTGGAAACTTTCATATGCTATGGGTGTGGCCCTAAAAAAAGGACAAAAGACAAAAACAAAACAAAACAAACAAACAAACAAAAAAAAACAGAAGCCAATTGGGAACAACAAAGAATACTCAACAGTCACTGTCTGGAAGTGCTGATAGCCCCTCTTGGGGATACTGACCAATAGTTAAAGAAATACACTAATATATTAAAGTTAGGATAAAGCCTTGTTACAAATGTTAATCAGGGGTGGACTTTTGCCATTAGCTGAACAGCACATGTCAGCAAGTATTGAGACAAAGCTCAAGGCCAAGCAGGGGTGACACTGCAGCCTTGGTTTTGTATGCTGCTCTCACATTTTATCCAAGGTTGTTACAATAAATTGCTAAGGATTCACAGGTATTTTGAAAGAGTGCAGCTTCTCCAAAAGATAAGGAAAGCCTCCTGCTTATTTATTTGTTTAAATGTTGTTATATTTGTTTGCTTATACTTTCAAAAAGGGCCTAAGATTTTGATAATAAAAGTATAATTTATGGAGTTCCCTTGTGGCTCAGCAGGGGACTAAGAACCTGTGAGGACACAGGTTCGATCCTCGGCCTCACTCACTGGATTAAGGATCTGGCATTGCCACAAGCTGTGGTGTAGGTCGAAGATGCAGCTCACATCTGGTATTGCCATGGCTTTCGTGTAGACCGGCAGCTGCAGCTCCGATTTGACCCCTAGCCTGGGAACTTCCATATACCGCAGGTGCAGCTGTTAATTAAAAAAAAAAAGCATAATTTATGACTTTTTTTTCCTACTCTTCCTGGGAAAACTCATCCAGGCCCATGACTTCAATAATCACTTACATGTTATGACTGATACCTTTTTTTTTCCTGTGTCCAAATTTTTTTTTTATTGAAGTGCAATCACACACTATAAATTGTAAATAAATTCACATGCACAAGTTGTACCCTTTAAACATATGCGATTCAGTGGGGTTTTTTTAGTGTATTTATGACATTGTGTAACCATCACCACTGTCTAATTTCAGAACATTTTCATCACTCCAAAAAGAAGCACTGTGCCCATGAAATTCAGTCCTTGATCCCTTCTTCCCAAATCCTTGACCACCACTAATCTACTTTCCGTCTCTGTAGATGGGCCAGTCGCAGAAATACCATGTAAATGGAATCACGCAATGTGACTGCTTGGGCTGAATGTTTGTATTCTCTCAAAATTCATATGTTCGAACCTATGCCTAAGGTGATAGTTTTGGGAGGGGGAGCCTTAGGGAGGTGATTAGGTCATTCAAGAGGGGCCTTTAGGAATCCCGCAGAATTAGCGCATTCCTGCTGCCACGTGAGGTTACAGCAGTAAGACAGCCCTCTAGGCCCTGAATGTAAGAGCCTTGATCTTGGACTTCCTAGAACTATGAGAAGTAAGTGTTTGTTGCTTATAAGCTATCCAGGTTATAGTATTTCTGTAACAGCATCCTGAATGGACTAAGAACTTGCCTTTTGCGTCTGGCTTAGCACTTAGCACAGTATTTTCAATCTTCCTTCTGAACTAAAGACTAGTGTCTCTAACCATCATCTTCATTGGTTTACCTCTGCCTCCCCCTGCTTGGGTCTCTATGAGTGGACACATCCTTCACCTCCCAGACCATTGGTTTTCTTTGTCAGTGGTGCCCAATCACCCAAGCCATGAACTTGGATGTCTCTGACATCCACCTGATCAAGGCATCTTATCCAGTTAAAATGCCAGTGTTTTAACTCAGGTCCTCATTATTGCCCTCTAGACTGATTTAATGCCCCCTTAGGAGGTTGCTTTGTCTTCAGGATCACTCCCATCCGTTCTCTATCATCCTTCTGTCTTTGACTGTCACTCTTTTGCCTGCTTCAGTTCCTCAGTAGTTACCCTTTGCCCTCTGGAGCAAGGCTGATCACCTCGGCAAGGCAAATAAGGCCTCTTCTGATCTGACCCTTTCCTACTTTACAGCCTCTTCCATTACTTTCCTCTTCCACCTTCCACCCATGTTTCAGCTGTGAGGGACTTCATTTTCTCAAACACTCTGTGTGATAACCCTGTCCTTGTCTTAGAACATGCTCTTCCTTTGTTCTAGAATGCCCGGTAGATCTTCCTTCTCCAGGAAACCTTCTCTGATGTTCCCACCTTCAGTATGGGCATCTGCTCTTTCTTTCATGCTTTCTTATGTCACAGCAATGACTGCACTAATTTTCTGTTCCCTATCTGCTCCTCCCTCTAAATTGTGGGCCCTCTGACGTAGGAATTGTGCCTCTGTATTAGTCTGTTATAGCTGCCATGACAAAATAGCATGGACTAGGTGGCTTAAGCACAGAAATTTATATTCTCACAGTTCTGGAGGCTAGAGGCTGAAGATCAAGGTGTTGGCAGGTTTGGTTTCTTTTGAGGTCTCTCTCCTTGGCATGTAGATAGCCATCTTCTCAGTGTAATAATCTCTTCTAATGACACCGATCATATTGGATCAAGGTCCAGCTTAATGATCCCATTTTACCTTAATTACCACTTTCGAGTGTCTCCAAAAGGGTCATGTTGTGAGGCTCTGGGGATTAGGACTTCAATGTATGAATTCTGGGGAGACACAATTTTTAATTTTCTCCAATTCTTTAAGGGTATTTTCCCCCACCATTTCCTTTGGATTTTGGGGAGGTGTTTAAATTTAGAAAACTGGAAAAACTCTGTGTTCTAGGATTTGTGGAATTAGTTATAAAACTTAATTTCATTTATTTACGTGGCCAGGTGGGGGAATGAAAATAAGTGGCATTTCAATATAATTCACTTCTAAAAATGACTTTATCATGCTTAATATAAGCAGGATTGTCATCATATTTTGTTTCCACCCTCAGTGTGATTAAATCCTCTTGAGGATTTAACATTGACATTTGAAGGGATTGACAGAAAACGAGAATGAGATAGGAAACAATTCATTAGCCTGTGCTTTGTTTTCAGGAAAGAGGACTTTTATAAGTTTGTGTCTGACTTAAGAGTTCAGGAAAGCTCTTTGGTTTTGGGTGCTGTTAATAATGAGAAGCACAGACGTCAAGGTGATCTCATGTGACACCCAGTCCATTGGGTACCCGGCTTCTTCCTCCTGCACGTGAGGAAGTTGGACCAGGATCTATAAGGACTGGCCTAGCTCTGTCATTCTGAAATTGTGTGGATCCTGAGAAATTCCAGATATTCTCCCAACAACTTTTATCTAGTAACTGCCATCACTATCCTCATTTGCATAATTAGCATATGTCCAGGCTGTGCAGAGTGAGCACTCTGTATATGTTACTTCATGTAATCTTCATAAAAAATGAGCTAAGTGCTGTTATACCCTTATTTCACAGAGAGGATGATGGGGGTTTAAAAAGAATCTCTAACTTACAGCTAATAAATAGAGGTGCTTCCAATTAAATGCTGGTTGTGTGCTTTTGTGGTTTGATTCGACACTCTAACCATTATGTCATGCAACTAGCATAAGTATTTGGTTAGTACTGCGCTTAGACTGGGCTTGTTAGAGCAGAGTTTAGCAAAACGTGGTGCGTGTACCCTGGTGGTGTGTAAGACAACCTGAATTGCTAGTAGAACTTTCAAAGTCCAGCTGTCAAGGGCACCAGGAACACATCTGAGGTCAATGTTAAGATTATTCAACTCACTGCAGATGGGAGAATGCACAGAGAGACCAAAGAAGGTCCCAGTAAGAGGGTTGGGGGCCACCTATTATAGAGTTTGGGCTTGTGCTAAAGGTCCTAAGAAGGCGTTGTTACAGGTTGAATTGTGTAATTGCATTTCCCCCCAAAAATGGTATGTCGAAATCCCAGTACCTCAGAATATCACTTTATTTGGAAATAGGGTCTTTACAGAAGACATCAAGTTAAAATTAGGTCATTAGGGTGAATCCCAATCCAGAATGACTGGTGTCCTTTATAAAAAGGGGACACTTGGGGCATGGAGGCAGACGTGCACAGAGATGATGTGACGATATACAGAGAGAAGATGGCCATATAGATAGAGTGAAACATCTGTAAGGCAAGGCGTGCCAAGGATCTCCAGCAAACACTAGACTCTAGAAGAGGCAAGGGACAACACAGCCCTGGTGATCCCTTTTAGCCTCCAGAACTGTGAAAGGGTGTGTTTCTGTTGTTTGAAGCTATCCAGTTTGTGCTGCTTTGTTATATTGCAGCTCTGGGAAATTAATATAGGGGCTGAAGGAGCTACATTTAGTCTTTGGTTTTTTCTATCAGTTTGGCAAATGGTATCTCAGTGATATTTGGGTTTGCTAAGAGGATAGAAGGACTGGAGAATAAGAATAGAAAGTTTACAAGTGATTCAGCTTGAGACAGAAATGAATTCGGTCCAGATTATTAACTTTGCTTATTTATGCAGAACATAAAAAATCTTGCTTTCTTTTCCTCCTTTCTCCTTCCTTCCTTCCTTCTTATAAATTTATGATTTACTGGGGCTAAAAAGATTCTTGTCCTTGGCAAGAAACTTTATCTTAGGCTGAAATTTATTTCTGTAAAATAAGCTATGTTAAACTAGATAAATTGCCAGTTTTCCTTCTGACTCAGTGGTGCATTTCTTTTTAATTACAAAGCCCTTGGAAGAATCAAAAGTTTCTTCTCGTTTTTTATACTTTAATGTGAAATAATTTTACTAAGTTATTTCTCTCCTAAAATCCAACTGATGGAGTTGCTGGGGAGGGCAGACCTGAGCACGGTCCCTCTATCTCTTGAAGACAGTAGTTGCCTAAGTGACCTTGCTCCTTTCAAGGGGCAAGGAGATTGCAAAAAGAATTACGGGAAGAGCAGAAGGTCAAATATTCAAGTAATTCATTTCTAAAAGTGATCTAGGACTGTCCATGCAGACCCAGACCCACCATCTCCCGTTTTGCATATGCTTCTTGGCCATTTCTTTTCATACTCTGACTAGAACTAGGCATTCTATTACTGATCTATTTTGTAGGTAGGCAGTGTTTGAAAGCCCACCTAGAAAGCTGCCTGCCAGTTGTAACACTTTTTTTTTCCCCTTTTAGAGCCGCACCTGCGGCATATGGAGGTTCCCAGGCTAGGGGTCGGATCGGAGCTACAGCTGCTGGCCTACACCACAGCCACAGCAACGCCAGATCCGAGCTGCATCTTCGACCTCCACTGCAGCTCACGGCAACGCCGGATCCTTAACCCACTGAGTGAGGCCAGGGATCGAACCCGCAACCTCATGGTTTCTAGTCGGATTCATTTATGCTGCACCACAATGAGAACTCCTGTAACACCATTTTTTCTTATGGCATCATATTTTTCATTTACACCAGCTGTTGGAAGGGGTCTCTGGAACAATTCCTAAGTTATAAATCTATCTACCCTTATGTAAATTCTCTCTTAAGAAGACAAGCTATGAGCAGACACCAGTGGGGAGCAAATGCTGAGGGAGGCAGAAACCGTATGCACTGTTTTTAAAATTAATTTTTCTTATAAATGCTTGATCTCCTTAATCTTACTCTTAACTCTGGAGACTTCCATGCCATCAAACACAGATAAGTTCAGACTCAAAAAGAATCATATTTCTTTTCAGCCCTCATGTGCCCCAGCCATTATTTTGTGCTTCTCATTTCAAATGGAATTCAGTTATTAATTGATTTTAAAATTTTTATTAAGGTATAATTCATACAGAGCTAAATCTTAACCTTTGACAATTATATGCAGTTATGTAATAAAGACCATCAAAGAACAGTT
Organism: Catagonus wagneri; assembly: GCA_004024745.2. Taxonomy (NCBI): domain Eukaryota; kingdom Metazoa; phylum Chordata; class Mammalia; order Artiodactyla; family Tayassuidae; genus Catagonus; species Catagonus wagneri. The sequence continues at coordinate 8,454,157 of PVHT020000059.1, forward strand.
CTGTTATCCCTCAAACTCGCCAGTGTTCCTTTGCTCCTTCGTAGTCAATCCTCCCTCAGCCTCTGGCAATCCCTGATTTGTTTTCTGTCCCTGCGATTTTGCATTTTGCAGAATGTCTTGGAAATTGATTCATATAAAACATAGCCTTTTGAGTGTGACTTCTTTCACTTAGCGTAATGCATTGTAGGCTTATCCATGTTTTCACAGGGTTCAGGAGTGATAGTGATAAAAAGGTCCCTGCTGAGTGGTATCCCATTGTGTATATGTGTTTATCCACTCAGCAGGGTGGAGGACCTTTGGGATAATTCTAGTTTTTTGGCAGTTATGAATAAAACTTCTATAAATATTCATGTGCAGATTTTGGTGTGAACATAAGTATTCACATTATTTACTTATTTTTAATACAAAACGCACTTAGGTCAACTAAAAGCAGCAGAGAATCTCTAACTTACTGAAGAATCTAGAATGGTTTATTTAGGAAAACGAGATATAGTTACGCACCTGTCTTGGGGAGCAGGGAAACAGGAAAACGTCATTAATTCCTCTTGTATTTCTTAATTGACAACTGAGCCTATGGGCATTTATTTTGGCAAAACATGTTCTTGGAAGTAGACTCAAGTCAAAGTAATGAAAGGTGTTTGGTCAAGTGAAGGGAAGTCCTAGAACAAGATATCTTGTGTAAAGGAGACAACCACATGGTTTGGTAAAGCACATTTTTTTTATTTTTTTTTTGTCTAGTCCTCATCACTGCCTGATGAGGATGTGAGACCAGCTTGAACAATACTTCCCATCTATCAATATCTGTCACTGTATAACTCAGAAATGTTAGAAGCTGATTGGTTTTGAAGACTGGAAGTGTGGACCCAGGAAGACAGGTGGGGATGGTTCTACCCAATGGGTACCCAGATGAGTTGCTTAATGATGTCACCAAAAGTGTCACGGCCGCCACTTTTCTAACCAGTCAAACCCATGTGAAATCTACTGGTTTGTACTATCGTGGTTCTGATTTTCAGAGTAAGAAAACTCAGTGAACAGGCTCCCCTCAGAATAACATATAACAAGGACTCTTTAAGACTTTCTTTCACTTTCTACTCTAGTTTCCATGCACCCTTCCTCAGCTTCCTTTTACAGATCAGTTCCTACATAAGGACTGGTGAGTCATTGAAAGCAGAAGGAAACACCCAAAAACATTTCTTTGGAGACCAAAATGGAGGCAAGGTTACTTCTGATCCATATTGTTTGAGTCTTACTTAGCCTTGTGTTTGTTCATCAACTGCAATGTACAGAATTCAGAAACTGTCCTTTGTTCAAACTCTTTGTGGTGGTTACAGATTTACTAGGTACCAACACCATGATTTTAATTCCTTTCTCAGTGAATGTTTTTGTTCTTAAGGAGAAAATGTGTTTGGCTATGAACTGAATCTTTCTTTATCATCCAGCCTGCAATTTGCTTTCTTTGCCTTACCTCCAGGCTTTTGTTTGTTCTTTCTCTTTGCCTCTAAGGAAGCTAAAATGAATGCAGGTTGCCTTGCTCTGCCAGGATCTTTCTGAACATCTGTCTAGTCATCTGATCAACCATTTCCTCCTCCCACTCACAAAATCCCACAGAGATAAGACTTGCCCAGGTTTGCACATATGGTTGATTTTCACAGCTTGAAATTGTCCAAGCTATTTAAGTTTGATTTTCATTTTAATGAGTGCTCATTGTTTTGCCCAGAGATGAAAGCAAGGTGTTCGAAATCCCCAGATTTCCAGGTCACTGGATCCCTTAAACATTAGTTCAACCATGACTGCTCCGTTTTTAGTAGAGGAGCATGCGTTGATGAGTATAGTTCAAAAATATCCACCTTCTAATTTCAGAAGGTGCAGCAATGTGCCTTAGGTATCTCTTTCAGAAGTTCCTTTGAAATTTTAAAATTCTGTTCTAGTGAGATTGTATGGTTACCAAAAACAACCAGAAAAGTAGTTCATGGAAATAATCAATCAGAAAAAAAGCAAATGCATTTTTGACCTGTAGCACCCCCAGTTGGATAACAGCTTGAAGGCATAATGATCTACCTGGGATGCGATTGCACTCGCCCTCTCTGGCCACTGGGGGTGTGACTGGGCCTTTGGGCTCCATCTGGCTTGCTGGGGCAACATTTGGAGGAGGATTTAACTAAGGACTGTGAAAAGATAAAAGAATTTTGGGAGTGACTGAACTCATACTTTTCCTATCCCCAGGGCCTACCCAGCACACTTAATGGTCCATAGAAGATTTCTGATAAATTTATTTGAAACAGAATTAACTTATAGAATGAGAATAATAGCTTGCCCTGCAGTGACCGGAAGTACGGTTACGCGGTGAACCAGCGCAGTACACTGTCATATTCTGACATAACGTCTAAACTTTCAGTTCTTCCCAATAGAAGTTGATGGGCTGGCTCTTCGGCCAAGTAGGGCTGGGGAGTTCTCTCGTTTGATCTTATACGATTCGTGTTCTGCTGGTTCTCTTTGGAGAGTCCTGCACCAGACTCTTATGTCATTCTCTGTTGAGACTGACTAATGTACATATGCAAAGAGATATAAATAACTATTTCTAAGCTTTAAAAAATTCAGAAGCTTTAGTCTGAACTTACGCCAGAAATCTTGAAGTTCACCCTAAATAGGGAGTTTTTATCAACAGCTTTCCAAGTATTATATTCTCTGTCAGGCATCCTGCAAAAACACCTGCCACGGTTACTTATCACTCCAGCCACAGCGTGGTCCCCGGTGTGCTGGGACAAACAGCTCTTCTCTGTTTGAGTTTCTTGCTCAGTGACGTCTTTGACCCACCCCCTCAGAAGAGGTGGGAACTGTGTTCTTAACTCTTCCTCTTTTGTTGGGAAGAGTGACTTGAACTTTGGGACTGAGCTGAAAAGTTCTCTGTGGCACAGGAAGTCATTTTTGGACCCCTTCCCTCCCCAGTTAACACCACGCAGTCTCTCCGATGAGATGAGGGCGCTTCTTTCCTTCACTTCATACTTACTCTAAGTGAGCAGCATCATATCCCAGAGAAAGCTACTGTTTTCTTCCCTAAATATGTGAGCGAGAATCCTAACAGACAAGAATATGATGGCATGAAGGAGGAGGTGGTATTATTGGTAGTTGATTTTTTTTATATGCCTATGTTTTAACAATACCAACTACAGAGAGTGAAATGTGACTTCCTTCCTTCCTTTCCTTCCTTTTTCTTGCTTTCTTTTTCTCCTTCTCTCTTTCTTTCTCTTGTTCTTTCTTTCTTCTTCCTTCCTTCCTCACTCCATCTCTTCCTCCCCCCTTCCTTCCTTCTTTTCCTCCTTATTTAAGTTTGAGGAGGACTGAACATGATGGTAAGTTTGTCACATATCCCTTCCCTGTACCCCATCTCGCGGGCTGATGTTCTGAGGCTGGGTGGAGAGTGCTGACCCTAACATAATCCTCAGGGTTGTACTCACTCTCTGTGCTACCTCAAGTGTGTCTGTGCTTCCCGGTTCAGTATTTTCGCCTTCCACCCATGCCACACATGCACCTGGCAACATCCCAGGACTTTCTGAGTGACATTCGCTCTCCTGCCCCCTTAGCCCCATGGCTCCATACTGGGTCCCACACCCTTAGGCAGCTGTGAAAGCCCAGTCAGACCTGGAGGCCAGGGTTTCCTCATAGGAAAGGAAGCTGTGTCCAGACCCAGTGGGTCAGAAGTGAGAAACACACACCCGTTTTCCTGTCAGAAGACCTTAAGCCAACACTTCAGCATTTAGCCTCATAAGTAGGGCGTCTGTGATGGATGGTGGCAGACTTTATGATGGGTAATATGAGGAAAAATTTGGAGTCCTTAAGGCTAAAGAAAGGAGGTTCTTTCACAGAGGAGGGAGGGCCATTCGATGTCCTTGTCGTGCTTTTAGAGATTTTTTTATGGGGGGCAGGGAGTGTTGCAACCAGAATCACAAGTTTAGTGTTTTGACAAGAGCAAGGGACCAGATGGAATTCAAAAGTTATGGTGCCTTTTCATGATTTTTTAAATAACTCATTTGATCTCAAGCAACTTCCTGTGAGATCCAGTTTTCCTGGAATCATAACTGGGGAACTTTTTTATAAAAAGACAGATTGCTGTCTTTGTTGGAAAAGTTGGAAGTATATCATATGGCTTTTAGACATTTTTTAAAGGGATTTTTTTTCTTTTTTACTGGTTTTACTGTGTGGTTCTACTGGTCTCGATGGCATCACACCATCTTTCCTCAGAGCTGCCCGTGTCTTTCTTTCCATTTCCATCTCTTCTCATCTGTGCCAGCCTTTGCTGCAGTTAATTTGACCTGCGTTTTAAGGGCTCTTGAAGCATATCAATCATGTATTCACATCTTTTCTTCCCTTGATAAGGCGGGAATGTTAGCAAATAGGCACTCATTCATGAAATTGATTTTTAAATCATAATGGCGTGAGCTCACTAGTTAAAGTGTTCCAGATAATCAGCACCCTCACGAGTACTCCCAATTTGATTTGGGTTTATTGTGACTGACACGTGCTCAGATCTGCCTCTCCATTAATGCCAGCTGCACTATCCCTTTCCTGGGAATAAAAATCAGGATGGCAAGAAGAATCACAAGTAAGTATATCTTTCTGGTTCCTCCCCTCTCGCCCTGGCCCGCCCCTCCTTAAATTCCTCCAGAGAAGTTCTAGTTCCTAGAAGAGGTTTTATGTGTGTTCTGAGTACAGTTCTTGCCGGGTGGCATAGTGGTCTGACCCCCATTGTGGGGTTCGCTGGTTATTCCTGGGGGTGTGGCTGACTGCGGATGCCACAGAAGCAGCTCTCAGAAGCCCCTGGTGAGGCTCGCCGTCCATGGTCAGGACGCCGTCTCTCCAGGGAGCCAGGGTGATCTTTCCCCACTGCTGGTACCAGTGCTACTGGGACTTGAACTCTCAGGGTCACAGGTGCTTTCTTGTGTATCCCTGTGTTTTATACTTTTTTCCGTGAGTCCATGGGTGAGGGCTGGAAGGCTCGCTGCATGGCACAGTGCCTACTGTGCTTGGGATGGTCCTTTTCAACACGAGTTTCTCTTCTGTTACCAAATGTGTAGAATGTAACTCTCTCCGACATGATGCTCCCTTCTCCCCATGCACCTCCAGAAATTGTTGGTTCATCTTGTAAACCATCTCCTGAAGATCCCATCCCACCCATTCTCTTGTCATTCCCGAATCCTAAGGGGAACGTAACTTAGGTTAGTCTAGAAATCCTACAACAGAAGCACCATCCAAATGGTTGCATTGGTTCCACCCCTCTGTCTGTCGTGGAAGCCTAGGGTACATCTCTGTGTCACTGGCTTTGCCCAGGCGATTTCCTGCCTGAGCCTTGCCTGCGTGTCGCACAGTTGACCCTCCAGGCTTATGGGAAGATGCACAGTGGCTTCTACCCAGGCTGAACCTGGGAATCACCCGGGAGTTTCTGACAAGTGCTCGGGATGGAGAGGCCCTGGGCTGGGCAAGGTTTTGGTGAGTAAGAAAAAAACATGGTATTGAAAGAAAGGGATCTTGTAATGAATGACATAGCAGTTCATAAGGAAGGCAAGTGCTCTGAGATATTTGCAAGGTCCTCCATTAGATGTCTAGGGCTGCCATAGCAACGTGCCACGTCGTCCCTCTTTGCACTCCAGGGACGGATCTGTTCTAACCCCTCCTCCCTGCCTCTAGGAGTTCCTCACCTTGGGTCAGCTTAACTCTTAGCTTCACACGGCGTTTGCCCTACGTGCATGTCTCTTATAAGAACGCCCGTTATATTGGATCAGGGCCCCATCCCACTCCACTATGACCTTGTCTTAACTAATTACATCTGTGATGACTCTATTTCCAAATAAGGTCACATTTAAGGTTCTGGAGGTTAGGACTTGACATAAGAACTTGGGGATTTGGGTAGTTCTGCTTTCTGCTCTGTGCCTGGATGTGGAGCTGGTTTAAACTGGAAGTCTGACCAAGATACAGCTCCTGCCCTCCCTGAGACAAAAGGACCATTGTCTCTGCTTTATGGAGGCGTGACCTAGCTGTGCTTTTTCAGACGTTCTGAATTTCTGACATTTTTCTCCCAGACAAATGTAGCTCCTGAACAAAAAATAAATCTTTAAGATATATTTGTTGTGGAGTTCCCGTTGTAGCTTAGTGGATTAAAAACCCAACATGGTCTCCATGAGGACGTGGGTTCAATCCCTAGCCTCCCTCAGTGGGTTAAGGATCCAGCATTGCCACAAGCTGCTGCATAGGTTGCAAATGCTGCTTGGATCTGCTGTTGCTGTGGCTGCTGTAGACTTCAGAAGCAGCTCTGATTCCACCCCTAGCCCGGGAACTTTCATACACTGCTGGTTTTGCCCTAGAATATTTATATATATATTTGTTGTACAACTAAGGGACTGTCTGAAGCTAACTAGTCTCTTTGTGGTAGCTGAAAATAAGAGAAAGAAACACAAAAACAATTTTTAAGAAAAGTTTTATTTGTGTTACTAACATTTGTGAACCAAATAACGTTTGGACAGACACTGTTAATTCAGAACTTCAAAGATGAGAAGGACTTTTGCGCTTGGATCAGCACCTGTCTTGGCTACAGTTATGATTCAGAATACAGGATATCAGAGAGCTCTGCGTTCTCCCACTTGAAAGGAACAAATCTCCTGTGCACAATTATTTCTTTTAAGTCACCGCTAGCTTAATGATCAGACTTGAAATTGAACAAGCCTTTCTGGTATTGACTGCATGAAGGCCAGGACTCAGGAGATGAAGGAACTTAGCAGACTTAATTTTCCAACTTGCTGCAGTTGATGCAGGAGGAAACTCATTTCTAAAGGTGGTTTTGGGAAAAGATTTAAAAATACACAGACTCATAAGCTAGTTTGCATATTCTTTTTTTTTTATTTTTTTGCCTTTTGTCATTTTATGGCCGCGGGTTTATGGCCACACCCGCGGCATGTGGAGGTTCCCAGGCTAGGGGTCTAATCGGAGCTGTGGCCACTGGCCTTCGCCACAGCCACAGCAACGCAGGATCCGAGCCGCGTCTGCAACCTACACCACAGCTCACGGCAACGCCGGATCGTTAACCCACTGAGCAAGGGCAGGGATCGAACCCGCAACCTCATGATTCCTAGTCGGATTCGTTAACCGCTGCGCCACGACGGGAACTCCTAGTTTGCATATTCTAAGGCGGGACTTTCTTTTAGTCACTCTGTGCCATGCCCTGTGCCCCGCAGCATGGGGATGGAGACAGCCTCTGTTTGGGGCTGAGTTTGGAGTGGGAGGGAGACTGGGCCAGGACCTCCCATGCTGAGCTATGGTGGCTGCGCTCAGTGACACCTGCCCTCCCTTCCCCTCTTTCCTCGGCTTCATATGTTAAACCTGCTCTACTTCCTAGGAGGTATGTGAGGGGACTCACCTTAACATCACATTGGCGCATATGACAAGATCCCTCTCCCGTTAACGAAATCTGCAATAGCAGTTCTAACTTGAATTGTGGTCTCTCTAGCTGATTCCTAATGAAAGATATTGCTTTCTTGTTTGATGACAAATATACGGCATACTATTATCTCCCGCCTTATACAATTAAGGTGTCATTTGAGGAGTTCCTGCTGTGGCACGGTGAAATGGGTGGCATCTTGGGAGCCACTGCCCGGCACAGTGGGTTAAAGATCCAGCGTTGCTGTAGCTGCTGCTTAGCATGCAACTGTAGCTCAGATCTGATCCCTGGCCCGGGAGCTCCATATGCCTCAGCGTGCCCCTCCCAAAAAAAGAGGGGTGTCATTTGAGAGTTGCAATTCAGATATTTCTCCTTGTTATTTCTAGCACCATCTAAAGTAAGAATGCTTATTTGTTTGGGGTTTCCTGCGGTCTGACCCTCCTTTGACCTACCGCGGGAAGATGGCACCAGGAAATATGTGCTATAAAAAATTCATGACCGACTGCGGGATGTGCACTGGAGGGAGGTGGGGAGAGAGAAGCAGACTTTCTCATTTTCTCCTTTCCTCCCTCCCGAACTCCCATCCATCAGTAAGTCTCACCTTTGCTGCCTCCGCCTATGTCCAAAGCCCACCCTCTCCTCTCTACCTTCTCCCGCTGGGCCAAGCCACCACGGCTCACTCTAGGACCACGGACCAGCCCTGTGCCACTGCTTTCTGTCCTGCAAACCTGGTGTCCATCTCCAGGCGAATCTGTGAAAGCAGGAATCTGTCCCTGGCCTGCTTGCCCACCCTTTGACTAAACTCCAAACTCAGCCTGTGAAAAGGCTCCCTGAACGGTGCCTGGGGTCTGCCCTCCATCCTCCACCCCAACACTGCAGGCAAGCTGCTCTCCCGCAGGGATCTTCAAGCAGGCCAGACACGTCTCTGCCTTTGGGGCCCTCTGCCTGGAGCACAGGGCTCTCACCACCAGGCCCTGCCAGCACACGTGTGTGTCCACAGACCTTGGCACACAGACACACGCAGACATACACACACACACACGGCTGACTGTGCACGTGTTGACCATGATACAGGCCTTGATTCCCACGTCTCCCCTTCAAAGAAGCCTTCAGAGGCCCCATGTCTGTGTGTCTTTCCTCCTCTCATTCTCTGCCACTCCCGTCTTCTTCCTGTATTTCGCATCATCACACAGTTTTGCCTTTGAGTGGCCCTTATTTCCTGACCTTTCCCTGTCTGTTTTCTCCACAAGGTGGGCGTCTTGTCAGTGTTTTTTTTTTTTTTTCCCATCACATACCGTGTTCTTAGCACAGGCCTGAAAAATTATAAGTGCTAAATGTTTGTTGAATGGATAGATGAATGAGAAATGTAGAAAGGGGGAAAGGGAAATGGGAAAAAATGAAGATAAATGGGTCTTGCTCATCTTCATAAGTTTTAAAGTTGGAATAAGCTTTTAAACTTAAAAGGAATTGTAGAGAAGACTGTAGGTGAATAGTTATTACATAAAACTATCTGCTTGTATCATTACATGTAATTTGTCTCGAAATTTCATGCTAAGTTCTATGTGTTTTGAGTAGCACTTCTGCAGATGGAATTGTGCTGTAATAACAGTGCTTGACTTTTAATTGGGAAACAAAAAAAGGGAGCTTGGAAAGATATTATTCTAGTACCTCCAGTATTTTTTGGGTCTAATAAGATATCAAGTCTCTATTTATTACTCTTCCCAGATTTTAAGACTTAGTCTACTTTTCCCCATGTTACTAAATGAATCTTATTTATTAATGTTCCAGTGTTGTACCCTTAGCTATAATCATTTATTCAGCATATGTATTTGAGGACCTACTGTACTCCAATACGTTTCAGACTTTTGTATTAATTCCCATATTATTTCCTTTGTTAATTTCCAGATTGGGAAATTACTTTCTATTGCCTTTTTCATTCACCTTTCAGATTCTCACTCTGTCCTGCTTCCTCTAGAAAGCCATGCTATTTCAACTCAATAGGAATCCTTCCATATTTAACACCGCTATTGCATTTTGGGTTTTATATTGCCATTCATGGTTTAAATTGTTTTTACATGTGGTAGTTTGCCCTCCAGACTCAGACAAAAACATTTGGGGGCTGGAGACACTAATCTGTATTGCATACATCATCCTACCTAGGAGAATTCCAGGAACACTGTAGGTGCTCGTTAATTTTAGGTGGATTTATTCATGGACCTACTTGCTGCTGTAGGTAAGCACAGCAGATAAGCCCTGTGCACAGAGGGCATCTCTCTTACCTTCTCAAGGACTTAGGATTTGAACACAGGAGTGGGCTTACTTGCTGTGGTTGTGAATGTGCAGAAGCCAAGTGACCCTTATATGTTTGAGCCGAAAATGTCGGTTGACCTGAGAGCCGAGACAGGAGAACTCTGCGCCTCCCCGCATCGATGCTGTGGTGTCCCAGCGCCATCCCAGGGGGAGGCGGCTTTGGTACCTTGACATCATGGACTCACAGGCAGGACCATTCCTGCGGCTGGTGAGGCCTGAAGCACCATTCACTGGGAGAGTCTTTTTAAGATCATCTCGCTCCAGTGTTCTGCTTCCGCGCTCGCCGTGAAACCCTCTTAACAACTTGGCCTCCCATATGCTTGCTTCTCATTATACGATAATAAACAGGCATTTGGGCTCCATGAACTTGATTAAGGCAAGGTGGCCTCTGAGGGGTGACAGAGCTGCTTCCAAAGTGCTCCGACGAATCAGGCTTCTTAACCTGCCAGCCTGAGAGCAGACCTTGGGCCGTAGCAGATTCATCAAGGTAAAGGCAACCTTGAGGGGACTTCTGAGCAACCAGCCATAACATTAGAAACTGCCTGAAATCTCTCTGGATGGCAGTTTTAACCTGCATCCTGCTGAATTTTATTTGAATAGGGGGGAGGAACACTGGCTCCTCTGTACCATGTGCCGTTCTCTGTCCAAGGAGGCAGTTAGGAAGAAATCCTGATCCAGACTCTTTATGGGGGGGGGGGCACGTTCTCCTACTTGTGCTGCTCTCTCCTGCTGCTTTGCTTGTAGGTCAGGCCTTCCTGAGCTGCAGAATTTCCTTCCAGAAGAAAGTGAGGGGAAAGAAACAAACTCTCAACTCATGATGCATTTGGAATTCCATAGACTTTCCCGCAGTCATCTTATATTTCTGTAAACTTCGATCACCTATTCTTGAATTCCAGACATAATTTTTAAAATTACTTAGACTCATTTCCCTGTGACAGAGTTCGTGGCACCCCAGAGTGGGAAAGTAAAGTGGGTGTGATGAATGAACTGCAGTCAACGTGAGCGAAAGAAGAGTCTGCTGCTTGTTGTTTTTCAAATGATTCTTTGCGCTTACTCTGGTTTTCTTCACCCAGACGAATCTAGTGCAGTGAGGAGACTCACATATGCAAAAAGCAGGGGCTCCAATAAAAATATATTTGAGAACTGTCAGGCTGTCATGGAGAAAATTAAAGTGAGATTGACAGTAAGATGGCTCTTTAATTTTCTAAGGAATTTTTCAGAGAAGCATCCGTCTTGCCATCATCACACATGCTATTTAACTTTCTTCTCCATTTAGAGAAGAAATTTTAAGGTCTCAATGATATTCTTTTTCCTTAAGGAATTTAAAAAAAAGAGAATTCATCACGTGCCTTCAAACAAGAATAGAATTATTGCCTCATTAAATAACGGGTGAGGAACTTCTGTGGAGAAGAAGTGTACCTTGAGTGGCAGCTTATCTGTGGGATCCGAAATACAAGAAGTTCTGTGATTCTAAGGCATCGACTCTGTTGACATGTGCATTTGGGTCTCTGTGAGTTGGTAATACGGTTGAGAAACAGTTGTCATGTCCTGCTGTGCAGTGTTATTCTAAGGCATTACTGGTAGTCTCCACAGGTATTAGAGGACTCTGTTTTTCTTAGATCAAAATTAATTTAAATATACTTGAGCTTTTTTTTTTATTTTAAAGATAGGTAGGGTATAATTAGAGAAATATGTGATTCCTAGCACCGGACAAGTATAAATATATCAGAGGTGGGCAGTGCATGCTTTGATTTGTAATGCTGGCCATCTTAGGCTAGATGTTTGTTTATATACGTTATTTCGTGTCAGCATAAAAACAGAAATAAATCACCATTCTTCAGAACTAAGAATATACACTGAAGTGCATAAAGGATCTCTAAGCAGTACCCGTGACCGGGTAGAGGGAACGTTCTTAAGCTAGGCCAAGAGCGAGAACTTCTGATGAGTGAGGTGGTTTCCCGGGCTAAGGGCAGGCATCTATGGTGACGCATGGGGTGGCCTTCCAGAATTCAGAGACTTTGATTTCTCCAGTTGATGGTCTTCACGCTGTTGAAGATTCACGCAGGCAGATAAGTTTGGTCAAAAAGAAAATTATGAACATGAGAAACATTTTTGTGAAAATACTATCATGTCTTAGGAGAGAAGTAGAAAGGGTTTAAAAAGATGTGTTCTTTTCAAAAGGCAGGTTGAAATGGACTGATGTTGACTGTCCCTGCTGGGTGAGTTCAGGCGCAGGATGCGTTTCATGAGGCCCCGAATGAGAAGAGGGTGGGGGGGTGAAGTGAGACGTGCTGAGGGGGCCCTGGGCCAGCCCAGGGATGGTTGGGAATGGGGGGTGGGCAGAAGAATTCTGTCCAGATCTGATCTGGATTGATGCTCGTCTTTAGGAAGCTCTTCTCTGGACATGGACTTGGCAGCTGGAGATCCAGGGTCTTGGGAAGAGTGTCAGTGTCAGTTGGGGTTATGTGTATCCGCACAATTCATGTGTATACTTACACAATTCATGTGTGTATGTCCACACAATTCATGTGTATGCCTCCACACAATTCACGTGTGTGACCATACAGTTCATGTGTGTGCCTCCACACGATTCATGTGTGTGCCTCCACATAATTCATGTGTGTGTCCACACAGTTCATGTTTTGCCTCCACACAATTCGTGTGTGGGTGTCCACACAATTCACGTGTATGCCTCCACACAATTCGTGAGGATTCCTGTCCACAGCACAGGGAGTATAAGTGAGAGGATTCTGTGACTGGAGAATAGGGTCCAAGTGTGGTTGACTGGAGTTTGTGATAAGGTCCCCTAAGCATTTAGGCAGAAGCCTTGTCAGATGGACACAGAGTAGAGGTCATCTGATGGCCAGTGTGCAGTGGGCGGGCAGGTGACCTGGGCTTACCCCAGCCTCCCTGGATACTGATTTATTAGCAGTGAAAGCAGTTTCAGTTGGCCCCGGCTGGTCCATGAAAGCCTATTGATCTCTGGCCCACTTAGGTCAAGATTAATTTAGGAACTTGACGTCTGGATGCGTTCAACTAGCACAGGGGCCAGGGAAGGCAAGAATAAATATTGAATATAAGAGACTCTTTTCACTCTGATCAAGAAACCAAACAGCAAAGCCAAACATCTGACATCTAAGGAAGTCCATATGTTAAAACAAGTGAAGACAGAGTTGTTGTTGTTGTTGTTTTGTTTCCAGCTCAAAGACTGCTCTGCAGAGTTTGTCTTCACAAGGGCAGAGTAGGCATGAGGTTCTGAAGTATTTAAGAAGATCTGTGCAAAGCAAAGAAAGTGGCCAAAGTTGTCGTATTTGATGCTTTCACTGTAACAGACCTCAACAGGCAGTGTGCTCCCCATGAATCTCTTTCTTTCAAACAGAAATACCCAGTGTGGTGACTTTCCTTAATCACTTGACTCCGAATAAAATTGTGAGTGTGCACTCTTGGTCCCATCTGCAGTCATGCCAGTTTTTGGAACTCAAATGAAATAGACTTTTTCCATTCTGCAAGTCCTAAGACATCCAGTGTCCTTGCAATGTCTCTGAGGGTTTTTTTTTTTTTTTTGGATGTTGTTATTTTATTTTATTTTTGCTGTGCGGGAGCGGGAGTTGGGGAAGGATGAAGTTGTTTTATGTGGTCTCTACTGGCTCTGAGCTTAACATCACTGAACTATGTCAGTTTCTGAATGATCTTGCTGTGTTTTCCAAGTTCTTTTTGTTCTGTCTTGTGCTCACATGACTCTCATTCATCTCTCCAAAATCCAACAAATACAATACTATAAAATGTAGTACAGTTTTAATGACGTTTTGTAGCAATAGGGGTGTGTCATTACATTGCTGTCTCTACATACTTTAAGATGGATTATTAACCCTCAACTTAGAAGTCTTGAGGACTTCTCCCTGGCCAGTTTCTGTGGCTTCCAACTTCTCACTGTGTTCCTCAGTCTTTACTTCCCTTATTCATCATTTCCCTAGCCCTCCCTTTCACCTCCAGATTCCTATTAATTTTTTATTCAGAGTAAATCAGCTTCATGGTTTAAAGATTCCTTCTCGACCAGCACTTTTCCAGTTACAGGTTGTGATCAATTAGTGCACTGAGAATTCCATTCCATAAGTTGAAGCAAGCATTTTAGGAAAATAGGATCAAATAGGAAACACCCTAGTGCATTGCTTGTGGTAAAGTGAGATTTTCGGTAGATTCCATCATGCCATGAAACCTGTTTTATTCCACTGCTGCTGGCCGGGCAGGACGATCTTGTTTCCACCCACAAGTATTCTAGCAAGGCATTTTCCTAAACAAATGACATTTCTGTAGGTTCTCAAAAATCAAATCTATTCATGGAAGATTGTACCCACCCTTGCTGCCGAGGCACCAAGGACTTTAAAGGCTGTTCCCAATGAGACGTTTTACAGAATCTTTGCACAGCAAGAGCAAAGCCTCCAGTGATGGCACCGTCCTGGGCAACCTTCATTTAGAAGCATGTTGACCTTTGTTTAGGAAAAAGTCCAAGCCCGATTCATCAATGCTCATGCTAGTCCTTTGTTACTAAAGAATAAAGAGGGAGTGAAGAGTGTAATTAAGGAACCAGGGAATGATCTGACTTTGCAAATTCAGGGATTCCTTATGTAGGCCACTGGTGTCAGTATTGCTCAAGCAGAACCTGCCATGCCAGGGTGCTGAGATCCAGTGTGTGTGTTGGCACTGCTCTGGAAAAGTGGGTGATGAGTAATTAGGGTAAGGGGTCCCAATTTGATAAGCAACAAACGTTCTGTCTTTGAAAAAAAAATGTGTTTTTGGATCATACAGCAAGAATTTCCATTTAAAATGGTGACCTCATGGAGGTCCCTGGTGACTCATCAGATTATGGATCCTTCATTGTCATTGCTGTAGCTCAGGCCACTGCTGTGACATGAGTCCCATCCCTGGCACCTCTGCGTGACATGGGCTCGGCCAAAAAAAAAAAAAATAGAATGACCTCTTGGATAGTGGTAGTTCTGCCTGCCACTCATTCCTAAATCAATAGCCCCATAAAATTAGAACTTTCCTTGAACAAATTTATGAAAATCACTATAAGAATAATTCATAAAGTACACAAAGGTGTCATGGAAAGCAGCTTCATCTATAATGATTAAAGTTGGTCTGTTTTTTTTTTGCTGAGTGGGGCTACATGATTGACTGGCTCCAGACACTCCAGGGCAAGAAAACTGACCCTCAGCTTTAAAATGCTGACATATTTCAAGCTAGCGTTTTTTTCTTTTTTCTTTTTTCTTTTTTTGCTACATCTACAGCATGTGGAAATTCCCGGGCTGAGGATCAAACCTGCACCACAGCAGTGGCCTCAGCTGCTGCAGTGACAACACTGGATCCTTAACCCACTTAGCCGCAAGGGCACTTTCAAGCTAGTGTTCTGATACAAGGAAAAAGCCAGTTCTGTGTAGCTCTATCTAGCTCAGGGGAGAGGGTGCTTTGTTGTAGCAGCAGTAAATGACTACAGACCATACTTTCTTGGAAGATTGTTTCTAAACTATAAAGTGTCCAAAACTATTTGTAAAACATATCGATAGCCTGATAACAGTACTGCACTTATATTAAAATCTATGATGCTAATGCTAGCTAAAGAAGGAGAGCTTTGACCAAGATGGATCATAAAGCTTTAGAGCTTGTCGCATTCATTGTGTGTCTGTGGTTATTTGCAGTTCACTGACCAAAAATCTTTATGGAAGTTTGATTACAAACAGTTACTGCCTATAACCAACTCCATTTATAGTAAATGCTATTTTAATACATAACAATAGAGGTCTCTACTTTAGACGGATGACATGAAATTTCCAGTGTCGGCAGGAGCAATGAAGCTATTTTTCAATTACTAGAATGCAAGGCAGCATTTATTCCTTTTTTATTTTTCTTAAAAGAGTACCAAATGCCATTTTTCTGCCTTCGAGGAAATGGCTGATGTTACTGGAGCACACTTAGACATTTTATGAGGCTACAGGGAGTAAATTGCACATCATCTTCCCTACGCTACATTTTAAACCATCATCAAGAAGTATCAGTTTCCACTTCTGGTGTAAAAGTAGGAGTACCTTTATTTCTGATGAAACAAGAAAATCTTAGATGACCCCCACCCCTTAAATTATTGATTGATTGATTGATTGATTGATTGATTTTTAGGTCCGCACCCACAGCATATGGAGGTTCCTAGGCTAGGGGATCCAAGCCACATATGAAATCTATACCACAGCTCCCTGCAACACCAGATCCTTAACCCACTGAGCGAGGCCAGGGATCAAACCCGCATCCTCATGGATACCAGTCAGATTCTTAACCCACTTTAACTCCCATACTTTTCTTTAAAGCTGCAGATTAGCTATGGACTCAACTACATCTAAAAGAATTACATTTCCAAAAGATGAGAGCTTCTTAGGTGACCAAGAGACAGGGGATACTTCTGTACATGCAGCCAGTTCCTGAGTCTGGAGCAGGTTGGCAGAAAGAGATCCTTCCAGGCAAAGACAGCCTTTACTTGGATTAGGAAAAGGCAAGTGACGTACGATGGACTGCTGCATTTGGACTTGGGATTTGGATTTAGAAAGTTTCAGGGGATGGTGGCAGCTAGCGGAGGAGAGTTGTACAGACGGAAGTGAGCATCTGTGGGCAGGAAGTAAACCAGGCGGGGCTCTTCCTGATGGTCTTTTGGGAGATAGTGGTGGCAAGGCTTTGAGGATTTGGGTGTAGGAGGAATAGCACGGTGACCAGGATCACCCAGGTTTCTGGAACTCTCCATGGATATGAATAACTTGGGAGAAAGACATGGAGGCCAGGTATCCCCAACCTCTAACACATGATTGATGTCTAATAAGCATTTGTTGGCTGAATGAATGAGGCAAATGAGTTAATTCTGTAGCGGAGAAAAAGCAGAGTGACTCTTTACTGCTCCAAGAGTCACTAAGGTGAGAGAGCACCGTGTAAACCCACAGAGGAGACCCTGAAGGCATGTGGAGCAGCCTTTGCTTTTGAACGACTTGCAGTTCAGCTTCACACAGAAATCACGTTCATTGTTACGCCACTCGGCATTGTTTTAGTGAAGTACAAAGAAGAGGTATAACACAAATAAATACCCTTCTAATTTTGCTGCGAAAGACAAACACATCTGACTTAATGAATTGGGAACGTCCTACTTTGCATAGAGGCACAGGAGACAATTAACTGGCTTGTGGATGACGATGATCGAAGACGATCTTCCTGTTATGCTTGTCCAAGGCCAATTAAATGTATGGGATCCTGGGAGATTTACTTCCTGCCCATGGCTCAGTTTGTTCTTTCTTAAAAACAGGGCTTAGAATTTTGGAGTTCTTCAATGAGGGGGGCTATAAGATCGCCAGATACAGTTTTCCTTAGCCTTTATTTTTTTCATTTTAATTTGTTTTGCTTTTTAGGGCCACACCTGTGGCATATAGAAATTCCCAGGCTAGAGGTTGAATCTGAGCTGCAGCCACCACCCTACACCACAGCCACAGCAACGCAGGGTCTGAGCCTCATCTGTGACCTAAACCACAGCTCACGGCAACACTGGATCCTTAACCCACTGAGCGAGGCCAAGTATCCTTATGGGAACTCCAAGAAATATATATTTTTAATGAATAATTGTTAGTCCTCATACACATTCAGTCTTTTCGCTGTCCTGGAATACCTGCCAAATGACTCTTCAATTTGGACTCAACCCTCTGGGTCAAATACCTTCACGCATCGTGAGCTAATCACCCATCATGGACTCATTTGAAACTTCGTTGTTGTTTGGACTGACTTGCATGTAGTGAGATAAACCTTTTTTTTCTTAGTGGTGGAGTTTAGGAAGGTCATTCCTTTTTAACTGTGATTTTGTTCTCCCAGCATTTAATTATAACATTCTTCAAATACACAGTAAAATTGAAATGGTAAGCACTGATTTTTCTACAGCCTGGATTCAACTATTATTCTATTTTATTTATTGCTAATCTCTCCATCTAGTCAACCCTCTATTCAATTATTAAATATAACTTTCAATTTAATATATGTCACCAAACAGCTCTACTAAAATGAAGAGAAAAATCTTGTTAACTAGAGAGTTTCCACGTGGGAAATAAAATCTAACATAGTAAATTTTTGCCTAAATCACTTAAGTCTTCAGAAGCAAAATATTGATGCCAACACCCTGTTTTGAAATTTGGTGCAAGGATGGTCCATTTTGGCATAAAACACTTTCTTTTCTTAGTTCATAGTAAGGAGTTGCACATTTACTTCTTTTTTTTTTTCTGGAAACTTCCCAGATATCTTAAGCTATGCAGTCAATATTAAAAAAAATTATTAGGACTGGCTGAATGAAACTTAGGCAAGAGCTGGGGCCACTCGATTTTCCTGAGGGGGGAAAAAATATCTGATCCTTTCAAACACTTAAAAACTACATAATCTGAATTTTAAGTCTTCAGTAGGAAGCAAGTTTATGGGGTGGGTGGAGGGAAGTTAACTTTCCGGGACCCTTCGATTTATCATTTTCTACTGTCCTTTCTTTAAGGTTTAGGAAAATAAAAAAATCTCAGGGAATTATTGAAGTCTGTTCAGTCCGTTAAGATTTATCTTCTCGTAATATTCCAATTCCCTCAGGACACTGACTACAGTAATTATTTCTTAAAAGATCTTCCAGTGTTTATATGTTCCATCTTTTTCCAGTAAACTCTTGTATACACAACCTCATGAATTTTCTACAATTAAAAAAAAGTAAGAGGTGGGGGTGATATTATGACATCTGTTTCAGATTTGTTTTTCTATATTTTGCAATTATACTTGGAGCTTTCTTATCTGTCTTTTGAAGAAATAATAACTGTGTTTGGCATTAACTAGGGTGGTTAAGACTTTATATACAAAAATTAAATTTCTCCTGAACTCTCTTTTATAGGCTATAAATTTCCGTTTTTATGGTTTCTCCTTATAGTTTCCATTTGCTCTTCTATCAGTAGCCATGTCTTATTTTAAAACTTTTTTTAAAAATGCTGTAAAAACCAAAAGGGATAGTGACCAGGACTGGCCCTCAACTCCTAACCCTGCCTGTCAAAAATTTAATCCTCAGGACATCTTCCATCCCAGTCTTGGTTTTTGAACAATTACATTTCCAGCCGGGTCTTGACATTTTCTTCATTTCACTGACATAGTTTCGGATGCCAGCGGTCACTGGATCCCTGAATGTGCATTGCATTTTGTATTTACTTTTTGCATGAGACAAGGTGAAGTTCATTTTTTACTAATCTACATCCTAAAAAAGTCATTTCAATGAAAAATAAGTATTCATCCTTCAATAATTGTAACTAGGAGGCTATACTAGCAAGAAAGTATTTCCCACCTAAAGTCCTGATTTCAAGATTCCATTCATGTTAAAGTGAGTTTACTGGATAAAGAGCCGATTTTGAGCTCTCTCACTTGTCAGGAAACCTCATATTTCTTTCTCTCTTTGTTTTCTTTTTTTTTTGGCCACTGCAGCATATGGAGTTCCTGGGCCAGGGATCAGATCTAAGCCCCAGTTACCACCTACGAGGTGTTGCTCCACGGCAGGAACTCCAGGAAACCTTGTATTTCTAAATAACCTAGATCTGGCAAATCCTCAAGTCGAAAAATCACAAGGTATTCATTTAGGTGGCCTTGTTGTCAAACCTAACTTCTAAAGCCAAAAAAACAAAAAACAAAAAACCTGCGAAAAGACATGATAACTGCAGTGGCTATTTAACTATAATAATAAATATAAGCTATAGGTTCAATGGATGCCTCTTAAAAATAGGAGAACATTTTACCATTGTTTCTGTTTTTTTTATTTGTAAAAAACAGCGTAGATCTGGCTTTCTGATTCTTCCTTCCCAAGAGATATTTCATCCCTGTTCTTAAGAGAAGCGATTACCATCAGACCACAGGATATGAGAATTCTCTGACTAGCTCAGGTCTCCAAGTAAGCAACTTCTTGTTGGTAATTTAATAATCCCTATCTGTCATATTATTGCTCATTTCCAAAGCAGAATATTTCATATTATTTTGTGAAAAACAAATGCTTTTTCTTCCTAAGGGAGCAGCATACTAAGAAACTCACTAGATGTTGAATGAGGAGACGGAGAATTCTCCTCCCAGCGTGGCACGTAGCTGCTCCTGTGACCCTGGTCATATAAAGGCTTCACAAATTTCAGTTGCGGGAGGTAGAAAGAAGGGCTGTTGGTGTGGGATCTGTGGCTTTTATCTTATAAAGTAGAGGTAGATGTGTTCTCTCCATAATATTCTGAGTCCACAGTAGCTTCATTCATAACCTAAAGGGGAATCAGCTATGTAATCCCTTCCAGTTCTAAAGTCTTATATTTTCGGTCTTTTCCAAACGGGCTGGTTTATAAACACCACTCAATCAGAGCTTACGCATCATACATTTTATAAAGAGCCATCTTGTTTTGTGGTTTTCCATGTAGGTAAGAACATCAGCTGTAGTTTCTGAAAACACGATAGCGTCCTTCTCTTTGTTTCCTTTAGTTACACTTCGTGACTGTCAGTGGAGGAGTCTCTCTGCAAAATGCTTCTGGGTGACACGTGTAGGAATTCAGATTAATGACTGCTCTTTCCTCCCAGAAATTTCTAAAGTTAACTTGATTATGTGGTTGATGGAAGATAAAGCAAAACTGCTCTTCCAGTTAGGCTACACAATTTGAACTAGACAGACAGCTATCATTTTCAGGAATATATAGCATTTCAGATCATGGTAGAAACAACAGTCAAAGATATAGGGGCTAATAAAGGGGAGAGCAAATCCTTAATACACTTTCAACTTCAATGTTATCTCTGGGTCAGATTTCTAGTTTAAAGATAAAATTTCTGAAGTTATGGAGCGTCCTTTTCTGTGGTTTATCCATGTAAATCTACAGCTGACAAATGTAGCCCTGTCAGTTCCAGCAGCTGAACTTCCTATCTCTTTGAACTTGAGCTTGAATGTCTTGATTGAAAGTGATGTCTTGATGAAATCAAAAGTAAGGGCCTTTGTGGGAAAAGGACCTACTGTGTGTACACGGAAAAAGGTTTCATTCTGGTGTGGTATGTAGGCGCCACTTTGGTTTTTCATTGGATGATTCTTAGCATGATAGCATTGCAAGTTTCAGCCTGGACTATCTGCCAGGTTTATCCTAAAGAGTAGGCATAGAAGTTCCCCCTTAAGTGAACATCTGAAGAGGTGGTGGAGTTGGGGCTTCTGCAGAGCGTTAAGGTTGGCCACGGCGGGGAGCCACAGCATATAGGGGGAAGGGAACCTGTGTCACCGAGATAGAAAATGTGCCACTTCAACCGTCAAATGCTTTGGGTACCCGTTTCCGGGATTTTTAGTGCACCAACCTCAGAAACGTAAACAATCATTCCCTACCTTTTCAGAAGAGCACAGGACTAAGAAGAAAAGGTTATATCTGACAGGTGAGACGGCAGCTTTGCTATAGTCCTGCTGAGCATGTCAGTTCTTGGTTGTCTGATGGGCTGCTCTTGTGCTGTTGTGTATCATCTTTTCTTATTTTGGTGCCTGATGAAGAGAACCTGGCCCGAGAGTCATGGAAACGCCATGAACTGTGGATTGGTAGCCCGTGTCAATGACATGTCACCATTTTCGAACACTGTCCCCAGATCCCCTTCTTGAATTTGATAGTTGAAATCTCTCCAGGCTACATGCTTTAGCTGAGTAAGCAGAGTGAATAAACAGGCACCCAGCCAAATGTACCATTGTGGATAATGAGCAAAGAAACGGTTCGCTGCCGGGACTAGGAAACGCATCCCGCTCCTAGGACTGCCTGTCGCGATGTGAGTGTGCGTGGTTGCGCGGACAAAGGAGAAGGGTGAGGAGAGGGGAAAGGATGGCCAGGGAAGAACAGAAGCATCGTGAATACGAACTCAACCTCGTTTTGTGGAAAGATCTTGTAAACGATGGATGCTGTAGACAGACCATTTTGAGCAGCCAGGAGCATTTTTTTTTAATGTCACAGTAGCGACTCAAATGTATTATTCTCCACTTGAACAAAGACATCAAACAAACTCAGTGGAGGGACTCGGAGAGAGGCAATTTCTGAAGAAAACAGGTAGGAGGAGATTTAATGAGCTCCTTAGCATGAGGCAAGGAAGGGAAGAGGTTAAATGAAAGGAAAGCCAGTTTGGTCAGCTTGCCTGCCTCATTTGAAAAAGGTGCCAGTTCTGAAGAGGCTCACATCCTGGAAGGTGAGCCCAAGGACACTGAAGGCTGTTCCCTCCAGCCCCGGGGTGTCTGCAAGGACGAGAACCTGTCATTTTAATCTGCATGGCTATTCTCTGTTCTTTGCTGTAATTATATTGTTTTTCAAAGAGGGAGCCAAGTGTGCTGGGGACGTGGCTCTGAGAAAGAAAACCCGAGCACACTCCACCGGGTTGAATCACTTCCAGTGAGAGAAGCCTTGATCAGGAGTTTCAGATCCTCTCCCTCCTGTCCAAGAACAGTCCCTCGCCTGGCACCGTGAGCTGTTTAAGCAGCTCCCCTGAGGCGCTGCGGCCCCTCCGAAGAGCTGAGCAGCGGCCCAGGGGCTCCGAGAGCCCGGGTGGGAAGTAAAAGGGGGAGCAGAGCTGGTCTCTGGTTCGGAGGCGGGGGGTGGTCTCCGCAGGGGGGCTTCTCTAGGTCTTGGATGAGTCGACTCTTGAGAATGAAGGGAGTGACTGTGACCTCTGAGGGCTCTCTCCACAGTCATAGGTGAAGAGGCGCTGCTCTGAGAGTTACCCTGGACAGCAGCAAGGCCGAGGCAGGAGTCTGTCTGCCATATATAAGCAGAGAAACTCTGCTGGACACTGAATTTCTCCGCAGCTTCATATACAAAAGGTCGAGAAGCGGAGTGGGTGCCGTGGGGCACAGCCCAGATGCCCCCTGTAGGGCTGGCACCCCTTGCCCTTCCCCTCACGGCTGAGCCCCTCTCCTGCCCATTTGTAAGGGGCAGCCCCATCTGATGACAAACACCCAGCGCCCAGCCTCAATCTAGAAGCTCATGGAAGAGTCGGCCCAGCTTCAGAGTTCTCCCGGGCACTGGAGGGGTCTGAGTCACAACTAGCTCCCAGCTCACCTTCTTTCTCTGCCCAGTCCTGCGCCCTCGGTCCCAGGACGGTGTTGCTGCCCCACAGCATCTTCCTGGTAAAGCAGCTGCACCCGGGTCTCCAGCAGAGAGTTCCTTCCCCAGGGAGCCTAACCGAGGAAAAGAAGCTAAAGACATGAGAACAAGAGTTCCCACTGTGGCACAATGAGGCACCGTCTTGGGAGTGCTGGGATGCAGGTTCGATCCCCTCCCAGCACAATGGGTTACCGATCCAATGTTGCTGCAACAGTAGTTTAGATCTGACCACTGGTCTGGGAACTCCATATGCCACAGAGCAGCCAAAAAGGAAAAGAAAAAACAAAAACAAACCTTAAAAAAAGTGAAAACATCCCAACTAAACAGTTGCTGTCATTCTTTGACTCTCTATATTCAGTCAGTCAAGAAATATTTAATAAGAACCTACTCTATGCCAAGAATGGTATTATTCGCTAACCCTCCGATGCCTCTAGTCTTTGGAGGACTTTACAGTCTTCAGGGTGTCTTGATTAAACTTGAATTTCTCCCATGTATAACCTTGGAATACTCTTTGTAGCCTGAAGTTCAAATCTTCCTGTTTTTTTTTTTTTTGTCTATTTTGATTTAGTTGCAAATTTTGAAAATAAGGGGATTTCACATAAAATCAGGAATCTGGCTGCTTTTTAAAACAGAAGATCTGACAACGCAAGACCTGTGTTCCTGGAAGACGACAATCAGCTGGAGTGAATTAATGTCTGCCCTTAAAACTAGGACCTGTTTTAGTTTGCCACACGCCCCACTCTGCCCTGTTGTGTTATTGCTATCCCACATTGCCTATTTGTACTTTCTTCTAGGCCTTTGTAGACATTCAGATTTGTGACCTCTTTCTCAGTTACCAAAGTGCACAAGGGTTTCTCTTAATCTCCAGACCATTCCTAATGATCCCGGGTTGGAGGGGATTTGTAACTTGTCCCTCAGACCGTGGGAGATGGTCTCAGACATTTTGATGTACAGCACAGCACTGGAAAAAAATCGTCTTCATTCCTCTGGTTTCCTTCTTGAATAGTGCTTTTGAGAAATAATCATTCCATGTGCCCGCCACACCGAGCACAAGGACTGTTAGAGAATTTGTGAGCTGAATCCATCCTCCCAGCTCCACACTTCCCTTCCACAGCTGAGGAATCAAGCTGAGAGAGGTGTGGGGTTCCTCCAAGAGGTAAAGGCAGCTTAGAAGCCCACACTGCCTGCCACCCAGGCCAGTGCTGTGGCTTCAGGCTGTCCTGACTCTGGCATTTGACTCGGCATAAATGAAGACACAGCGGGAGCTGAGCCTTAGGAAAAGTTCTGCTGAGAGAGACAGATTTGTTCTGGCAAAGTTAAGGACATTGACTGTTGGCTGGAATGTTCACGGAAATCTTTGGCACTGAGTTCAAGTCAAATTGGGTTAAAAAGACCCAGCCCTGGGCTGAGGAAGAAAAACCTTAACTGAAAGGCAGACATCACCCTCAGAGTTCTAGATGCTTCCAAGGTCCAGAGTGAGCCAGAAGGGACCAGGATTTCACGATGCACATGTGAGGTGAGAAAGCTCCCCCTGCCTCTGTATCACCAGAGATGGGAGTGGAAAGAGGGCCCCGCTCTGTCCCCTTCTGCCAAGACTCACCTTCTCCCCCACCGCCCCCAGGGCCAGGATGAATCGTGGGGACTTACAGTGGCATGTATACACTCTTTCCTAACCATATTATTAGCAATATGACCTCTGCATGGAGAACGTCAAGACCCCTCATTATCCTCTATCTTTACCCCATCAGTGCCCACAGGAAGCAGAATCCCCAGCCCAGACTCATCATCCTGCGATGGTCTTCCTTCTGTCGCTTCACCTGCCCCCCCACCCCGCTCCTGATGTCATCCCATCCTCCAGTCAGTCATTTGCAGCCTCCCCGCCAACCTCAGCCTTTCTACTGAAAGCCCCCATCACCTGCTTGCTCTGCCTGGAGCTGGACCAGCTCTGAGACCAGAGCGTCCTCCCTGGGCATCCCCCCCATCCCCGTTATCATGGCCATTTCCTTTCCCACAAGGCCCATCCAAGGGGATCTGGAGGCAGGAGAACTTTACTGCTTACTTCCTTTGTCACTTGCAGATCATGCTCTGTCTCTCTTCCTAAAATTCCTCAACAGAGCTCTAGGCTCCATCTCCCTTCCTGCTTATGGTCATGTGGAGGCTGGGGAGGGGCTGCCTCACTCAGGTGGCCACCGTGTCATCAGACTATCCAACCCCCAAGCCTGATCTGGCACCTGCCTCACTGTTGCTTTCTCCAACAGTGTCCCTGTCATGTTTATGGTGATTTCAGTATCCATACACATGGACTCAAGTATTTTGGCATTTGAACTTTGTTGGCTCCTTTCTTCCAATGGTACTGTCCACATCCATGCCTCCCTTAGCAGTTGTCATTATCAAGAACTGACCCCCCCTCTGTAAATTTAAGTATTTTACTCTCTAGCCACCTCCTCCTGCTTTCCCAGCTCACTCCCTCTAGTGTCCCAGCCTCTGCCATTCCTTGACCCCAACAGGGCATGCATTGAGCCTGCCCTCTTCTTGCTGTCCTTCATCACCCTCATACTCATACTTCCTTTCTTCCCCAGCTTACAGTTCATGGCTTATCACTGTAATCACGCCCTTATATAAATCTCCACTCCCTTGTCCCTTATTCCTTGCATTGTGCTTGCCTAGTGAGTCCCCATGGTCTTTAAGTCCCCATGGTGATTTAAGCTCTTAGCCTGCACAGCCCCTGCAGTGGTTCTGCTGATAATGGCTGCAGAAAAACACAGCTATGCAGACTGATCACTCCTTAAATTCATGACGCTTAACTTCAAATGAATCCTGAGTGCGATCTGAAAATCCTCTTCAATTTCCTTAGTCACTTCAATCTCATAGTCTTCTTGATAGGTATTTTATATCTTTTCTAGGATCTTTAATCCTCTAAGACTTTCTACTCACTCTTCACTGGTGGTTTTGCTTCTTATTTCACTAAGAAAGTGGAAGAACTCAGACAACAGCTTTGATAAGCTCCTACCACGGCATCTGCTCCCCTCACTGCACCTGAGTCTTATACCCAGACCTTTTCCTAGAAAGGGGATGGCTTTTCCTAGCTCCCATCAAGGTCAGCTCTTTACTGGTGCACGAGTACCGTTCCTCTCACTCACTCAAGGACAGTTTCCTGCAATTCTGCCCTCTCTCATCTGCCTTATTGATTTTTCCCTCTCTGCATGTTCTATTAGTCACACTATTATTCCTCCTTATCCTAAAAAAAGTCATTAGACTCTGTATCTCCCTCCACCTACTGTTTGTGTTCCTTAATTTCCATGGCCTGTTAACCAAAAGTTGCTAACTATTTGGAAATGATCTGACCACGGCTGTCATTCATCTCCATTAGCAGTGCTGTGCAGTGTCTGAGAGCATATTTATTTCATTTAAAGTCAAAGTCAGCTCATTTTTAGTGATTTGAACTTTTTAGAATATCCCAATTACCTTGTCTCTGTCAGCCATAGCCTGTTCTTTACTGACCTCTAGATTTCTTTCTTTTTAAAATCATCTTTGGGGAGTTCCCGTCATGGCACAGTGGTTAACGAATCCGACTAGGAACCATGAGGTTGCGGGTTCGATCCCTGCCCTTGCTCAGTGGGTTAACGATCCGGCGTTGCCGTGAGCTGTGGTGTAGGTTGCAGATGCGGCTCGGATCCTGCGTTGCTGTGGCTGCGGCGCAGGCCAGTGGCCACAGCTCCGATTAGACCCCTAGCCTGGGAACCTCCATGTGCCGCGCGTGAGGCCATAAAATGACAAAAGGCAAAAATAAATAAATAAATAAATAAATAAATAAAATCATCTTTGGGATTTCCCATCGTGGCTCAGTGGAAACGAATCTGACAAGTATCCATGAAGCTGCAGGTTCGATCCCTGGCCTCGCTCAATGGGTTAAGGATCCAGCATTGCTGTGAGCTGTGGTGTAGGTCGCAGACGCTCCTGCACCACAGTCCCGGATCCTGCATTGCTGTGGCTGTGGCGTAGGCTGGCAGCTGCTGCTCCGATTCAACCACTAGCCTGGGAACTTTCATATGCCACGAAGGCAGCCCTAAAATGACCAAAAATAAATATTAAACTTAAAAAAACTATCATCTTCAAACACTTCCAAGATGATATATTCATAACAGCCATTGGTAGTCATGTTATATCAGAAACAACTAGTACTTTTCTTTGGACAACAAACAGATGATATATGTTGAGGCCCTTTATCTAGGTCATTTGATTGATCTTTAAGTAAATAGCAGTTGGGACAAAGGGTCGCCTTGTAACCAAGGTGTAGCCCTGGGAGCATAATGAGATGCAGGGGCCAGGGATTCGGCAAGAGTGGAGTCCAGCCTTAGACAAATACCGCTAAGTCCAAAACTAAATGGAAAGCTCCGGAGCAAGGGCATCCTTCATGCCTAGGAGGTCCCTCGGTTAAGGCAATCTGTCAAGACAGCCTGAGTGCAAAGGAGGGGACCCAGTCCTGGCAGAGCTTTGCCCGAGGTCAGCAAACCCAGGATAAATCCCAGACACAGTAAATTGGAGCTTTGACAAGCAGACACATTTCAACTGGAGATAAGCCTGCTAAATTGATGAAATGTAATTAGAAAAAAGAATGAATAGGCAAAGATGCCTACTCCCAAGAGGAGAAAATTGCATCCCCCCACCCCCACCCCGAGAAACAGTTGTTCAGACATTTTATCGTTCAGAAATGGGTTTTCTGGAGTCTTGGGCAAAGGCTTTACTTAGCTTGGCCTCTCAGAGTTAATGCCGAGCTGTGTTCACTCTCATTGCTGGACCTGGATGGAAACATTTATTTTCAAAACATGAGAAAAGGGCCTTCCTTGTCAAGGCACCCAAATGGCTACCCCAGATTCCCAATGATGAACACTAAGCCTTCCTGAGAGAAGACTAGAGAGACGTATATTTAATTGCAGAAATTTAAAAAGTGGATCAGTTCTTAAAGGGCTGAATGATTTTACCCAATTTATAGAGTAACTGAATTGAACTTGAATCCTGACTCCTGTTCACTTCCTCCGTTTTAGCCTTTTACTTAAAATACCTGAAAAAGGCAACAACTACAAACTTGTTGATTGTAACCACTCCCCCCAAACCCCAGTCATGTCATACTTATTGTCTCTTTTCATCAAAGCATCTCAGAACCTTAGACCCATCCCTAGCTCCACCTTCTTAGCTGTCATTCATTCTCTGTGGCTTTGAAATCCAACTTCTGCTTCCTACCTTCTACTGAAATCACTCTTGCGAAGGCCCTGAGACTTAGTATATGTCAAACGCAATTGAGAAATTTTTCAGATCTTATCTCACTGAAGTTCTCCTTAAGTGCCCTTAACAGCATTGGCTTTTTCCGTCTTCACCAAACTCTGAGGTCCCTGAGAGCTCAGGTTCCTCTGTTTTACCAGGTCTGGCCCCTTGGTGCTTCTCACTCTGCACACTTTCCATTGCTTTTCATCTGAGAGATCTGAAATCTCCAGATCGGAAATTTCTGAATCTTGGGCTTTAAAATTCTGTTGCTTTTGGACAGCTGGACAGTACATTCTTCAGGTTCTCAAATTCAAAATGAACAAAAATAATCTTATTTTGCTTCTGCAACTACTCCCTTGGTCACCCCAGTGAATCTCCTTCATCCTTCTTATTGTTGTCTTTTCAGGTTCTTAGTTGTTAGCTGGAGGAGAGTGTTGAAAACTTTTACTGGGAAATTAGTTTTCCTACCTGGATTGTTCTAACAGCCTGTCCAACAGGTTCCCTCAGGGACATCCCCTTGGTGGGCCTCGGGTCAGTCGCAGTGACACATGTAGTGGTTTCTCATGGGACGTGGATAAGATGACTGGTTGAGTCTCATCTGTGTTGTCCTTAAGCCACTGGCTGGATTCTTCCTTTCATAATGGATAAGGACCATAAGGTCTAAAAGATCTGTTTAAAATGTCCCTTCTCTAGAAATTATGCTGCTTATTTTATGTTTTTATAAAAGAAGAGGATGTAGTTGGTCTAACTGTATCTCAGATAAGAGAAGAATGTGCTTGCATGTCACCGCCACCCTAGATTTCTGCTCTAAGTGAAAATGGATTGGAACATCTGTGCCGCCCTCTCGCCCTAAACCTTTCACAGATGTTGCCCTCTGAGGAAACTGCACCTGTTCTGGGGCCCTGAGATCTTTGGAAAACTGACAAATTCCATCTTTAGACAGGGTGCAGGAGGGGTGTGGGTGTTCCTCAGCACTAATGTTGGTAAGGAATGAAGGGGGGTGCGATGAAACCCGGCAAGATTCTGCCTCTTCTTTTACCCTTCTTTCCATTTCATGATTATCAAAACATAATGTGCAAAAGAGTGGGTTTAGCTGAAAGGCTAGCGTGGCTGGAGATCAGGAAGGGGGTGGAGAAAAACATGTCATTAGTGATACCCTCTGCTCTTGTTTTATTTTTTTTTTCCCTTCCTTTCTCTCCCTCTCTTTCTTTCTTTTCTGTCTTTCTTTCTTTCTTCCTTCTGTCCTTCCTTCCTTCCTTTCTCCTTTCCTTCCTTCCCTCCTTCCTTCCTTCCATCCACCTCCCTTCCTCCCTTCCTTCCTTCTCTCTCATTCTTTCTTTCTTTCCCTCCCTCCCTGCCTTCGCCACAGCCACAGCAACACCAGATCCTCAACCCACTGAACGAGGCCAGGGATCGAACCTGCATCTTCACAGACACTATGTTGGGTTCCTAACCACAACAGAAACTGCTCCTCCTGTTTTAAATCCCTGTGAAGTAAACAATACCCCCATCTGAGAACTCCGTTATGCCTCTTTTTCTCAGCATCTGATAAAATTGTGAAACCTCCTTTTGGGAAGCAAGCCAGTGCTTGGATTCTTTTGATAATCATGAAACAGACCTGCACAGTTATGGGTGCTCCGGATAAAGGCAGGAAATGGAAAGGTAATATCTGCAGTCTCCTCACAGTGGAGCAGGGAGTTCCCTTTATATAAAATATGGCACAAATGAACCTCTCTACAAAACAGAAACAAACTGACAGACATAGAGAACAGACCTTTGGTTGCTAGGGATTGGGGTGAGTGGGATGGCTGGGGAGTTTGGGGTCAGTAGATACAAGCTATTGTATTTAGAATGGATAAGCAATGAGGTCCTGCTGTACAGCACAGGGCACTATATCTAGTCTCTTAGGGGAGACCATGATGGAAGATAATATGAAAAGGGAAATGTATCTATAAATGTATCTATATGTATGACTGGGTCTCTTTGTTGTACGGTGGAAATTGGCACAACACTGTGAACCAACTATAATACAAATAAATAAATAAATAAATAATGAAATAGACCAGGCTGGTTTAAGGAGTTTGAATAAACCCAGCCCCAGGAAAGAAAGAAGAGGCTCATTCTCTGAGAGACTGAGGGATTGGTGCCTTGTTAGTTGCATTCGGTTTTACTGATCTGACAAAATGGTTAAATAAATTCTTCCAGATATTAGAGTGCCTTTAAGTCAAGGCAATATCTCCCTTTTACTTTGTTTTATACCAGTGAAGTAGGATTAGCTCTTCTCAGAACCTTGTATGGAGGGTTTAAATAAGAGGGAGGCTTGTAATTACTATTGGAATTCTTTTGGTAAAAGTTCAACATTTGTTGAATCAGTCCAGATATTAAAGGAGTGATGCAATGTTTTGCAGTTATTTGATTTGACTGATTGATTCTCTTCCCCAATTCAATCCATTTGTGTGACCTTACGCCTAGTAAATTTCTGATGTCTAAGTTCACTGTCCAACCTCCATGCAGTTAGTCTGAGAAGCAATACAAGTAAGAGGGAAATGACTCCATCCATTTACTGGTTATTTCTGAGGATAAGAAATTAAGGATGTAGGGTTTTTTTGGTTTTGTTTTCTTTGTTCTTTGTTTTTCATTTTGTTCCACGGCATGTGGAAGTTCCAGGACTAGGGACTGAATGAGAGCTGCAGCTGAGGCCTACACCACAGTCACAGCAACACCAGATCCAAGCCACATCCTTGACCTATACCACAGCTTGTGGCAGCACCAGATCCATTGAGCAAGGCCTGGGATCGAACCCATATCCTCACATACACGATGTTGAGTCCATAATGTGCTAAGCCACAACAGGAGCTCCAAGGATGTAGATATTTTAACATATCTTCTACTTTTAAAGTGTTATTCTCTTCTGTTGGATTGCTACATGTTTGGATAATATGGTTTTCTCTTCTTACGTTAAAATAATAATAACCCATTTTATTGAAAACTAATTTTCCCAGTAAAAGTTTTCAACACTCTCCTCCAACTAATAGCAGCAAGATATATTTAATGAAATCCTTATAGAGAATTTTGTAATTATGAAATAGGTTTTGCTATTATATATTTTGATGACGTGATAGGATAATTGTAAGAGAGAGAGAAGTGCATATGTTTTGCTTGGAAGAGAAATCTACAAGCTTTGATGAATACTGCTTACTAGAAAAGCAAATGGCTAATTCCGAGCACTTTGCTTGCAAATCTACTTCATCTCAGTTATACTAAGAATGTGGAAAAAAGTCAGAAGGCAGACATTTAGAAAGCTATTTAACTTGGCAGGAAGATGGCCAAAGATAATTACAAATACAATTAGAAAGAATTCATGCTAAGTTGTGAAACAGAAATCAGAATATTATGTGTGGTTACATGAACAGAGACAACAGGAGTGAAATTCAGATGTGAGGTCAGTGAACTCTGGGTTTCCGGGGACTTTCATCAGAGGCTGCCTTGGAGGAGAGAGGGAGGGAGAGAGGAAGCAGGTAGAAGAAGGAATGTTCTGAGTCACAAGGAGCCAGCAGGCCTCAGCCCTCTTTATTCTCCTGTGGCTGTTGGTGTTACCCGATATGGTATTAAAAATAATCCCCCCATTTTAAAAAAATAAAAGCCCCTGGCTTTACATGTGGGTTCTGGCTTTCCCACTTCTAAATGATTTGATCTTGGGCACATTATGCAAACCCTTTTAAAGCCTCAATTTCTTCATCTATAAAATGAGAATAATAATTGTTCTTACCTTTTAACATTGCCATGAGAATTAAATGAATAAATATTTGTAAACTCTTAGAACAGTGCTGGGAGAGGGATTTAATTAATGTAAGGATTGTTACTTAATACAGTATAAAGTAAGCCATATATTCTTCACTAAAGAAAAAAGTAAACAAACCATTGACTTTAGTAAAATGATGAATAACTCATTTATTATGTGCTTTATTGCCTAAAGTATATAGCAGAAGTGAAATAAATAAATGGTAAATCCTCCAGTTGGTTGTCATCCAGGAAGACATTTTCAAAGTTACCGGAGTTCCCATTGTGGCTCAGCCGGTTAAGAACCCGACCAGTAACCATAGGATGCAGGTTTAATCTCTGGCCTCACTTAGTGGGTTAAGGATCCAGTGTTGCTGCAAACGCGTATGTAGGTCACAGATGTGGCTTGGATCCCAAGTGGCGGTGGCTGTGGCTGTGGAGTAGGCTGGCAGCTATAGCTCCAATTCTACCCCTAGCCTGGGAACTTCCATATGCTGTAGGTGTGGCCCTAAAAAAATGTTATCACCATAATAAAGGACAAGGACCTTGGCACCAGGTTGGTGCTAAGCAGCAGGTAAAATTTAGACCAAGTTCATTATATTTCCCTCATTCATTGTAGCCATTCTCTTTGGCTTCAACTATTGTTTATATGCTGGAAACATCCAATTTTTCTCCCAGTTGAAACTTCTTTTCTGCTGCCACTACCTCCCTGATATTTTCATATAGATGTCTAACTGGATTCTTAATTTAATGAGCCCACAGTGAAATCCTTGATTTTTCCCTATTACCAAACCTATTTTTATTCTAGACCTATATGCCATAGTAAAATGAATTCCTACCTACCAAATTGCTCAGGCTAGAAGTCTAGTTATTATCTCTTATTTTCTCTCTGTCCCCAGTGCATCAGTGAGTTTTACGGTTGCCTCCTTTGAAAAAACAGGCAATTTTTCATTTCTCTCCTTTACCATCTCCCTAGTCCAGACCAGGTAAGTACAGACAAGCACTTAAAGTCTGAATCATACACTAAGAGACCGAAAAATGTCTGTGGTTTATATTATACACCCCAGACATGGAGGCAGCAATTTCATTTCATACTAGACTGGACTGGGAAGACTAAAAGAAAGACAGTAAATCAGTTTTTCAAAAGTAGAAGGAGTAAGATCCGTTTCAGACCTCTGAAGATGCATTTCCTCTGAGAAGACATGGGCTGTCATAAGAGAAGCACACTATATAATATTTATGTTTGCTAATACTAAATCTGTAAACTGCATACCATCCTATAATGAGTGTTTGGATTCTCAAGGCCTCAGGGCATGCTGCCATTATATGGTTGTTCTGTTAGGATGTGCGTTACATTATGGTTGCCTCCCACTAATGAAGGGTTAGGGTGATGGTCTGAACAAACCACCGAGACCCCCATGAGTGAACTGCGCAGGGTGGCTGAGCCAGATATCCATGCTGGCTTCTCTTTCAAAGGTCAAAGTAAGAGTCTTTCAAGCCCTAAAAATTTGTCATTAAAACAGTAGACACCAGGAGTTCCCTGGTGGCTCAGCAAGTTAAGGATCTGTTATCACTGCAACGGTTTGGGTCACCACTGTGGCGCAGATTTGTCCCCTGGCCCAGGACCTTTGTCATGCCATGGCGTGGCCAGTAAATAAATATATACATACATGCGTAAGTAAACATGAAAAGTTTAGCAGGTCATCATCAAACATGATACACTGAGTCATCGTTCCTCACTTCTATCCAGTTCTTGAAGGTCAAAATTAATTTAAGACAGCAAATCCTCTTGTAAGGTGAGAATAATTCCAAATTATACTGAACTCCTCTTCGTATATCTCACATCTCATATTAGAGACTGTTTCAGATACTCAAAGAAGCTCCAGCTCTGAATTTAACAGGCTGTTATATCATCTTGAACACTTGCCTTTAATTCCCTGGGTCTTGGTTTTTCTCATCTGTGGAATCAAGAGACAGAACTACATAAGGGTAAATATTTTTTTCTGACTCAGATACATCTGGAAATTCATCTTGTTGCATCTTGTTTTTAAAGTAAGTTATTACTAGAGGTCAACAAATAGGTCACCTAGGAGAACTTTGTATGTTACAATAAAAGTATACTGTAGTTGTAATTCTCTAGAGATATCTAGTTCTACAGCTTAGAAATCACTGTTTTTATACCATTCTTCCTCTCAGAAATGGAATTTCTACCTTAAACAGATGCTGTTTATAGCTGTGAGATTAATTAAGGAAATAACCAAATGGAAGCATTAAGAAAAAAACCTGTTTAGATTGGCCATTTTTAATTTTTTCACATTGCTTTGAATTCAGATAGTCAAGTATAATCAAGTGGAGATATGTGTATTCCTTTCTGTGTGATTATGTCGTTTGTGTATGTTCACGTTTTTTCGTGATGATGATGTACTAGAAAATATATGATTTGTGGAGGGAAAGGGTATGGTTCAAATCCCAGCTTTAACTCCTGCTAGCTGTGAACCTTAGTCATCAGCTAAAAATGGGACTATTAATGCCTCTCTCATGGGCTTATAAATATGTAACATATATGTTCACATAACATATGTAAAACCTCTCAGACAAAGCCTCGTACAAAATAGACATTTCCAAATGTTACAGTCTGCAAGTGAATTACAATGCAAATTTAAAATACAGTATAGCAAAGTGGCATGAAAAGAGGGCTTTTGATTTAAACATTTTAAAGTGTAATTTAAGTCTTTCTGTAAATTAAAGGAATTGAATCTTCATATTTAAAAAAGGTGTATCATTTTTTTTTCTTTTCAAGAAAAACTGATTCAGTAGAGCCGACATTATATTTAATAAAATCATTGGGCTTTAAACCCAGTGGGCTTATAGGGTAGCCAGGCGAAAGGACTAAGTCTTTCACAAGTAGAAGAAAATCCACTTTAAGCCCATTTTATCTGGGCTTTAAGTGGTATGGTGTGCCCAGTTAACAAGAAGATTACAAAGCTCTCTTCTTAATTTTAATCCTTTCAGAGTTTTATTAACCTAAGTACTAATAATTAACCTAAGTAGCAAAATTTTTATGTAGACATGACACGAGAAGGGAAAGAATAAATTTTGATAAGTTAATATGGTTCTGACTATAAAGCCAGAGAAAGAAGGAAAAATGAAATTTAAATAAAGTGTAATCAATTGTATTTTGATTTCTAAAACCCTGGAAGGCACTTAATATATATTATTATTTGAAGTATCCTTAGATTGTAATCAGATAACTTAATTAGCTTTTTCTCCCCCCAAATACTAACTGATCCCATTCAGTTGACAACTCTAAAATTAAAACTTTATTTGGTATCTACGTTAAAAGAATTTTTTAAATTTACTCATAGATGTCTAAATCAACTTATAAAATAATAAGTTATTAAAAATATCTGAAAATAACCCACTGATGTTAGAAATAGTGATAAAAATTTTATTCTTTCTTTCTTTATTTCTTGAAAAATAAATTAGAAATCTCAGTAGCAAAGGCCCTGATCCATAAACCATCCTGTATCCTCCCTGATACTTTTGCTCCAAAAATCTCATATTTACACAGTTTCACTAAAACCTGCTCGAGGACACTGGATTACAAAAGATATGAGTTGTCACTGTGTAGTAAGAGATCCTTGCTCCAAAACACTGAAACGCAAACGCAATTTTCATACTCAATCCTCTTAATTTATTTTTTAATTTATATTTTATTCAGGTAACACTTGTTTATAAGTTTCATGTGCACTGCCTTTTATTTCTACTTCCATATACACTACATTCTGCTAACCACCCAAAATTTAGTCTCTGCTCATCACCGTGCAGTTGATCTCCTTTCCCCTCCCACACTGCCCCTTCCCCACTCATCTGCTCTCCGTGTGTTTGCGTGTCTTTATATTCCACAAATGAGTGAAGTCATATGGTAACTGTTTTTCTCTGTCTGCCGTTTTTCACTTGGTCTTGTGTTATCAAGCTCCATCCATGTTGTTGTAAATGGCAAGACTTCATTTTTTTGTTTTAAATGGCTGAGGAGTACTCTGTGTATATATACATCTTCTTTATCCATGCCTCTGTTGATGGGCACTGAGGTTGGTTCCATTTCTTGTAAATTATTACTATTGTAAATAGTACTGCGAGGAACCTAGGGGAGCATATAGCTTTTTGAAGGAATGTTTTGGCAACTACTCTTAATTTTATTTTAATTAATTAATTAATTATTTTCTCTTTACAGTTGCACCTGAGGCATATAGAAGTTCCCAGGCTAGGGGTCGAATTGACGCTGCAGTTGCAGGCCTACACCACAGCCATAGCAACATCAGATCCGAGCTGTATCTGATCTATGCTGGCTGCAACTTGTGGTAATGCCAGATCCTCAACTCACTGAGCAAGGCCAGGGATGGAACCTGTGTCCTCATGGAGACAACACTGGGTTCTTAAACTCCTGAGCCATAGTGGGAACTCCAACTCTTTATTTATTTATTTTTAAATTTTTATGGTTTTATTATAATTCCTTTTTTAAAAAGTAAAATGTAGTTAATTTACAGCGTTTCTTCAATTTCTGTTGTACAGCAAAGTGACCGAGTCATACACAGTTCCCGGTGCTATACAGTAGGACCCCATTGCCCATCCATTCCAAATGTAACAGTCTCCAATTCTTAATTTTTAATGATAACAAGTTAAGACAGTACAACAGAGTTTTACTGTTAAATATATTGTTCAAGGATTTTTTTCCTACCAAAAGTATTGTGACGTTTCTTCCTGAGAGAGGCCCAGACTGTAAAACAGTTAGGTCAGACAACTTAGGGTGAGACTGTCTTAATTGCTACCTGACTTTTTTGGTTCCCACCTGTCATTCTCCTGAGATCATTAAGGTGTGATCCTGCTTTGGGAAGGGAGATGGAGCAGAAACCTCTCTGATTGCCTTTGGGGTAGAGTGAAGGAAGATCAAAAGAGGAACCACAGGAGAAGAATTTTCTCTTTGACATTTTGAACTGGGAAGTGGGTGTTTACAGATGAAAATGTTGGAGGGAGAAATCGTAAACGAGCCTAGGACCTCGTAGGCCCAGCTGGGAAGATCATTTTACCATGGAACACATGACCTTAGAGCCTTCGAATCCCCAGGCCAGTGCAGGCCATGGCCTCCAGCAGTTAGAAAAACAAAGTTAGCATTAAGTGTTCATTGTCCACATGTGAAGGGTGAACCAGCAAATGCAAAGACCATGATGATGCGGTGGTGGGGCATGGGAAGTCATCTGATACAGGTGAGGAGTTCAAGAAACGCAGAATGATGGCATAGCTTCTGCAGTTCAGACTTAAGATTTTCTGGTTGTGGCCTCCCTTAAAACCAAACAGAAAACCTACAACCTCATTCCAAAGAATGCCCATGGGAGCTGACAGGAACTAAATAAACAATGCTCTGTTTGCTCAAATATTTAGCAAATAGCTCGGGGATTACTGCATACACCATCATTGAGGTTTTAGCCAATTCTCCAAGATGTCTCTATGCTCTACTAATAAAACAATTCATGTATGGATAATGGCACACTGTAATTATTTCCACATGGTTAGCAGTGAGACAAAACCCCGGGGAAGAATGTTCATGTTTGATGAAACTTTATCAGAAATCAACATTTCATGACAGCACAGTCAAAACCCACATCTATAACAGGTTAAAACTAACAGTAGCCATCATCTGAGATGTCAGTATATATATTTTTCTCATCCTTTTTTCTCCTTTTCACTGTTTTTCTGGCCATGACCTACATCAGTGGATGATAAAGTGACAGGAAATAACACATTGAAGTTTTATAGATACAGTTGTACTGAGAATTAGGGGTGGGTCTGTCTACTTTAGCCAAAAGTACTCAGCAAAGTGTTGCCTGTGATGCAAAAGTTTGTAGCGGGAGAAACCTCAAAGAGAATTCTTTTGCTTGAGCATCTGGATGATGGGACTGTGTCCAAGCGATTATGATTTGTGACTCTAACCTCAAGCAAAGCCTTGTTCTGGGATTATTCATTCTTGTTTGAGCAATTAACTTATACAGTTGAATTTCTACATGAAATAATAGCTGGACAGGAGAGACTGAACCCCTTTTCAATTTTGCAGAACAGAGTGATTCCATCTAGAAAAAAGTCACAGATCTTCACAGAAAGACCTACCAATTTTTATGTCGAAGCCCTAAATTAAGTCCTTCTGCAATTTGGAACCAAGTCATGGTATGGGCTGTTTGGAGTGACCTTATGTTTTGTAACCAAAGCTCAATCTACTGAATGGAATTTAGGGCTTATTAGCATTAAAAACTAATGGGTTAGAATATATTTCCATTTGTTACTTTATCCAGCTCAAGGATTAAAGCACATCTGGAGAATTCATTCAGTAAATGTTTGCTGAGTGTGTCCCGCATGTCAGGACCGTTCTATGCACCAGAGATGGAGCAGTGGGTAGAACAAAGCCTCTGGTTTTACGGGGATTATATTTTGGAGGGAGAAGTCACTAAACAGATGTATAGTGCATATACACGATAACGTTACCAGATATGATTCACATTGTGAAGGAAAATAGAGCAGGATGGAAGGGAAACACTGAATGTATGTGAAGGGATTCTTTTTTGTGAGGGTAGTCCCGGCAGACTAAGGTTCTAACGTCAAGAATCAGAGCATCTAGCATCTAAGTTAGACATAAGGTTAGAACATGGAGTGTCTAACACGGAACATCTAACGTAAGGTTCTACCATCCAGCTTCGACTTCAGTGAAGACGAGGGAGTCTGGGACCTGGAAGCAGAGTCAGGAGGAGGGACAAACACAAAAGTTCTAACACAGGACGAAGTTTGCCCTATTTCAGGATCCTCTAGAAACCCAGTGTTGCTGGAGTGGAGTGAGCAAGCGGAGAGAGGAAAGAAAGAAATGTCAAGCACAGAGAGGGTCCACATCAAGACCTGGATTTTACTCTCAGGGTGCTGGGAGTCACCGAAAGATTTTTGGAAGGGTGACATTAGACAGGCTCTCTGGCGGTGGTAGGGGAGGTGGACTGTGAAGGGGAGCAAGGCAGCGGTGAGGGAGCCAGGCCACGGAGCCAGTGCTGACCCCAGGCTGGCTGCTCGTGTCGCAGCAGTGGTGGTAGACTGAGAAATGGTTTAATCCTGGGTATATGTCGAAGCCACGACTGACAAGCTTTTTCTGATGGACTGGGTAGGTGTTAGGGAAAGTGAGGACTTGAGGGTGATTCCAAAGTACTTGATCTGAGTCCCTGGAAAGCAGTTGAGCCCGTTACTCATTTTTTCCCTCAGGTGCTGAGGTGTGCTGCTGAGCTAAATACACAGAGATCCCTGGTAGAAAAGAACAGTAAATATGAGCGTACATAAGTACACATGAAAGTATGTTAGAAGATGAGAAGTGTGGAAAAAGGAAACTCACAGGGAAGGTTAAGGGCTGGATGGAGAAGAGGTCCCTTTATTAAGTGGAGTAGCAGCGTCGGCGTCATTGAGACGGTGAGAGCTGACCCCGGGCAAGGAAGCCTTGTGGCTGCAGCCCAGTGAGGTGGAGAGTGCAGTGGGTGATGAAACAGGACAGGTAACCAGGAGGCCAGGTCGTGTGGGGCCTTGAAGACCTTGTGTTGGACTGTTATTCTGCATGAAATGTGGAGTCCTTTCAGGGTCACTTGGGCACAGTTGAAAAGTCTGACTTGGAATTCCCTGGTGGCTCAGGGGGTTAAGGATGTTAACGTTGCCACTGCTGTGTTGTGGTTTCCATCCCTGTGTCTGGAAATTCCACATGTCACAAGCGTGGCTGACAAAAAAAAAAAGATCTGACTCTAACTGCTCCTCTGAGAATCTGTCACAGGCAGGAGAGGTAAGCAGGGGGGCCTGTTAGGGGATTATTGTAATAATCCAGATGAGAGCTGATGGTGGCTTGGTTGAGAGAGAGAGCAGTGAAAGTGGAAATAAATGGCCAGATTCTGAATACATTTAGAAGTAGAGTCCTCTTGATTTCTTGATAGATTAGGAAACAGTGGTTTTTGACCAGTTATCGACTGAGATGTTGAAGGTTCTGATTTGAGTGGGAGGTGGAGAAGACCAGGAGTTCAGTTTCTAAGTGAAAGAATCAGGTTGACAGTTATGCCAGTCTGGAGCTCAGGAGGAAGTTTTGAGCTGGAGGCGCTCATTCTTAGTTGGAGGTATAAGCATGGTGTTGAGAACCACAGTCAGGGGATGAGGTCACACAGAGAGTGAATGGAAATAGGGCCAAGGTCAAGGCTGAGCCCTTGTATAGCCCAACATTCAGAAGCAGGGAGAAGAGGCAGAACTAGCCAAGGAACCAGCGAGGTAGGGGAGGAACCAGGTGCAGGTGTCACCAACTAATAAGAGAGTATTGAGGAGGAGGGAATGAAAAAGGCTACTGAAAGTTCAAGTATGATGGCCGGGAACTCGACATCAGATGCAGCCACATGGAGTCATCATTTTGAGAGCAGCTTTGGTGGATGCTGGGGAGAAAGCTTGGAAGAGGATGAGGGTGTTGAAGGGAAGAAAGTCTGTTCACCAAAGCGAGGAATCCTGGGGGAGAAACAGAGGGGCTGAAAATGAAGGGATCAACCCAAATTCTTGGCTCTGTTGAGACTCATTTTCCTTGATGGCCTTGTGCAGCCAAGTGTTTAGGCAAATCTGTAGGAATGCCGAATCAGCTATTTGCTCCGTGATTAGCACTTAATCACTTCGTTAAAATATTTGCTGTTTTTATTCAAGATCAATTTTGTACTTCTCCATTAAACCTTCTGAACATTTATCTTGCCAAAAGAAATATGAATCCTTTGTACGGTTTTTATGACTCAGAGACAAAGGATTTCCTTCTTTTTATGGAATTATGTGTGTTATTGAGCCTGGTTATGCTTTGAATCTCATGTTGTAATAAGTTAATGTTTATTGTAGTGCAGGCACAATAATGCGGAGCTTGGTACTGAGTTCACTATCAAATAATTGGTTTTATGCCTACCTTCCTAAAAGAAAGGCAAAGATTGTGATTATGCGGACACTTTGTAAATAGCCACATGTTGCTTTGTGATAATCTCTTGAACTGTTGTTTTATAGTTAACTCTTGTAGCACTGCTCTTATTTTATTTTATTTTTTTTTAGATGGTGAGTTTTTGAGAGGCAGAGACTATGCCATGCATATTCTTCACAGCAAAGAGGCAGACTTTCTGTCTCTTCTGTTAATTCTGATTGAATTAATGCTCTCTTGCTTAAAAGCTGGGCAGAATACCTGCCTTTCTGGCAGGACATAACTAGAATGCCTTCCAACATGTGGCTTGATCTTCCATAGCGCCAGTCCTTTTTGAAACTAGATGAGTATTTTCAGGGTCTCTTCCATCCTGCTTGTACTGCCTACTCTCCAGTAAGCATTTTGATCATTGCAAAATAACCCTTCAAGAAACGGTACACCGAGTATCCCTTTTATCCTAACTGGAATCTATAGTTTAGTGCAAATGGTTTTATTTAATCATGTCTTTTATAAATAAAGGCTTTTAATGGCCCTTGCATGTCTCCGATTGATATATAATGGCTGGCATATATTTTGATTTCCATTTTATTGATTTTATTGCAAATTTCTTTGAGATCATTTTTCAGTAGGTTGTGACCTTTCCGATATATCTTTGATAAACTTTTCCAAATGTGCACCATTTTATTAGGTGAGCTTGTCATAGCATATAGGACTTATAACACGAAAACTAGTCATTTGCAGTTTTGAAATCTGACTTATTTTCACATAAAAAATGTGCAGACTCTGATAATCTTTCCATCCAAGTGGATAAGACTTTCCACAAAAACAAATAGAGGAGACTGAGTAAATATTATGAACTTCAGGGAATTAGTCCACGTAGTTACTAAACTAAGTAGGTGCTTCTTGAAAGAAACATCTGAATGCATATTTTCTATTTAGTGCTGCAGATGAAGAACATCACAGAACATTCTTTCCAGAAAATCTCCTTGGCTCCGCCAGTTTGCTTTCTCTTCCAGCTTAGATGCTGCCCTTCTTAAATCCTTGCAAAA
This sequence comes from Catagonus wagneri, assembly GCA_004024745.2. Classification (NCBI taxonomy): domain Eukaryota; kingdom Metazoa; phylum Chordata; class Mammalia; order Artiodactyla; family Tayassuidae; genus Catagonus; species Catagonus wagneri. Next base: position 8,496,136 of record PVHT020000059.1, read on the forward strand.
GCAGCTAAAAATCTCCCGGTTTTTAAGGATTGGATGAAGATTTGGGACACAAATCAGTACAAGCCAGAACTAAATTTTTGAAAACTTTGGTGGCAACTCAAGGCCATAAATTCCTGCCACAGAAGTAAATTTAGGGCTCTCTTGGGCTAATATTTTAATGTCTGTCATTTACATAGGGAACTGTTGTAAGTGCTGCCATATGTCTTGAGAATTCACGTTTCTCCCTCCTTCATCCTTGTGCGTGAAAGTTTTATGTTGTATATAACTGGGTGTTTTGGTGTTAAGACATCGGAACCAGTCTCTTTCTATCAGTTTATTCCTTTTTAAACGTATTTCTCTGTTGATAGATTCTGAAGCAGAACTGGGACACTAGGAAGCATGACATAATGTCACTGTTATGGAATGCACACTCAAAATCCTCAGACACCATTGGTCACTATGTGCAATTTATTGGAAATTAATACAAAGTTCTTTCCTTAATGGAACCAGAGGCTGATGGGATCGTTTTATTTTTAAAATGTGCCAGATGAAAATTATTATTAGGAGTTCTCATTGCGGTTCACGGGGTTAAGGACCTGAGGTTGTCTCTCTGATGGTGTGGGTTTGATCCATGGCCTCACTCTGTGGGTTAAAGATGTGGTATTGCTACCAGCTACAGTGTAGGTCACAGAGACAGCTCAGATTGGTGCCGTGGCTGTGGTGTAGGCCTGCAGCTGCAGCTCCAATTCAAACCCTAGCCTGGGAACTTCCGTATGCCACAAGTGCTGCCATAAAAAAGAAAAGAAAAAAAAAGAAAGGAAATTACTCTTAGAATCTGGTACTTAGCTTTTCCTTTCCTCCCACGCTCTGTGGAGTTCTGACTTCTTACCAGATCTTAAAAGGAGGTCCTGTGATAGCCAGGGTCTTCAGCTTTTGTGCAGAAGTAGAGGGGAAGGGAAACTGGGGGACAGTGGTGAGGCCCAAGTGCTTGGGCTGAAGGAGACTGGAGTCAGTTCTGTTATAGTGCTTCTTCTCAAAACATGAATTTGTTCCAGCGTGGTGGATGGAACATGACGTAAGGAAACCATTGGAACATGAGATTTTTGCATTTTCTTGTGTGCAGTTTTATCCATGAGAAACACTATGTGAAAGCAGAAAATTGCCCCAGCTGAACACGGCCTCTTACAGACACAAAAAGCACACCCACACCTCCAGCACCCATGGGGACCCGAGTTCATCACTGTGTTAAAAGTCAGTCATTCAATCAGTTTAGGACCCAGTTAGACTCTCAGGATTTCTCCTCTCCTCCACACGGCCCTGAGGGCTGGTCTTCCTCACTCCAGCATAATCTTAAACTGTGCTGGATTTGTCTCCAGTGCCCCTCTGGACTCACTCCCCACCCTTTCTGCCCTTCGTCTGCTCCGCAAGGCTGACCTGCATGGGTTAAATAACGGGCTTCTTTGTCCTTGGGCTTCCCATTGGGTTTGGTCAATGGGAGCCCTGACAGGAGATGGGAGGTTGTTAGAAAGTTAGGTCATTTATCCTCTATGCTCCCTCCCTGTAAGGTCACCTTGGGATAACTTCTCTCCGCTGAAGGTCACCACAGTTTCTCATAAGTTGGCCTCTTTACAGGACTTTCTCCTTCTGAGTTCTAGAACGTTCCCTTTCTCTCATTCCTTGGGCCTACAGGTGGTAACAATAAGAAGGTCGGCATCCTCCAGGCAATTTTCTTACATCTCACACACTGACCATTCCTTTATAAAGAGTCTCTCTATTCTATTGTTTTCAAAGTTATCCTAATTTGAATTACCGTCAGCTTTAAGTTAGGACCCTGAATGAAACAGATGGTTTTGGGTTAGAAGCTTTTAAGAAGAATTAAAAGTGGAGATGCCATTCTTCTAGAAACAAGACTATCAAGTGAAATTTACATAATGAGTTTTGAGACACGTGAACTTTTCCCCATTTTGGTTCCCCAAAGAGAGGGTCAGGCTTTTTGCCTCAAGGCAGGATATTGTAACGGTCTTCTCTTGGCAATCTGACTTGACCAATGAGGTGGGGAGAAGGAAGGAAGGAAGGAAGGAAGGGGGAGAGAAAGAAAAGAAAGAGAGGAAAGAAAGAAAGAAGAGAAAGAAAGAAAGAAAGAAAGAGAGAAAGAAAGAAAGAAAGAAAGAAAGAGAAAGAAAGAAAGAAAGAAAGAAAGAAAGAAAGAAAGAGGAAGAAAGGAAAGTACTGCTATCAGGGTTTCTAAACAAAAAGGTCCCCCAGATACCCCATGCAATGAAGTTCACAGTTCACAGCTGATAAACCTCATCAGTGTGCATGGATTTTCCAATTGGTTTTTGGTTTTTAAATGTAAACTCTAGATCACTAGTTTTCTGAGAAAAGCTTCTAATAAGAAAGAAAAGTGAGCAAAACAAACACACAGAAAAAAAACAACTTGAGAGAAACCAAGATTTTACAGGGAGAATAAAAACACTCTTAGCGGAAAGATAGGAGCAGATATCATATCTATGCAATAAAAATGGATTCTGTGTAAACAGAACAATCAGCCAACGAAAACAGAAGAGAAGGCTCCAGGAAATGAGACCATGATTGGAATGAAATATTCAACAGGAGATACAGGAAAATCAGAGAGAAAGAGAAAACACAATTAGTCTATAAGTTCTAACATTGAATAACTGAGAGAAAAAAAGAGAAGAAATTATCAAAGCGAAAAATTCAAGAAATAACCCAGAATTGTGGAATATGAGTATGTAGATGAAAAGAGTCCTTTGAGAGTACAATATAATTTATAAAAATAGAAATATAGCAAAAACATAATTGTGAATTTCATATACTGAGGCAAAGAGAAGTACCCAAAAGCTTCCAGATGGGTGTTTCCTACGAAGAACCGGGAATCAGAATGGCTTTAGACGTCTCAAAAGCAACACTGGAAGCAAGGAGTCGGTGGTAATACCTTAAGTACCCTGTGGGAAAATAATTTCAAATGAGAATAAAGGTATTTTCAGACCAAGTCTTTGTAAAATTGGCTTCCTACACATCTGCTTTTATAGGATGCTATTTAGACTATGCTCTACATAATAATAATAATAATAATAATAATAATAATAATAATAATAAAATCAAAAGAACTAAACTAGCAATGAGGAAGACACAGGAGTCCAACCTTATGTTAGTGGTTAGAAAAGAGCCAGCTGGGGACACGAGTCCATCTGGACCAGAAAGGTCAGAGGATGTCTCCCAAGAGATGAACTTGATAAAAGGACCACAGGTGCTTGAAACATCAGAGAGGAAGTTTAGACCCTTGAGGGAAAATTTGCAGATAAATTAGCCAAAGTACTTACAAAACTAAGCACACCAAAAAGTGGCAATTAATAACTCCAGGTAAAACAAAAATATTATGCAACAAGTAAAGAAAAGTTCTTAATGGATGGCCCAGCATTTGCTATAATAAGCTGTGTATTGAATATTAGATTAGTATGTAATCTAACCAGACGTAAGTGTGAGATGACATTGGAGTCAGCTGGGTTGAGGGAAAGTGAGAGACCCCCCCCCCGACTCTTCATCTTCCATGGAGGGGAATCTATAAATTATTTTAAAAACAGAAATATCAGAAGGAGCAATATAAGTTATTTAGAGGGATGGATGTGACAATAAATAGCAATTAAGCTACAAACTGAAAATGGTTGCCATTAGAGAGTGCGAAACACACATATGTCCCACACATATGTATGTGGGACAGTCTTTCCTGGGCTCTGTTGTTCTTCCTAATGTGTTTAAAAGTACTGTTTGGGAGTTCCCATTGCAGCTCAGGGGGTTAAGGATCTGACGTTATCTCTGCGGCAGCTTGGATTACTGTAGAGGCTTGGGTTGGATCCCTGGCCCAGAAATTTCCAAACGCCACAGGTGTAGCCAAAAAAAAAAAAAAAAAAAGGAAAAAAGCAAAAACAAAAACCTGACTCTTTACCTACATGCATTTATAACTTTGATGAAAGCAAAAAAACAGCTGAAAGAAAAAAATAAAAGAACCAAAAAAAAAGGCACATATTGTTCAGTCAGATTTCTGCCCAAGTCATTTTCTTTTTAGGGAAGTCTGACATTCGTCGTTTAGCTAATCTGCCAAGATTGTGGACTTACTTTTAATGGATTTCTGTGGAAAAGAAGAACATTAAAGTAAACATCTACCTAGAATCCAAGTGAGTAAATTTCCCCCAAAAAAAGGTGTGTAATGAAAAAATGATTTGCTGATCTGCCACATGAAAATGGTAATGGTTGTTTTGAAAATTGAGTCTTCAGAAAGCCTTGTGATCCCGGAGCATCTTCAAATGTGAATCCTTTCACAAAACGGAGTGTTCAGTGTCTACATCTGGTACTCGGTGCTCTGCATCATTGACGGCTGCATACTTATCAAGAGAAATGACTTTCTGTTCCGAAATATAAATTCCTTATCTGATGATTTACAAATAGAAATGTGCTCAGTTAAGAGCAACCAAGACAGAAGAAAAAAACAAAACCTTAAATATCTTAAAACTCAGATACAATTTTCTATGTGGGTTGTTTATACAGTTAAGGAAAAAATATATTTATTACTTATTTGTATATATCATGCTTCCGTTTGTCAAGGCACCTGGAGGCAAGTTACTGATGAACATCTGTCCTATCATCTCAGATATTTGGAGTGATGCTTGCTCAAGCCGCAGTGAAACTCTCCCTTGTCCAGTCAGAGATCTCACTAAGCTCTGTGCCACAACCCCAGCCACATCAGTGACAACGCCAGATCTGTAACCCACTGTGTTGCTGAAACCCAGCCTCTGTCCACGGGTGCTGGACAGAAACGCAGAGACAGAGTTTGGGGCATAGGAGATGAAAATAGCAGTATTGCTTTGCCAGGCAAAGGAGGCCACAACAGGCTAATGCCCTGAAGACTGTGCCCTTCCTTGGAGATATTAGGAAGCGGTTTTATCGTTTGGGAGTAGAAAATAGGGCCTCAGATGAGGAGCAGAGTAGGTGGAAGCTTACATTCTTCTTCAAGGATGGTGTTTAGTGGTCCCGGGACTGGTTCCAGTGGTCCCCCTCTCTTTGGTTTTCATTTGTTAGGGGTTTCAGTTCTGCAGAAGAACTCAAAAGATATTGTTATGTGTATTCCTTGAGCAGGAACCAGGACCCTACACTATTATTTCCTGACTTGTCGCTGCATCCCGTCCCTTCGCTGTTTGAATTTGCCCTTTGGAACTCAGAGGTCATGGAGGCTGAAGCTTATTCCCTAAAAACAAGAAATGGGGAACACAGAAAGGCTGTGTGCCCAGGAGCCCCACAGGGTCCTACTCTGTTTCAACTGCACCACCAAGGAACTCTTGATAGCCCTAAGCTTTAAGTCTTGTTAAAGACTGTCTAATGCACTGATTCTCGTCTTTGGAATTCTGAAGTGATTTTTTTTTCCATATAGTTTTGTCACTGCTGAGCTGGGTGGAGTAAGATGACGGAGAGGGTAGGTGGAAGGGGGGTGAGGCAGGAGCTAGCATCAGGTGCTGGGGGCGGTGGGCAGTAAGGTAGAGAACAGAGGAAAGATGGAGGGTGTTAGGTTTGCTGAGGGAGGAACGCGCAAGGCCAAGTTAGTAAAGCAAGAGATTTATTAAGGCATCAAAGGGGCACCGGCTGAGCTCAAGATGGTGTCAGCTCTGACTGTGAGGAGGTGCTAGCTTATAAAGGATCTGTGGCTGGATGGAGTTCAAGGTGGGAACTTGGGGCAGGAACAACGAAGAAGGAGGGGAAGGTCAAGGGAGGGGTAGGGTGTCTACTCCCATGGCAGAGGGCGGTGAATCCTTGTAGGAGGTTAGTCTATGCATGCAGTTGTTTTCCTCAGGCCATTGTTTCTTGCTGCCCAACTTGAACCTGCGCATTCCAGGAGAGGGTGTCCACAGCAGGTCTCCAAGGTGAACAGCCGCATTTGGGGTTTGGGGGGTCTGTCTCCATCCACCTGGGAACCAATCAGAGGGGATGGGAGAAATCGTAATAACTGGTGTGGTGATTTCTGCAGAGTTCCTGCTTAGTTACCTGTAAATCTGTGGCTAGTTTGAGAACTAACAGCATCGCCGCTACTGTCAGTCTCACCGCTGCAGCGTGTGAGGACGCAGCTTCAGAGAGTCAAAGATTCGGCCTGAGTAGAATGTGGTTCAAACCTGACCAGGGGAGTGGCATTGGGCAAGTCTGTTTCCTCCTCTGTAAAAAGATGTTAATAATAATGCCCAGCTGTGACAGTCAGCTGTGATAATGCAGGAAATGTGCTCAGCATGTCGTAGACATTCAACAAATACTAGACAAATTAAGGGAATGGGAATAGAAAAAAATGGCCAATGGGATGAAAAGAAAGAAACCAGGTAAATCAGGAGAATATTGGTCTTGAGAGCTCAAGTTCATTTCCTTTCTGGCTTGTCTTCTAAATTGTGTTTTCTCACATCTAACCAAACACACAGATATATTTGAATGAAGCTGTGTGCTTTGACAATTAGCTCACAGCTCGCTCTGAATGTGACTCAGGATGTTTTCAGCCCTGGCGCAAGCAGAGTGGATTGCATGCAGAGGAATGGATTGCCGCTAGTGAAATGGAACAGTCATGAAGCTGAGAGTCTTGCAGGGGCTTGTCACTGTGCCGGCACCTCCGGGAGGAAGGTGGGTGAGGCACCTGCACTGACCTTAAGGCGTAAAGTGCACTGGAAATCACAGCATCTCATTTCAGTTCGGTTCCGTTCAGTTCAGTTTATTTTAGCTCATTTCATGCTTCAGTCAGTTGTAGAATGAAACTGAGTCCTAAAATAGCAGCGCAAATTATCAGAGAGTTCTGATCATAGGTAATTGTGGTTTGAAAGGGGAAAAAATCTGTTAATCAGCCCAAGACTTCTCCGTTTGATTTTTTTTTTTTTTGTCTTTTAAGGGCCGTACCTGTAGCATATGGAGGTTCCCAGGCTAGGGGTCAATTCGGAGCCACTGGCCTACACCACAGCCACAGCAACACCAGATCTGAGCTGTGTCTGTGACCTACACCACAGCTCATGGCAATGCCGGATCCTTAACCACTGAGTGAGGCCAGGGATTGAACCCAAGTCCTCATGGGTACTAGTCAGATTTGTTTCCGCTGAGCCTCGGCGGGCAGCTCCTGATTATTATTTTTTTTTTTTAAGTCTTGTCTGATTATAAAAAAAGGAAGCTACCAGTTATGTGGAGAATAAAGAGACCAAAATGTATCACTCACTCATAGAATCACAAGAGCAATGAAATTATTTTTATGGAGGTGATCAAGAATTCTCAGAAGATAGTCTCCAAAATTTTTTTTCCAACTGGGCTTTACTCATCCACCACCTGAAGTCTTTATTTCTTTTATTTATAGCTCTTCTTATATATATGTATATTTTTCTTTCTAACTCATTTGTGATTATGGATTTCACTATAAAAATAATAAGCATATCTATTATATTGAAAGTTAATAGACAATTGAATGTTTAAAATTAGAAAGTTTAGTATTTAAATCTATGATTGAAAAAAAAGCCTCAGTCTCAAAAAGAGTTTTCTTACATTGAAGAAACAATTCTATAATCTATTTATCTATCCATCTATCCACTTATCTACCTACCTATCTGTCATCTTTCTATTTTTCTAGACCATAGGGAACAAACTTGTAATCTGACAAAGTCAGATTGGTGACCTTATTTAATAAGCCTGATGTGAAAGGGCCAAAAGTTATCAGACCCCTGTTTGAATGCAAAACTCATACAGCTGGGGACAGAGAAGCCTGGAGCAAGTGAGATTCAAGGCATCTCACACACCACACTATTCTGGAGTTAGGATTTTTGGTCCATGGCGTTGAGAGGCTCGGCCAGTTCTCAGTAAAAACCACCCACTTGCAGAAGCCTAGTGAGTTACAAGTCACTAGGGTCAAACCCATAGACTGACAAAATCAGATTTATTGATGTGCAGCGAGGGAGGGCCCTTCAGAAGAGCTGGCATGCTGCTTGACAAGAGGCCGTGTCTCTTACAAGGTCTGGGTTCTCAACAAAGGGTTAGAGGAGGCTCCAGTGGAAGCCAGCAGGGATCAGTTCTGGATTTCTTGGGTAAATGAAAACGAACTAGGGATTATGAAGTTGTCAAGAGGCAAGGGAAGCCTAGTGGTTGGGAATCCCCAGTAATAGATGAGTTTTACAGCAAAGGGGGCCTGAGACCGTTACTGGGCAAAGCGGTAGTAAGTCAAGAAGAGGGCTGTTATGGCATTTTGCAGCTGCCGCATGACCTTGGGAGAAATGTTTCCTGTTGATTACACAGCTGGCTTTATGTGCCTGTCCTCTTGATGAACAGCAGGGTCCCTTGTTTCTTCTCATTCTGGGTTGATTTTCATTCTTTCAGTTCTGGGCAGGGCTTGTGTAAAATTTGGAAACAGTTTCCTAGTTCATTTATTGAAATATTCAAGTTCAGTGCTAACAGATGCCTACAGGTCTCAGGTTAGAGAAAATTCGGCTTTTAAATTGAAGGGACCTAGTGAGTTGGAAGTGAATCTGGAGCTTCCAATTCATTGTCATTGTAAAACATTAGGAACCGTATTTTTTTGGATGGGTACATGGGGGAAAGGCTATAATAGTCTATAGGAAGGTCCAAGATTAAACATACTCTCTCTTCGAGGAAAGCGTCTCTACAGTCTTTCTTGAAGCCAAAGAACAATTACGAGCCTCCCATGCTTATTCAGGAGAAAATTTAGATGCCCTTAGTGAAAACAAACAAACAAACAAATCTGCCCACCCCACAGGTGTGGTCCATACAGTGAGGGCTGCATTTCCACATTGTCTGACGTGGTAGAGTGTGGTAATTATTTCCCTGTCATTAGATGGAAATCTTGGTGATGGATGGAAAACCTCTATTGGCAATTTATAAGTTGTGTGACCAATATGTTTCTCTGGCAATAGATAAATGTCTTGTTTTGTCAAAATCCTATTATTCTGATTTATTTGTTTGACTTTTAAGTTGTCAAGGAAGTTCTATGATAGATTGGGATGAGTTCCATTTTATTTATTATTTATTTATATTCATGTTCAAGAATTAATGTGTTGCCTGAAAGCCACCTGAAGTGAATACATTAGTATCTCTTCCTTGGGTCTGTACTTTTACAGTGATTTGGGACCTTTCTGAAAGGCGACTGCAGTTACTATGAGCTAGTAATATAGCGTCTCAGCAAAATTGTGTTTTAAGCTGTAGGGATGGATTTTCTTGAGCCTCTTCTGAAAAGCATCAGCAGAGTTCTCATCATCGTTGTGTCTTGATCATTGATATCAGGTAACATTATGTCTGGTACTGCAGATTCAAACTGAGCAGTTATAACTCTTGTGCTCTAGGGACCTCAAATATGAAATGAAGACCACTATCAGAGAACCGATGCATTAAAACTATATATGCATAAAAGAGTAAATTTACATTCATTTGGTGTCAAACTGAGGCTCGTAAAGTTGGTTTCTAAAAACCCGTTTCATTTTTCAGTATTTCTTTATTTTGTTTTTTGTTTTGGCTGTGCCTGTGGCCTATAGAAGTTCCAGGGCCAGGGACTGAACCCATGCCACAGCAGCGACCCGAGTTGCTGCAGCGACAGTGCCAGATCCTTAACCTGCTGCATCACGAGGGGACGCCAGCTTTCAGTATTTAAAACAGACTTTATGTAATTCCTCCCCAGCCTCCTCTTACCAAGTTTGGATTGTTTACATCTCAATGTACAGATTTGATTTCCTCTGAGCATACCCAGGCGCAAAAATTATTCTCAGTCTCCCTGAATAAGGTTAAAATTAAAGGTGATGCATGTTGAGGTTAATCTCTGCTTCAGCTAACGACCATGTAACAATATTTATACCTACATATGAATATATCAAGTTGACACCTGCACCATATTCTATTTTAGGAGTTAATGTAAAATATGCATTTTAGGGGAATTGTTATCTGCACATCCATTCCTTGGTTTCTCTGGATGGAAAAGAGAAGAGCAGGCCTCACTGCTGTGTTCAGTCAAACCAGGCATGTCTAATCTGTATATCCTAAGGATGAAAACTATTTGGTGCAAATACTCAACATTTTTATTACTTATTATAGAGAGAGTAATGAAGAGAAGTATGAGGATAAAACTATGGCTTTCGATTAAGATATATTAAAGTTAGAAAAACAAGAATGACCATTTAAAAATCATAACTGATTGATTAGCTGTAGCTGTGGGCCAACTCTGGTAATATGCTCATTTGCAGACAGTATTTTGTCCATGTACAAGGAAGTGTTTGGTTTGAGGTTGTGAGGTAATAGGAAATACATATCCTGCACCAAGGTCCTGAGACCCTTGTAAATTCCTGAGTGATGAGGCCACCTGTTGTAATATTTGGTCTCTGACTAGGGTTCCTGACATAGGGCTCCTAAACCCCTTGAAATGTTCTGGGTGATAGGAGTGTCTCTTGTTCTAATGAGGTAACTGGCTCCTGGATGGGGGCTGTTCCCTGGAAAGACCGCGCCATGATTTGAAGCTTGGAATGTTCACCCGCAGAGAAGGAACTAGAAACAGAGTTAATAATCTATCATGACCATGTCTGTGTGATGAATCCTCCACAAAAATCCCAGTGGTAGGGGGTCTAGGGAGCTTCCAGGTTGGTGAACGGATCCATATACTGGGAGAGCAATGCTCCCCAACTCCACGGGGACCCCAACTCCTGTGCTCAGGACCTCCTTGGACCTCACCCTCTATAACTTCCTCTGGCTCTTTATCTGTGTCCTTTATGGTAGGTTTTAATAAACTGGTAAAAGTAAGTTTTTTGTGTTTCTTCTCAGTGAGTTCTCTGAACTCTTCTAGGAGTTCCCATTGTGGCTCAGTGGGTTACAAACCTGACTAGTATCCATGAGGATGCCAGTTCATTCCCTGGCCTTGCTCAGTGGGTTAAGGATCTGGTGTTGCCATAAGTTGAAGTGTAGGTCTCAGACTCAGCTTGGATCCCACATGGCTGCAGCTCCAATTCAACCCCTAGCCTGGGAACTTCCATGTGCCACAGGGGCAGCCCTCAAAAGCAAAAAAATGAAACAAAACCAGCAAACAAATAAAACTCTTCTAGAAGATCATCCAACCCAAGGAGGGAGGGGTCATAGGAGCTTCCCATGTATAGCCATGTCAGACAGAGGCTGTGGTAACTCAGGGAACTTGCCATTGGCATCAAAAGTTGAGGGAGTCTCATGGGCCTGAGCCCCTAACCAGTGGGATCAAGTAGATAGTGTCAGAATTGAGTCCAACTGTGGGACACCCAGCTGGTGTTGCAGATTTGCTTGGTGTCGGGGGAAAAAAACTCAGATATCTGGTGGCAGACATTCTGTGAGTGTGGTAAGAGTGTGTGAGTAAAGGAGAAACACAGGAAGAGGACTAGGGTTTTCCTACACAGGGATTCGTAAATAACCAATGGATGATGAACTATATGGTGATAGCTGAATGGAAACCAGAGAGTTTGATATAATGTTAAAATATGCTTTGATTAAAGTCAAATTGCTAAAAATGGAGTTGGCTGGTTTTGCGTTCACTGGCTCATACAGAATAGATATTTTCTTCTTAACTGTCTTTGTTTTCTTGTTTTATGTAAAACATCGATTACCACTGAAGGAAAAAGTTTTGTCTTATCTAACATTTTCTTGGATTTCCTAATCTTTTCCTAAACTTCATTGCAGAAGTAGGAAATCAAAGTTAAGCCATGACTGCCATGGGGACAAAGGGGCTAAAAAACTAATAATAAAAACATTGGCTCCAAGAAGATTGTGTTCATTCTTATCTGTGCCGTGGGGAGACTTCCTGGACTTGTGGCACATTTCTCTTCAGAGCAGCCTCAGTCTGAGGTTAAGCTTCCAGCCTACTTTCCCAAAGAAGGACAAGATGGCTAAAATGGGAATTTGCTGCTTGATTCTTTCTTATCTGAAAGGAATCACCTATATCCTAAATCCTACATCTTGTTGGCTTAGAAAAAGTTACTGTACTTATGCGATCATCATCAGTTTTTTTTAAGGCCATTCTTGAAAAGAAGTTCAACAGATAATTTAAGTTTGTGATGTGAAACTCATTTCTGCTAATGAGAGACAAATTGTTATTTCTCTGCAGACTGTCTATTCATAGTTATAGAGTAATTCAAATTAAGAACGTGAAGACATTTTTCAAGTCACAATGAACAATCAGCCAACACAAAGCATACTGTGCTATGAAACAGATAATGCAGTGATGAAATTTTTCTATAGAAAGAAAAGGACTTCAATTTAAAAATGTAAACTTAATAGGCTACATGCTACAGAAAGAGAAAGTAGTTCAAGTTTTCGTTGTAATCTGCTGGGACTCTATAATGTTGATCTAACTTAACTGCCAGAATAATTATTTTCTTCATTTTAGAGATGAAATTTGGAGGTCCTAAGACTTAGTACACTAGTCAAGGTCACAGAGCTACTTAGTGGCTGGGGTTGGATTTGAATTTAGCTTGGATTCTATATGGCATCTTTTTCCACTTCACGGCACTGTGTCTCCTCCTTGGTGCTAATTTTGCATTTGCATTGACCTGAAAAGCTTCAGTTCTATTGATCTTTCCTGACCCAAATATTTCAATTCACAATTTCTTCCTAAGTTTTCCTATAAGCATGATGCTCAAAATGTGAGACAGAGTACCCCAGGCTCAAGTAATATTGGGGGAATCAATTGTTCATGCACTTTGAACTACTGATCTGTCTTTCTATTATATTTAGAGCCATATTTCTTGTCTTATAACAAGAAAACTCATGTCCTTGATACAACTGTAGCAATGATTGGAACTTAAGCCTCCCTACAAAGCAGGAAAACTCTAATTTGCTTCAGAAAGAGACCCAGTATCCTTCTAGAGAAGTTAGTAGAAAGAAACCAGAATTGGATTTGTAATTTAACCTTGCCTTAATGATGGCATTGCCTTTTTTCTTGTCTTCTCTTCAGTGTTTCTGTGCATTTAGCATGCTGGGAATTCTTCATGGGTATTGTACTTCATCGTTCTTGCCCCTGTTTGAACTTAGGGGAGAAGACTAGATCTCTGTATCGTTACCTTCTCACTTGCTAGCCAAAATTTTTTAAATTATATCTTGGTAAGATTGAAATGGAAACTGGAGATTTTACTGTTTACACAGAGAGCGTCTGATTACTGTGGACCAGCCAGGCAGTTAGCTCCCTATAAGGGATATTAAAACACCATTCAGGTAACGAAACATCACTGAAGATGTGATAAGATGGATGGTTTTTATAAAGGATACTTGGATAAACCACTTCAAAAGGAAAAGGAAGGACCATTCGTTTATTTTAGAGAGTTAAATCATTCTGCATGACACTGTAATGATGGATACACAACCTTATGCGTTGGTCAAAACCCATTGAACCATGCAACACAGAGAGTGAATGCCAGTGTAACCTTATAATAATCATGTACCAATATTAGCTCATCAGTCATAAGAGATACACCAGTCAATGTAAGATGTTAATAATAGGAGAAACTGTAGGAGGTGGGAGACAGAGATGGGATATATGGAAACTCTGTATATTTGCTCAATTTTTTGGTAAACCTAAAATCTAAAAGATAAAGTCTACTTATTAAAAAAAAAAGGAAATTGGAGGGGCAAGCTTTAGTTTTAGAGGCATTCCTAAAGCATCTTCTCAAGGAGGGTTGTGCCATCATTTCAGGGCTTCAGTTTTGTAGGGTAAAGTGTTAAGTCTGTGGTCAAAACTGAACAGTTTGTCTTAAGGAAAGCTGAATGCATAGTAGAGAACATTGGTTCTAAGGGGCACCAAATGCTTTGCCCAAGTGGTGGGGTTCTCTGTGGTTCCCAAAGTTGAGGCTGATGGGAAGGGAGTTCTGGTCCATCATCCCTGCTGTTGGCTCAGCTTCACCGGTGGCTCCTCTGGGTGGAGCTTAATGGGATCCCATCATTTGGGCTCAGATGGCAGCTGCACCAAGACAAGGACTCACAGAGGCCAAGGGCAACCTCCTTTCCAACCTTCAGCTCCTTCTCATGCTGGGGGAAGGGTCACTGGGAACCCACCTAAGAAAGATTCCATCCTGGATAAAGGATGATTTTTTGGCATGGGTTTTTAAGAATTTGAAGGTCCTACAAAGGGTTTCCATGGATTTTTTTCAGTGACTGGGGGACATTAAAGCTAGCATTGTGACCTGTCTTATCTGAGATTATCTCTGTGTAATACTTATTCCTCAATCACAATGAGAAGTTTCACTCAGTTTTGGAACAAATTACATAAATAGCTGGCTGTTTATTCATATTTTAACAGATTTACTGAGGAGCTCAAAGCACTTCATAAATACAAAATTATTCAGTAAATGACATTCAAGCTGTCCTGTAAAATAGGCATGTGTTTGATTAAAAAATGTTATCTGCTTCCATACCTGCAAAATAAGTAAATAAAGCAATGTTAAATAATGTTAAACTTGAGAAGGGCTATTTATTTTTACAGCATTATAAAAAATAGCCTGAATATAAATTAACATGATTGTTTCCATTTCAAAAGATTAAAATTTTCCATTTTTGCATGTTATCTTTTTTTGGCTCATAAATTAGGTCATATTTCCTGAGAGATTTACTCATCCTAAAGATAGTCTTCCTCTTCTACTTGGCTACTGAAAAAGACCAAAAAGAGAGGGGGACAGAGGGGCGGGGCAGAGAAAGAGAACTAAACTGGCAAATTTAAATAGAAAATAAAGTCACATGTGGAAAATCGTATTTAAGCTGTGGAGTTATAGAGTAGAAATATTTTCTAATGGAAGGTAAGTATATAGTTTGGCATTTTAATTTTAAATGTTTTGCGCCCAAATCACGTTAAAGCAGGGCAAGACTGAGACTCTCCATCCTGTCAATTAGCGGTCCCTCCACTCACAGGAAAGGACTCGCTTCCTGCTTCCAGTCTCCCTGGAAGGTACTCCCCTCGGGCTTTTGTCCCCATTACTGCTCTGAAGTAACTCTGTCAGTGTCCCTAAGGACTCCCATGCTGCTAGAGCCAGTAATCGTCGCGTGGTCACCTTGACTGCCTATCAGCAGGGCTTGTTGTAATGAATCACTCTCTCCTTACACTCAAGACATTGGCTTCAGCTCGCCCCTGCCTGCCTCTGACCTCTTCGCGGTGTCCTCAGCCAGTCCGTCCCATCGGCTGTCTCTGGGCTGCTGCACCTTGTAGCTCATTTTGCCTCTTCTCCGCTTGCCCCGTCTCCTTCTGCGCTCATCGCCCGCTCACTACACTGCTCCTCCGGGAGGAAACATCTACTAATGTGCTTTGACCTTGACATGTCAGAAACTAACCTTTTACTTCTGTTCCTTAAACCCACCCTCCCTTTGGTAAAGGGCAGCTCTCTTTCTCCAGTTACTTGAACCGAAATCTTGGTCCTCTATGCGAAAATAAAAAACCCTAGCGTGCTCACAGAAAGCAAAACCCTTTTGATGCATAAGGCTTTGCTCACTGCTAATTCTCCAGCTCTGTCACCAAGATTTCAGATCTCTTTCGTGTCTGTTCCTGAACTGAATGGTTCTTTCCTGTAGGCCCAGAGCACAGGCCAGGAATTTGGATGGTTACTAGGGTGTTAGGTACCTGTTCACATTCCACCCCTGCTTATTCTTCACAGGGAAGTCTCACAGAGGTGGGAGATTTTCAGTAGGAAAATAAACTCAGTTGAGGCTTACTAATGAAAAATCAAATAGCAAGTGAAAAGCACAAATTAAAAAATCTTTGACATTCTTCCTCTTTCCTTATAGAAAATACTTCTAAGTACATAAAATAGAATTGAAATTGAAAAAAAAAATAAATGCTTGCAGAATCTTACTGTTGAAACATACAGCATTAGCTATAGGCCGAACCTTAACAAATATATCACACTGCACGTGAGCCCTGAGGTATGGTAGATTTCATTTAGATAGAAGTGCACATAAAAGAAAGGGGCTGCTATTTTAACATTATGATTTTTAGGTACTGTCATTTACCACTCAAAGGAAAGAGTACAGGAGATTTAGAAAAGTGTTTTTTTTTTTTTTTGCTTCATAAAATAATGAAAGTAGTGTGCTTGGATATCAGCATGCACATTCAAGAGTATTCATTGAACATTAGCTGAAGCTTCCTGTTTCCTAGATGCAGTGCCACCATGCTGGGCATGGAGGTGCAGTGGCAAACAGACTGGCTTTCATTTCAGTGTGTTCACGGTCTGACTGCGGAGTTTGACACTTAGTACTATAAACTGGTCACAGAGAAGTTGGTGTGGCTCATAAGAGAATATGCAACGTACTGTAAGATTCAGAAGGCAGAGCCTTTCATAGATGGAATGACATTTGGGCTGGATCTTGAAAGATCAGAGCAATACAATTACCCCTGGTCTATGAGAAGTTCAAATCTCAACTTTAACAAAGGAATAAAGATAATGAGATCTTCCCTGAAAGTCAGAGCCAGAATTATTCATATCTGTAAAGAGTCAAACCAAACCTTGAAATGATAGCAATAAAAATTTATGGTCATATAATTTTAAAAAGTTAAGTAATAAAGCAAAAGTTTTGGGTCTTATCAAAAACTTCAATGTGGTGACACTTTTCCATGACAGAATAGTCGAAGATTTCTGTAACAGATTCTGCCAAATAATTCCCTGAATCAGTTTGCCTAGCGCACAAATGAAAATGAGTTTGTGAGAACTATGAACACCTCCAACAGAGGCACAGCTTTGTAGATAAAACATAAGACTTCTGAATTCTGTAATGAGCTATGTGGCTGGCCAGCCATCAGGAACAAAATATACTGCTCCTGTCACTTGCTTCCCAGCCCTGAATGGAATGGATGTTTCCATCACACACCTGACTCTCCTAGTATATATAGACCTGGGCTCAATTATGGAGCTTACATATCCAGTTTGTCTGAAATTCTTTGAGAACATTAAGAATAATAAAGGCTGGGCTATATCTCATCTTTAGCCATTGGAATCCTCTCGCTTTCTTGGTATTCTTCTCGAAGCAGCAGTGAGACTTGAAAAGATGTTGGGAGATTATCAAGTGCTACTGACTATTCCCAGATTGAAACAATTACCCTGCCCTCTAAGTTCTTCTGTTACTCTTTGTGTGATTCATTTAGTTAATGCAACCCTATATATATTTCAATGTTTGTTTTCAGTTATTTTTAACTCTAACGTTCTGTTAACGTTCTTTATAGTTATACTTCACGGGACTGACGAAACTACAATTGCCTTGATACCAAAGACCTCAGTCTTGTAGTTGTTAAAATGCCCCTTGCAGACTACATGGGGAAAAAAAAGGAATGGAGATGTGTGTGTGTATGTGTGTGTGTGTGTGCGCGCGCGCGTGTGCTTGTGTGTGTGTATGTGTAACTGATTCACTTTGCTCTACACCTGAAACTATACAACATTGTAAGTCAACCATACACCAATAAAAGTTTTAAAAATAATAAAATAACATGCCACTTGGTTGTGACCCTGGAGTTTAAAACATCGTGGCTTTTTTTTTTTTTTTTTCCTACTGGGAGAGTTCTCAGCGGTTTTTTAAAACTGTGTTAATATAAGCCTAAGCCCCCAATATTATTTGGACCGCTACCTCATTTACGCGTTTAATAGTATGAAGGCAGCAAGCATCTTGGGTGCCATCGCTGAAAGGAAAGTTAAAGGATAGAAATGCACATTTATCCTCATTGTACCAAAGACAAGCTCTGCCCACCAACTAAGGGTTGGAGACTTTAACCTGTCTAGAGGAATTATCTTCAGGCTAATTGGGGGCAGAGTGGGTTAGCAGAATGTACAGCCTTTCTGAGTGCCTTCATTTGCTTTTTATTTTTTGGCTGCACCCCACAGCATGCAGACGTTCTCGGGCTAGGGATGGAACCTGTGCTACAGCAGTGACAACACTGGGTCCTTAACCTGCTGACCACTAGGGAACTCCTCCACTTGTCCTTCTGCAGTAGCATGATCCCAGGACCGAGCTGTGACTAGAGAAGACTAGGGGAGATGGTGAGAACAGGCAGCATGCAGCAGAGGGTGTTCTGAGACAGGGCTGGGCAGGGCAGGATCCCAGGTTTCCAAGCCAGTGGAGGTTTGCCAAGCATATGTTCCACTTCCAGACTCAGCTCTGACATGTAAAGATCTTAGAAATAAGTCTTCACTGCCATCCTTACAACAAGAGGTAAGCTGAACAAACCTGAAAGTAAGTGACATTTCTTGGATCTATCAGAAAATTGAGATTGTAGGGAAAAATTGAGATTGTAGTATAGATTACTACTTTGAAATCGGAAGAAACATGAGAATATAGAAGATCACAGCTGAGATTAGTTTAACTGGAGCAGAAGCTGCTAGAGTCCTAAACTAGTAAAAAGGCTTCAGTGCTAATTTTGACAAACTGCTAAAGACTGTGGGCAGGAATATCTTTTTCTCTCCCTTTACTATAAGTCTACTGTGTCCTTAAAACTGAAGTGACACTCTTGTAGCTTATAGTAGGGTCTGTTTTCTTAATCCATCCGGCTACTCTGTGCCTTTTCATTGGTGAATCCAATCCACTTACAGTTAGAGTAACTATTAACACGTAAGGACTTACTGATGCCGTCTTCTCGTTTGCTTCCTGGTTGTTTTGTATTCCCATTGTTGCTTTCCCCCTCTGTTTCTGCCTACCTTGCAAATGAGTGGTTTTTCCAGGGTGGTATGCTGCGTTTCCCCTTTCTGTACGCTGCGTTTCCCCTTTCTGTATCTTTTGTGAATCTGTCTAGGCTTTGATTTGTAATTAACATGAGGCTTACATGAAAGCATCTCATAGATAAAACAAGCCATTTTAAGGTGACAGCAACTTAGTTTCTATGCCCCCAAGCTTTTTCTCCCTTCTCTTTATATTCGTGATGTCACAATTTACCTCTTTTTATATATATTAGTTAACAAATTATAGGGACTGTAGTTATTTTAAGTACTCTTTTCCTCTAACTTTTTACCATAGTTAGGTGTTAACCACCCTCCCATTACAGAATTAGAGTTTTCTAAATGTGTCTATATTTACCTTTATGAGTGTATCAACTTAAAAGAAAGTTCACGATGTAAGGTTGAGAGTTAAGCTTTGTTTGGGGCAACATGAAGACTACAGGCCAGGAGGCAGCATTTCAGGGAGCTCTGAGACACTGCTCCAAAGAGGTAGGGGGGGAGTCAGTATATATGTGATTTGGGGGGAGGGGGAGATACATGCAGTCAAGCGTTTTGCAGAAGGTTGCTGCTAGTCTCCTGAAGTAGTCTTCACTGCTACTCACCAGGAGCAGATGTCACCATGAACTCATTCAGTGCTTTTCTAGATACCAGGAGATGTAAGCGTTGAGCTTATAAAATCTTCTCCAGAAAATATCTAACTATCTGAAGACCTGTTCTGCTGATTTTCCCAGAGCACAGAGCGCCTCACTCCTCGCTCCACCCTGAACTCTTTCAGGGGGTGTTGGGAGTAGGCAGCTGCAGTGGCTCATGACTGAATCCTTAATCCTTGTAGAGGCAGATGGCAAGTGTCAGTCTCCAGTTCACAATACTTTCGTGTGTTTTCGTGTCACTGATTAGCATCTTTTCATTTTAGCTTGAAGAACTCCTTTCAGCATTTCTTGCAGGAAGGTCTAGCGATGAAGAACCCCCACAACTTTTTTTTTCCCCTTTGTCTAGCAAAGTCTTTATTTCTCCTTCATATGTGAAGGATAACTTTGCCAGATAGCATATTCTTGGCTGCCATTTTTTTCTTTCAGCACTTTGAATATGTCATTTCACTCTCCTGGCCTCTAGGGTTTCTGTTGACAAATCTCTGATATCTTAGTAAGAGTTCTTTTGTAAATCACCATCTTTTTTACCCCCTCTGGCTCCTTTAGAATTCTCTCTTCATCTTTGATTTTTGACTGTCTCATTATAATATGTCTTGGAGAAGGTCTTTTTACATTGAGATAATAAGGTGATTTGTTAACATGAAGTTGTATGTCCAGGCCATCTCCAGGTTTTGGAAATTCTCAACTATTATTCCTTGAAATAAACTTTCTGCTCGCCCCGATTTTCTCTTCTTCTGGAGTCTTATTTTAATATTTGTAACTTTGGTGGGAGCCCACAGATCATGTAGGCTTTCTTTGCTTTTTTTTTTTCATTCTTTTTCTTTGTTTTTCCTTAATTGGGCTATTTTAAAATCCTGTCCTCGGGGTTACTTATTCTGTCTTCCATTTGAATCGCTCTGCTGTAGATACTCTCTACTGGATTTTTTTTTTTTATCTCATTCATTGAATTTTTCAGCACTAGCATTTCCTGATTTTATTGAATTGTCTTTCTGAATTTTCCTATAGCTCATTGAATTTCCTCAAAACATCTATTTTGAGTTTTTTACCAGCTAGATCTCAAAATTCTGTGCCTTTGAGCTCATTTATTTGAAGATTGTTGTTATCTTTTGGTGTTGACATGTTTCATTGAGTTTTCTTATTTTTTGTAGTTTTTCATTGCTGCTTTCACATTTGAAGTAGCAGACACCTCCTCAAATCTTTATTAGTTTCCTTCAGCTGGAGTATACTGTTTGTTGGTTCTGTTATATCAGAGGTTTTCCCCAACCTTGTATGGGTACACTGGCTCTGTATTTCTTGGAATAATTCTTAAGCTTCTCTGTCTTCTCTGGTTCTTAACAATTCAGCAGGCTGGCTGCTGGAAACCTTTCTTTTGTTTTCCAGAAGGTGGCGCTAAAGCTCAAGTTTGTGGTTTTTCCCTTGTCCACAAATTTCCTGACAACACTGTTTACAGGGCTGACTCACTGCTGTAGTCTTGCTTATTCACAAGGAGCTGGCTGCAGAGTGGGGGGGAGGTATGTGTTTAGCACTTGTGGCTTTGTGGGTACCTGTGGACCTGGTGGGGAAGTAGTTGGGTGAGGTTCTCCTAGAGGTCATGGGTAAGCTTCTTGCTGACATCCCCATTACAGTCCACATGAACCACACCCCTTTAATTCCATTTACGTTTCTATCTGCCCCTTTCCTGATCTCCTCCCAGCTCCCCAGTCATGGAGATCCCACTTCAGTACTCTGGGCGCTATTGGAGAGAAATGGAGCAGCAGCTCTCCTCTTTCCCCAAGGGAGGGGTCACCACAGAATAGTTCAGCCCTGCTCTGATTCATCTTGGGGGAGAGGTGGCACTGACCAAGTTCCTCTTACCCTCTCCACTACATCCAAACTGATATATAGATACACATTATATGTATGTGTGTATATACATATAATATATTTATATAATATATAGACTTTTTTCTTTCTTTCCAATGGGATGCTGTAATCTCCCTTCAGGGAAGTTGGACTTCCATAAATTATCTCTTGTCCTTGGATATCTACTCAAATCAGCACTCTTCAGGTTTTCCCTGACCATGGCTGAGAGGGTTTGGGGCTGGTTCTCTGGCTCCATTAGTTCTGCAGCCTGCACCAAGGTATGTCTGCCTCTTCCTGAAAGCACAGTGGGTGAGACTGGTCCTGGGTTTTTCAGCTTATGGTGCTAGATCCCAGCTCCCACAGAGGCACTTTTGTTGGTGGATGCCTAATTAGCTACCCCAAAAGGGAGACGCAAAAAGAGGACGTCTTCTGCCGCCATGATGTTGACATCACTTCTCTGGAGTGATTTCGTTCTTTAGAAACAAATCTGTAATTAAATTGTATTTATCGAAAGGAAACTTTGAAATATGTGCCTTAAATAGACTTCTAGAACTTTGAAAAATTCCCTTCATCCCCTAATTTTGGGGAAGTCAACAGCTCTTTGAAACTTGTGTTAAAGCCCAGTCAAATGTATAAATATACAGTGATATAAAATGTTTTAGGTGATTTCACGGGGCTCATACATCTCCTGAATTCCACCTGTGGATCCTCCAAGGGTCCACGAACTCCACGTTAAGAAAGTTTGCACTTTATTTTATGCTTTTGAAGGGGAAAAAAAGTACATATATGTTGTCATTGGACTTAAAACAAGGAAGAACATATCTGGCTCTCAGATTCCATCAGTAAAAAATTTGGGGGTCCAGTGTCCCCTATAAGTATGTATTTATTTAAAGTTCATGTTTCCTTTCCCTGTCAATTTGCATAATAAATATCAGAAAAGCATAACTTCCAGCGTATTTTAAGGTAAAAACACATGTCAAGAGAAGTTTGAACATCTTCTTCACCGAGACTGCTAGTAGATGGTCTTCTGTGCCCCTGAAGTGCACGGTTGCATTCTGGTGACCACGGTGTTAGGTCGAAATGGGAGCCCAGTTGATGCAGGTACATGAATGAAACAGAGCCCTAGTGGTGTGAGGGCGTCCCAACAAGGTACCTGCAGTATCCACAAGGAGACACTGAGTATCACAGGTAATCTTTCAACTAATTTCCAGAGAAAGCAGACTGCCGTAGAGATGTATTTCATGTATTTACTGATGTCATTTAATAAGCATAGGAGCACTTACTATGTACCGGGCACTTACACTTGAAAGACATTACAAATACTGGCTCATTTTCTGCTTCCAATAACGCTATGAAGTAAATATGATTACCATCCTGAGAATATATTAACAATTGAAAGTGGTTTCTCAAGTTCGTTGAGTTGAGGTCTTCTAACTTGGGGCTTGAATATATGCATACAGAGGAGGCAACAGAGGGAGGACAGCAGATGCAGCTTCTGCAGGTGGGGGCCGCGGAGCAACCCTGAAGAGGCTGCCAACCTGCCCAGGGGTGGGCTCTCCACACCCGCCAGTTCTTTAGTGCCTGCTTCCTGGGATGTAATCCGGGACTAAGGCCCCCAGGGACCAGGCCTCGTCAAGGTCAGTGACCTCTCGAATTGCTTTTTTGATGATTATTGAGGCAAGGGCTACACCTTCCTGGAAGGAATCTCTGTTAATCTTGTTCTTCACTTTGCAGTGTTTAAGCTTTATTTTAAAGCAAGGACCTGCACCACAAGGCTTGATTTCATCTTAACTCCTTTTTGCGTTAGTGCAAGAGTCACTGGAAAAATAGTTTTCCTTTTCTTTCTTTCTTTTTTTTTTTGTTTTGTTCAGAAGGCTTTTCTTGAATATAAAAAGATGTCAAAGGAAGGGAAGATAAGAATAATGAAACACGGCCAAACAATTCTCATTTTCAAAAACGCTCCCACTATCGTCTCACATGTGTGCCCTGAACAGAGGCCATGCATTGTCATTCTTCCTGCATTTCCAAAATGCCTAGAAGCATTCATTTCTGACTTCAGTCGATAAAATCAGTGGCACTAGAAAACTGGATGTCAGTGGAAGGCGTTTTGCATATTTTTGTTTCCTGTGAACACTTTTTTTTCTCTTTGATATTTACTCATGTAGCCAAATCTGCTCTGTTTATACATTCTAAGTTTTTAGCATTCTGTTTTAAATGACAACTGAGAGAATTAACAAACATATCTGAAATCCTTTTGTATTCTTCAGTGGGAATAAATAACTGTCTATGTCTCTTGCCTTTTTTCATAGCTCTTCCTGATATATTATACACATATTTTTGTCTGTCTGAGAGATCCAGGAGTTTGTTTTGGTCACTGGTGTATCCCCAAAGCCTAAAACAGTGCCTGGCGTGTAATTACTCTCAAAACATATTTGCAAGTGAATGGATGGATAAGTGAATTTAATAACTATGAAGTGCATAGATTGCAAACAATACCATCTTCCCAGATGTCCTTGTGGAAAAATGTCCTTGTGGAGTAGCCAAAGGACTTGGCCAAGATTACAAGAGGAAAACGCTGTTTTCTTCACCAGGATGGATGTGACAGGAAATAGGAAATACATGGAAGGGCCGGGGTGACTTGTTTTTACTGCCAAAAAATAGAGGTCCATTGAAAACCCATCAGGAGAGTTTAAGAAATGGCATAAACCAGCAGTTATTTTGGCCTCCATTAAGAAGCAAAATCTAGATGCTGAGAACCAAGAATTAAAAGCTTTATAAAGTCAAATGTAAATGAAGAATGAATGAAGCAGACTGGTTTGATCAAATTCTTTAGAAATGAATTTTAAAGAAATCACTTGGCTGGTTTCCATCACATTGTATGTTAATATTGTATACATATGTTAGTCTCTTACAAAGAGCTGTTGTTTTCAATTTGTAGCAATAGCTTCAACATATAGAGAAATTTCCCCCCTGGTACTTTTCAAATAGATTTTCTCTGATTTCTTAAGTGCTTCTTTTGAGCTCTTAATTACATTGATAGAAGATGGTTTACCTCAGTTCTTTTACCATATAAATCTTTTGTCTTGAGGGAAGAAAATTGATTTTTTTAAATTTACAATGAGTTATTGATGAAAAGTCAGTATACAATGAGCTTCTGTGTATTAGATAGTTGAAGGAAAAGTAATACTAGCTGTGTAGCCTCATGAGAAATCGTTACTTGTAATTTTCATTATCAAAATTAATAATATAATGCTCTCTTCCATCAAACGTCATGCCATTCACCTATTTTATTTTTTAAAAGCTTTTTGTATTGAAATTACAGGATCCTGAACAATGTAGCTATTTTATTAAAAATAAGAAAATTTTTAATGTTTAAAAAAGAATAGCAAAATTATAAAGTGTGTCTAAGTATTAACGGATTTAGTTCCATTTTTAGCAAACCCTATGATTTGGGGGATTTCCATATTCTAGAAGCCAATGTGACTGGATTTCAGATCTTGGAAAAATTATTGCATGAATATTATATTTCCTAAAGTTTTTACAAAGTCAGAATTTCTACAGTTACCTGAGAGAGAACAGGCGTGACATTAAATTATTGAAATGTTTCTGCCTATAGATGCTGTAGCAAAGATAGGATAAAATGAAATCTAGTTCTTATCATATTGATCAGTTCATTTATCATAATGGTAAAAAACAGAGAGTTCATCGCCTAGGGATTATGTATTAAGTATTATGGCCTAATAAAAATGCATCCCAAATTCAAAGGCTTAAGTAACCATTACTCAGTAAAACTTGAGCATGTATAAGTCGACTGGGGATTGATCAGCTGCACTAGTGAGGCTTGTCTCATCTCAGTTGGGCGTGGCTAACCTTGTCTGGGTTCCTTCTGGTCTGTGGGTTGGCTAACAGTTCTCTGGGCCAGGCTGGCAGACTGCTCAGTTAGGTACTTCCGTCTCTATGTCTCTAATCCTCCTCCTGGGATTGGCTGACGCCTCAGGCTTGTCTTTCTCATGGTGCTATAAGCAGAACTATGCAAGGACACCTGAGTCCTAGTCTGGGAATTGGCACACTGTCCCTCATGCCTCATCCTATTGACCAAAGCAAGTCACAAGCCAGCCCAGAATGAAGGAGAACATTCTGTTCTCCCTCTCCTCTAGGGGACATTGTGAAATATGCAGATATGGGGAGAACAAGAGGAAGTGGAGACATTAATGCAATTTACTCTAGGTGAAGAGAGAGGATGCATATTGAAAACTGTAGGAAAAATGTTAAGAAATAATTTTTGAAGAGAGCCATCGTGGCACGATACATTATTCATCACCTGCAATCACAGGGTTAGCCAGATCCATTCATGGAGGTGGTCGGTAAGAATACCTGCATAAAAACTATCTATAGATGCTAGGTCCCACATTGATTCTCCAGGTCAGTGCTTCTCAAGACGTGGTCACCAGAGCAGCAGAATCATCTGGACACTGGATAGAAATGCAAATCCTCTGATCCTACTCCAGACCTACTGAATTGGAAACTCTAGGCCAGGGCCCAGCAATCAGAATCTGAATCGTAAGGAGCGCTCCAGGCAATTCGCTGTCTGCTGAAGGGAGGAACCACGAAGTCACTGATCAATCCTGGTTTGCAACATGCTACGATAGAATTTTCTAGGGATTTGTTTCCTAATGATGATCTGATCAAACATGGAGATTTTGGTCTTGACAGCGTCAGGTGGGAAGACCTCAAAGCCTCCCTGAATTTTCAACCCCTGATTCATCCATTTTTTTTCTAAGTGGTCTACCATTGTACAGCGGAGAGAAAAACTGAATCTCTGTAGTCTCTCCACAGAGAGCCTTGTTTTTCATTGTTCTTTGCTTTTCTAGGTATTTGTCCATTGTGTTTAGTGACATTCTTCCTTTCCATCCTATCAGGTGTTGAAATTAAGGTGCCTCGTTTATAAAGATCATCTTATATTTCTCTCTTTTCTGAAAGATTCTGTCATTTGGCTCTTGTACCACAAATAAGATTTGTGACATTTTGGGCAAAAAACTATATTTAAAAGGTCAGTTCATTTCCACTCCTTTTCCTTATTTGTCTAACCGCATTTGTTGTGTCTTACCTTAGTCCTCCCCTCTTCCCTCAGTGTAGAAGGGAATATACGGTTATTTTTTCCTCGGAATGGTTTCATGACAATGGTTGCTATTCAGGACTTCTGAAGGCTAAGGTAGAACAGTTCGAAAAGTGGTGTGAACTCTGTTTCAAATAACTCCTTTCTCTCAAAGTTAAAAGAGACTACCTAGTCACTGGCTTTTTTTCTACTCTTTATCACTGGACTTTTGAGTCTAGAAGGCAGCCTTGATTCTGGTGACTACAATCTGAAGCCCAAGCTTTCTGATTTAAAACCATTAGGTCTCTGCTGATACAATAGCATGATGTAATTATTGTTTCCATTTATTTTACCAAGACAAATTCTCTCAAAGAAAGGAAGACTGACTGTCTGGGAGTCAACATCTCTATCAAAGAATTAGTGAGAGAATAATGCAGGAAATTAGCAAATATTAAATGCAAAATTTAGCAAGTTACTTATTCAATTCTGTGAAAAGAAAATAGCTTGCTCCTCACATAGATTATTTCTAGGGTCACTGTACAACTGAGAAAAGAAAAGCACTTTAAAGAAATTTAGGCGCATTATTATAATTACAAAAGATCATATTTTCAGATGTATTCATAATGATAGTTGAGAGTAATTTGATGAGCATAATTTCCAAACCAAAAGCAAAAAGGAAACAGGAAACTGTATGAATTGATGTTGAAAACAGTTCTAAACTCAGCCATGAGACTGGGATGTTCTTTTAAGAAGAATACTTATTGCTTTAAATTGCTTGTATCATCATCCAGTTTATTCTCCTAAGACACATCATTAATCAGTTATTTTCTGGATGCGTGACACCTACAATTCCTCCCCCCCAGTTATGTATTTTGAATCGTTATGATTATTAGCTTATATATTTTCACTTTTCAATATACATGCTTAGTTTTATCAAACCATAACTCTGAATTGCTTTTGTTCTGTGGTGGAATCTTTTTTTATAGATAGAGCTGGAATGTCTGGCATCAGAAATGCCTGATAAGATTGCAGTTTGATTAAATTACATCAAATTTATACCTAGAGCTTCCCTTTACCCTGGATCACAGTGTTAGGTACTTTACCAGCAATAATGAATTAATTCTTTTGGCATGAAACCTGTTTTGGTCACTTCTAATGTGCTTTGAAGTTTGTATCATATCAAATCAGAACCACTGCATGTTGGCTTACTTTAAATTTTCATCCACACTTAAAAACTAATTAAGAAACTGTACCACAAAGCACTGACTTAGAGCCTGGGTGACTCTTGCTCAGCCCGGAGGTCAGCTATGGTGATGTGTCTATGTCAGTTCTTGGTCAGCAAAGCTGGTCAGATCTAGAGATGTAATTGGAAATAACTGAGCAGGTCCCTCCAGAGCATCGTATTTATTTCCAAAGCTTTATTTGGTGAAATATATTTTCTCACTATTCAGATAAACTGTGGACCAAGTGACTAAATGACTTGTTTTAAATTTGAGAAGCCCGGGTTGTTATGTACGCACTTGCTCTTTAAAAGCACGTGAGATGTGATTTGTAAAATATTATTTCACTGACCATGTCTCTGTGTGTTGAACCTCTTTTCCACAATGGACTGCAAGCCTCTTGGAGGAGGACAAGAGGGAAGTTCCCGTTTCTCTTGACAGCCCTGCCTGGCCTGTGGCAGGTGCTCAAAACATGGTTACTGAATAAAAAGAGAATAAAGGTTTGAATTAACAATGGTGGCAGGCTCTGGAGGAAGTGTCAAGATGCCACCCTGTGTTACTGTATTAGTTTCCTATTACTGCTGTTAACGAGTTACCACAAATGTAGTAGCTTAAAACAACTCCATTATGTTATTTGTTAGTTTGAGATGTCAGAAGTCTGAACTGGTTCTCAGTTGGGCTAAAATCAATAGTGTTTGCAGGTTCACATTCCTTCTGGAAGCTCTAGGGAAGAATATACTTCCTTGCCTTATCCAGCTTCTAGAAGCCTCCTGCATCCATGGCTTATGGTCCCTTCCCCCAGCTTGGAAATGAGCAGTTTAGCATCTTCAGGTGTCTCTCTGAACACTCCATTTGTAGAGACACCTGTGAATATCTTGGATCCACCTGCCTAATCTCCCCAAGTCAAGGTCAGCAGATCGGCGACCTTAATTTCCCTTGTCGTGTCACTAAACGTACTTATAGGTTCCAGGGATTAGGACTCATTCCTCTTTGGGGGCCATTGTTTTGCTGACCACATTGTCCAAACAGCATTTTTAAAAAAGAAACTTCAACCTGGACTGGATGGCTGATATTTTTTTTTCCCCATTTGATTATAAACTATGTAGAAGTACCCAAATGGTACATAATTATTTTGAGAATGAGACCCTAAATGTATAAATGAATCCCATCCAGCATTCTTTCAGGAAAATCGTTTCCATCTGCTTTATATCTGTATGAATCATACAGACTGCTGGGAGGGCTCAGGAATCTGGTATAAATGAGCAAAGCCCATTTGAAGCAAGTGTAAGCCTTGAAAATAAACCACCTTTGTTTTTGGTTAATAGCCCATTAACAAAGGTTAATTTTTCTTAAATCTCAGCACATTTGTATTTCCAAGAGTGAACTTCAAATGATTAGAGTCTGTTGGGTAAACTGTTAAAACAAAATCTGAATATATTGTTCTGAGTCACAGTGTAAAAACATTTTTTTAAAAATTAGCATCCATTTTTTAAATAAAGAAATACATTAGAAACCCATTTTAGCAAATAAGGAGCAAATTGATGAACATAAGCGCTTACCAGCCCAACTCAGAACACTCCATTTTAGCTTATCAACTAATGAATACTAAATTGAGACCATTTATGAGCAGAAAGAACTTTGTTTTTCTTCTGTGGGAAACGGAAAGGGTGCTAATGAGGAATATGAAACATTATGGCATAATGATGCTATTGAATTGCTCCAAATTTGTCCTGAATTTTGTTAGCTCCAGGGCCGAGGTGGTAATTTAATTGTCTATCTTGTGTCCAAGAATAAGCTCCCATCTGCCTCAGAGTGATCTCACCTAAATTGGCATTTTTACTACCATTCTATTTTTTAAATTTATTTAACTAATGGATTCTGTCCTCATTAGAGCCTATTACTATGTTAAAATTGTTTCGAGTCCAGAAAGATATATACTGCATTTTAAAAAATTTAAGGCAATTCGTTATACCTTTTCAGATTATTGTCTTTCTATGTTTATATAAACAAAAGTAAACAAAACTATAAGTTAAGAGGTCAAATCCCAATGTAAATCTATTCTATCCTATTCTGACTGGGGAAAAAAAAAGGAAAAAAAAAAGAAAAAAAAATCGGCCCATGCCCTCCTGGCCAAATCTTGTTCTACATATATTCTCATAAAATAATTCTTAATCCCCACTTCCATTTCTCCTGCCCAACTATGGAAATATAAAAGGTCTGTCTTAGAGTTCCTGTCATTGCTCAGTGGGTTAAGAACCCAGCTAGTATCCACGAGGATATGGGTTCGATCCCTGGCCTCGCTCAGTGGGTTAAGGACTCTGGATTAAGGATTCTGCGATGCTGTGAGCTTTGGTGTAGGTCACAGATGTGGCTTGGGTCTGGCCTTGCTGTGGCTGTGGGGTAAGCCGGGAGCTGCAGCTCCAATTCTAACCCCAGCCTGGGAACTTCCATATGCCATGCGTGTGGCTCTAAAAAGACAAAAAAAAAAAAAAAGTCTGTCTCTTGCGATCCTCCCCTAAGAATCAAAGGCAAGATATTAGCTGTACTTCCTCATTAGGGATCCAGAGTCCTGCTGGCCTGTGTCCCGTGAGACTTCCTTCCAGAAAAAAATCTACCATTCCCTCTGGATTTTATTGATACCTATGTTTATATCTACTTCTAGCTATAAAATATATTAATTGATGTAATAAAATAAGTAAATATAATTAACTATATATATTTAATTAGTTTGTTTTGACTTGGTTCTGACGTTGTTTACAATTTTCTTGTAGAATTAGGTTGATTGGAGTCCCAGTTCCCCATCTAAGCCCTGCTGGCTTTCTTCCTAACTGGGCTTCAGTCTCTAGGCTCTTCTGCTGGTCCTTCTGGTTGGATCTCCCCTTAGGAAACCTAAGGATTTGCCCACGTGCTGCTGGGCCCCAGCTTCCTAGTCCCATTCCTAGCGTCCTCGGTGGGTCAGGTGCAATGGGATGTGTTCCTTCTGGTGGGAAAGAGGGATGGGGCGTGGCATGAGAAATGATATCGCTGGGCACGATGAAGGTTCACGCCACATCACTTCCTCAACCAACCGACTTGCTGCCAGGATTTGTGATTCACAGACTAAATCTTTCCTCGGGGTTGGGAGTGGGAGGTGCTTTCCCAAATTCCAGCTCCTGCTGACCGCCCCATCTCCAGTGCTCTTCAGGACCTCGCAAGGTTAAATGGGTCAGAGGCTTCCAGTTCATGAGGTGCAGGGCTTGCATCTTCTGAGAAGCTGGAAGATTCTCGGATCACAAGTGGTGATGCATTGTATTAACACTATTTAGCACAACAAAATTGTGCGTTTAATTTTTTGCAGTTTGCTGATACTGGGACTTGTCTTCTCTTTAAATAAATTGTCACTAATCCTGTTTATTAACTTCCACGAGTGTAAATTGTAGGAAAATGCTGGGAAAAAAAAGAGTGTGGCTCTTTTACCCATGATGTGAGCCAGTTATTTGACTTTTGTAATATACATGATTTGATTTTTCATTTCGATATTCTTACTGCATCATTTCATTCATTGTTTTATTTTCTCAGATGTAATCTAAATATAGAAGCGAGAGAAAATATTTTGTTTCTTTTTTCTTAGCATTATTGATTTATAAGTGGAGCTGAAATAAACTGCACTTATTTAAAGTTTACAGCTTAATACTCTTTGGCATATCTATACACCCATACAATCATATCCACAGTCACAATTACTAACGTATTTATTACCCCTAAAGGTTTCCTCATGCTTTTTCATAATCTCTGCCTCCTACGCTTATCTTTATTCTTAGGCAACTAACAATCTGTTTTCTGTCATTGAGGTTAGTTCGCATTTTCTAGAATTTTATGTAATTGGCATCATGCATTTTTCATTTTTTTGATGGAGGGTTGGCTTTATTCACTAAACATAATTATTTCAGGATTCACCCATGTTGCTGTGTGTATCAATTGTTTGCTCCTTTTTATTAAATCATATATTGATATTTGTTCATTCACTTGATGATAGGCTTTTGGAGTTTTTCCAGCTATTACAAATGGAGTTTCAGTGAACAGTCAAATATTTGTATGAGCACAGGCTCTTCTTTCTCTTGGATAAATACTTAAAATTGAAACGGCTTGGTCGTTAGGTAATTATGTGTTTAAACTTTTTAAAGAAACTGTCAAATTGTTTTCCAAAGTGGCTGATCTTCCTACATTCCCATCAGCAAAATATAAGCATTCCAGTTCCTCCACAACCTCACCAACACTTAATTTTATACTTTCTTATAGCTGTGTTGTAATATATTATTGTGGCTTTAATTTACAATTCTCTAATATATCAAGAATTTTATCATGTGTTTATTTGCCTCAGTATATTTTCTTTGTACAAAGTTGTCCTAAAATTCCCACTCAGAAATGGAAAGAAAAAGCAAAACGAAACTTGAGAAGCTCCTAATACAATCAATCACTACAAGTGGCACTCTGGTAACAAATAAGCCAGTCTCTCTTGGTATTCCATGCTCCAGCCACATAAATGAGGGTTTTTTTCTCTAGTTTCAAATGACATTGTGTGTTCATTGGTGGAATGTAAGAAACAGTAAATTTATCCAATAAGATGGAACTTGATGAGATTTAATCTTAGGACATTTTATTAAAGCTGTGTGTGTGTGTGTGTGTGTGTGTGTGTGTGTGTATGTGAGACGCATGGAAATGTTTAATAGATGTGTGGACTGAATGGATGAAATAATTATTACAACTCAGTACATCTCAAAATGAAGAGGGACAGCTCTTCCATTGAGAAAGCTCAGGTTCCCTTCAAGATGTCTCCACCTCTCCAGCCACTGCCCTCCACTTCGCCCTTCCCATCTCACGCCCAGGAACTACTCATTTTTCCACAAACATGTCATGCCCTCACCAGCCCTTCACACAGTGACTCTTTGATTTTGCTTATAATTTTACTTGTAAGTGCCCTTTCACCTACTCATCCTTCAAGAGTTATCTCTAATGTCAGCCTTTTCTAGAAGTCGGAATTCATCACCACCTCCTGAGGACCATGACAACTTTGTATTCGGAGGTCTGGTGTATTCATACACTTTTAAATTTGTATTGCCAATCACCGCCATCACACTGTGTGCCAGACTCTGAATTCTCTTCACTGGCCTGGAAACAAGCCTCGTATACTTCTATACCAAACCCCTAGGACAGTGCTTAGGACATAGTAGGAATCAAATACGGTTACTGAATGGATGAGTTGAAAGAACTATTGAGTACTGCTTTTCCAAAACTAGGTAGTTTTTAAAGAAGCTCAGTAAATTATCAACCTATTGATTAGTCTCAGGCACTTTTGAAGACATTGCCATGTCAAGACAGAGTGATCAGAATTACGGTCACTCTGTTAAAGTTATAAAAAGATTGGCTTAGCCTGCTCTAACCCAAGCATATTGATGAAGCAAAGCAATAGCCCAGCAACTCTCAGAGAAGAAATGTGTGACTTGGAGAAGGCACAAAATAAACAATCGGAATTTTAATAAAATATATTTACTAATCCCAAGTCCTTCCTGTTCCTGTTGCCTGATATCAAGGCAGCTTTGACTGAGGTACAAGATGTCCTGGCTACAATCAGATCCATATTAATGTGTACTTAATTAAACACATTGAGCCTAAAGGCATCTCCTGATAGCTTTTCAAATTGTGATATTTTGCTATTGCTAATGCAAATTGGTCAGATATTTGGTGATCTCTTCAATAGCCATTTCCAGTCTCCCTTGCTAACTGAGAGCTAGTCTTATTGACGTATTTGATACTTTGTGCCTCAGGGGAACTTGACCTCTCCCCAGCCCTAGAGAATGACAATAGCCAGTCATGGAAAGCACATTTTTCTTTTCAGTTGTTGGCTTATGAAATGGCAGGCAACAGAATTCTGGCCCGTGAGACATGAAGGAAGTGTCTTACGACCCTCCTGAAAAAAAAAGTTTTCTTTATTTTTAACAACAAACTTGAGACAGAGGATTGTGTGAAGATGCCTGGGGCTTTTGTAGCCATATTGTGACCAGGAGGTGGCAAGCTGGAAGAGGAAGCCAATGCACTAAGGCTGGCAGAAGAGAAAGGTGGAAAAAACTGGATTCTTTGTGGTGGTGTTGAGCACCCTAACTCAGCAAGGGCCCTAACTCTAGACCTCTTTTTTTTTAATATATGTAAAAATAAAGTTCCTATTATTATTTAAACCAGTTGAATTTTATCCTCAACAAACTTCAGCTGAATGCATCCTAAGAGATGCAGTTGATTATAAAACTTAAGGGCTAGCTTTTTCAGCATTACAGGTTACTTTACTTCATAGTTTACTATGACATTTCAGGCCACTTCAAAACATGTTATACATCAGGAACAGATTTTTAAAAAAGTGACTAATAGGCAGTCCTATCAAGTCCAAAATTTCTTTATGCAATATAGGTTTATTTTTGAAAATATAGGTTTTTTTTTTTTTTAAATAAGCACACTTGAGTATTTGACCCTGTTAATATTACCTCTCCAAACCACCAACAAGATTTTGTAGCTTTCAACTTCCAGACTCTGCCTGTTACCATAACTGATGAAAGGGGGGTCTCTCTAGCATACTTGCTTAGTGGGAAACATGAGCTGAATAAATTTCCACACTGACGTTCCTTTTGAAATATGTTCCAAAAAGAAAGTAGCAAGATTCTTGTGTTATTCTGATTTGCATATATATAATACTAATTCATTTTATTTTACTTACTTTTTTGGCTGAGTCTGCAGCATGCAGAAGTTCCCAGGACAGGGATCGAACCTGTGCCATAGCAGGACAATGCTAGATCCTTAACGGCTAGGCCATTTAAACTGCTAAACTCCAAGACCAATTTTAGAAAAAGGTACTTAGCAACCCAAAATTGTTTATGTCTGAAAGAATGATGGTAATCATTATTTTGATTTTAATAAACATTTATTAAAATCTTGTAATGTCCAAGGGGCTCCAGGGAAGAAGTCCAATGTAGTGATTAAGAATAAGGGCTTTGGAGTTCCCGTCGTGGCGCAGTGGTTAACGAATCCGACTAGGAACCATGAGGTTGCGGGTTCGATCCCTGCCCTTGCTCAGTGGGTTAACGATCCGGCGTTGCCGTGAGCTGTGGTGTAGGTTGCAGACGCGGCTCGGATCCTGCGTTGCTGTGGCTGCGGCGCAGGCCAGTGGCCACAGCTCCGATTAGACC
>PVHT020000059.1:8531842-8592689 GCA_004024745.2 Catagonus wagneri
AAAAAAAAAAAAAAAAAAAAGAATAAGGGCTTTGATCTCAAGGAGATGTAGATTGTAGCCTTGAAAGGTGTTTGTGCATTTTCTTGGGAGGAAAATTGAACTGGGAATTTCTGTTCCCTGTCTGATTGCAAGGGCCGAGGTTTGAGTCCTCAGGGAGGTGGGTGGCTGGGACTTCTTTCCTCTTTGCCTTGAGTTTCCATGTGGAGGAACTTCCATCAGTGAGGAGCCCCTTGCCCCTCACCCTATTCCTCCCCAGGTGAGTGACATACCTGATCTTGGGAGATGAGCTAAGCCATGATCAAGTCGGCTTCTTTCATGCTCCTTTTGTTTGGGGATCTGCCCCCCGCCCCCCAACTTGAACAAGCCCATGGCTGACCAACAGGGCCTGTCTCTGAGTGGGTAAGCCTATCTGATCCAGCCCAGCTTTGGTTAGTAATCAAGCTGCCATTTTTGTCTCCATATATCTGGCTCCTGATCACTCTGTCCAGGGGATGCTCCTGAGGGCAGGGAACAGCTACGCTAGAGGTTCTGGGACATCATGCTTGATTGCACACAGCACAGGATGATGGAAGAGGAGGATATATACATCTCATGTCCTCCCCAAATGTACACAACCCTTGTTTGAGCCAAAAGTTCTCTTGCATATTGACTTCTGGCAGTCCTGCTTTTCTTTTCCTGAGAGAGGAATTGCCAATTATTGCAGCCCTACTGACTGCCAGGCAGGAGCACCGCACACTTCCTGGATATGTAGTGACATGCTGAAGGCCAGCTGAGATCTCCAAAGTCCTCGCTACACCAGGTCCAGCCAGTTCTGCCAGTTTTCTGAAAGCTGCACAGGCTCCGGAGCACTGTGAGGTGGAGCCAGCGCCAGCGGCGACATCAAGGCACTGACCTCGGTCACTGTAACAGCAGGGACATTGACAAGTGGGCAAAGAGGGAGGAAATATATATAAAAAGACTATTGTTAAACACATATAAATCACTCTGGTTACCTCCAGAAGTACTCGAAGGATAAATTTTAGGAGGTGAGTCTGTGTGCTCTGCTATTTGATAGTCTTAAGACTGGAGAGTCAGGGAAACTTAGATTATTATTACTGGGACCCCAATTTGATTCATGGGTTGGTGAGGAAAGACAGATTGCAATAAAAATTGTCATGCTGATGTTTTGGTGTCATCATTCTGCATGTGAATTCAATTTTGGAACGTTACTACGGGTTTTCCTTCTTAGCGTTGACCCTAACTTTGGTTTTCTTCCTATTTTTATAATTTTTATAATTTTATACTTAAAATTGTAGCACTAGAGCATCAAGGATCATGCTTCTTGCCTACAGCTGAGTCTTGTAGAAGGTATTGTCTGGATCCTGGACCTGAGAATGGTTTTCATCCAGTGCCTGGGCTCAGACTGCCATGCTTTTTCAACAGGATGATGCCTGGCTTTCTAGCTCACACAAGCATAAGTGTCATCATAGTCACCAGCATAACCCTCGTTAGAGTCCCACTATACCTGCCATTAGCAGGAGGGAAGGGGAGTTATAAGCTGAGTTCCAGGAGACCAGTGATTTGGAGGAGGGTGGCAGACATGTAGACCAGTATACCCAGTGAAGTGCAGTGGGTGTGTATGGGGTACAGGGAGGGGGTCAGATAAGGTGAAGATGTGTCTCAGAAGAATGAGTCTGTGGTCCAGGCATAATTGATAATGCTACCCCTGTTTTCTTTCAAAACTTTACTTATTTGAGTGATAAATTGTATGGCTACCCTAGTCTAAGAAAGAGCGATCTATTTTTCTTGAAACTTGATAAAAAAGTCAACAGCATCTTAGGGGTGAAGCTTGCATCATTAGTATAAGAGTGACTAAACAGTGAGTTACCTGTGGCCTGATCCTATGATTTATGGACTGTTTACCTTCAGTGCCAACCATTGATGTGTATGTGTGTGTGTGTGTGTGTGCGTGTGTGTGCGCGTGTGTGTGACAGAGAGAGGGAGAGAAAAAATTGAATGAATGTGCAAACTGAGTGAGTGCCATCATTCAAACTGAATCAATGCTATCAGCTAACTAAGTAATTGAAATTACAAAAATTATTAAATAACAAAATAATTTTAAAAACTTTCTGGAATGGCAGTTGATTTGTCAGGAGGTTTAAGGTCAACGGATTTAAGAGAAAGCAAAGTGATTTAACCAATAACCTGAAAAGACAGTTGGTCCTAGAAACATCCCTTGACTGAGTACTCGCTCCTCAGCCACTGCAGGATAATGACATGAGGGTTCATTAGATGAAAATCTCCAAGAAGGTTCTGGAAAAAGATGTGCTATAAATACTAAGGCATAGAACTCTGGCCCCAGTGCAGAGGGAGTTTGAAAAGGAAAGCACAAGACTTATTTACCAATTGTAGATGGAGCTGGGCAACAGGGCACAGTGGGAGAAGGAAGCAATCGTGTTTCTAGCTTTATGGGACTTGTCAACTAATACAAAATCCATGCAGTTTAGTTTTAAGGTAGTAATTATGACAATTGTTTGGTCCAGACTTTTTCTATGCAAGCCTTCAGGAAGTCCTCACAAATGAAAGAGAGTGCTAACAGGGCTGTCATCATTTCCTGAAGCACAGAGTCAGCTAAGAGGCTTTCACCTTCTCCCACAGGACAAGCATGAGGTGTACTGTGCTCATTAACTATTAATTATGTGTGTCTTTTAGCAGCCCCTGACGACTACCGTTAAAGTTCCTTCAACATTCTTTCTCATACTTGGAATTCCCTCATCAGAGAAGACTTTCACTCTATCCAGAAACAGGTGATCGGTGGAAAATATAAATAGCTAGTAAAAGAGCTAACATTCTCATTCCAACCGTTTCAGATGATTGTAGAATCATCACACTCAACCTTTACAGTGAATAGATTTTGATTAGTTTAGAGTGGGAGCGTGAAAAGGTACTGAAAAATCTCAGAAAGGGATGGTTGGCGAAAAGAAGTGTAGGTCTTCTATTATACAATTTTGCCTAGAAGTAGCTCAGTTTGTTGTTTTTCCAAAGCACTGCCTTCGACTATTCAGAAAAAGATAATGCAGAAAATGAAGGTAGTCGCTTCTATAATTACATTTTACTGAACAAAAATACAGTCAATCCTCCATATCCAGGGTTCTGCATCTGCAGAATCAACTGACCTTGGATTGAAAATATATGAAAAATAAATCCAGAAAGTTCCAAAAAGCAAACCTTGAATTTTCTGTGAGAAGGTAACTATTTACAGAGCATTTACACTGTACTTCTTACAGCTACAGGCACATCTCATTTTACTGCATGTCCCAGATATTGTACATTTCACAAATTGAAGGTTTGTGGCAACCTTGTGTTAAGCAAGTCTATTGGTGCCATTTTTTTCTACAGCTTTTGATTTGCTCACTTCATGTCTCTGCATCATATGTTAGTAATTCTCAAAATATTTAAAACTTTTTCTCATTGCCATATGTGTTATGGTGATCCATGATCAGTGACCTTGGATGTTGCTAGGAGGATTTGATGAAGGCTCAGATGATAGTCAGCATTTTTTAGCAATGAAGTATTTTTAATCCAAGTATGTACATTGTTTTTAGACATAATGCTATTGCACCTTTAATAGGCCACAGTATAGTGTAAACAAAACTTTTATATGTGTTGGAAAACCAAAACATTTGTTTGGCTTGCTTTATTGTCATATTGGCTTTACTGTGGTGATATGGAACAGAAGCTGCAATATCTCTGGGGGGGGTGCCTGTATTTATATAATAGCCACAGGTATTTACAACCGTTTATATAACTTTAACATTGTATTAGTTATTATAAATAATCTGGAGATGAGTTAATGTGTAAGGGAGGATGCACATAGGTTATATGCAAATACTATGCCATTTTATATGAGGGACTTGAGCAGTTTTTGGATTTTAGTATCAGTGGGGCCTTGGAACCAATCCCCGGGGAAAACCAAGGAGACTGTGTGACTAAAGTATTAAATGGGGTACTAAAATATGGCGTCTTGAACTTTTATAGGGCTGAGGGGTATGTGCACCTTGCATGAGCTGGTCTATACAGTGTTTCATATTTGCTCTAAGGTGCCTCAATTCCGTTCATCTTATACTGTATCCAACTCACATGAAAGATACTTATTCTCTCTCTCTCTCTTTTTTTTCAAGTGCACAATTCTTTCTGACAAAAAGAAACATATGATCACAGATTCCATATGAAAGAGCAGCAGCTTTTATTTGGAAAAAGTGGTAAAGTAAAAAAAAATAAACTCCAATTTTTGGAGAAGATTTCTAGCTTTATTAAGATGCTTATTTCATTTTCTTTAGAAATAAAATACAACTAATAAAATATAAATGGATATTTCTCTAAGGAGCAATTGAAAATTTAAAAAATTTATTTGTGCAGTTAATTCCTTACCCCAAATTATTGTTACACACTTAGCTATAGAGGCTTTGCATTTTGATCAACAAGGATTTAGTTTTCTTTAAAAAATAGTTAACACACTTCACTGCCCCAATAGCCTTCCCACCTGTCCCAATAATTCTCCCACACAAAATATTGTAGATGAAAGACTTTCACCTGACTGAAGTCTGTCTAACTCATTCAGAATGGAAAATGAGAAGATTAACATGCTCCTTATTCATGAAACAGGGGAAAAGTAAAAACCAGAAACTTTCAGGATCAGCATAAGGTCCCTTTTATTACTTTCAGTTCTTCTGTTTCTATATATAGAACATGAATAATTTTCTCATGTATGGTTTATAAAACAATCCACTGTAAATTTAAGTAGTGCATTTTTTTCTCAGCTTGCACTGGTGTGCTTGGATAAAGATGGTGGGGATGACACCTAGATTTTGTACAGGAAAGTATTTGGAAGACAATGTAGGGAATATATTCGATACAGAGACATTCTCCTCTTACTTGGTTGCACAGATGGAAGTAGGCACAGCTGGGACAAAGACTACTTGATGCTCAACAAACTTACTTCTCAGGAAAATAAGAACCTGCCTTAGCCAATATGGTGACCGCCACCCACATGTGGCTATTTCAATTTAAATTACTTATAATTAAATAACATTAAAAGTTTAATTCTTCGATTGCAGTAGCCAGATACCAGGTGCTCCATGGCCACGTGTGGTGAATGTCTACAATATGCAGTGTGGAAACAGAATATTTGAACCATTGTGGAAACTACTGGGCAGTCCTGAGCTAGACTCCCTGACTGCATCTCTTTCCCAGTTATTGAGCTCTTATCAATAAAATATGAGAATAATGTCAACCTGGACTGAAAACCTCCCGGTCACAATGATTCACTCTTTTCCCCCTTCCAGTGTCAAATTTGCTAGTCCTGTGTTGCAGATGGAAGAGACACAAATTAGCAAGTGCTTCAGTGAGTGCCAAAGGCCAACAAGACATTGCAAATGAACTTAACTTTCAGCCAACATCAGATTAAGGGAGTGGCCTTTCCAAAGTAGTATTTCACATAGTCCCCAAGGAAGTGTCATTAAATGGATAGAGAGAAGTGTGGGGCTGGGACAAAAACAAACAAACAATATCTAAGAAGAAATTTGGGAATGTGTCTGTACAAAACCAGATTTAAAAAGTCCAGTAAAGTTTTAGAAAACGGTATTGCCAAGAAGTGAGAGGTCTGAAATAAAAATTGAGTTTGAAAGACCTCTGAAATTCCAAGCTTGCACTAGCAGAAACCTACGTGTCCTCTTGCAAATCCCCATTTCAGCTGTGGCTGTGGTAGATAAAGGACCAGCAGGGTTCACACTGAATGGATGAGTTCTGTCAGAACAAAAGAACAAGAGTCTAATCCAAGAGTCTAATTGAGAAATTTCCGGCACTGCTACAGCAGAGCCATCTCCCAACTCCTGGCTGGCAGTATTCCGTCTTTGCTACAGACCACGGGCACCCTCTTATCTCCCATTCTCCCCCGTTGCAAATGAGAGTGTTTGTCCCTGGCATCCTAGCCTGAATGCACTGTTGAATTTTGAATGTATAAGGGAGCAGGGGCAGTGGAGGCAAAGAGCTGGCCATTTAGGTCATAGGTCACCTGACAACACAGAGTCGTTTCCAGAGCTGATTGAAAGGATTAGCTCTTACCTGGAGGTCCTGGACTTTAAGATGGATTGGGTAACTGGATGGGATTTTGAACTGTTTCTTTTCAAAATCAAGGCTTCCTTTAGTCTAATGCACTTGTTTTATCAATGGGGAAATCAGGGCACTTAAGAGAACAAAGGCGATGGGTCTAAAATCATATGCCAGAGTCAGAAATAGAGCCCAGATTCCTGGACGTTTGGTCCAGTTTCCTCTTCACTATGCTATGTGTCCACTCATTCTAAGCTTCCCAACCAAGAAGGCCACTGTAGGTGTATAGTATTGGCACTGAAGAAATTTACTTACAAATTCATGCACTATTTTCTGAAAGCATTCATTTGAAATCATAAAATATTTCCACAATAAAATAATTACAGGTTGATGTTTTAAGCAGAAGCAGAATATTTGGTGTCATCACTGATGACAAATTTTGATCATTTACAAACTACATAGAAGTGATTTTATGAACTTTTAATGTCTGCATTCTAACTCTCATGAGAAATTCCTTAAATAGTCCTGTTCCAAGAAATACTTTTTATCACTTAACTAAATCATCAAAATATCAGTGCTGTATGTTTTTTTCTCTTCTTTGTCAATTTACTCTGTACACAATTAAAATCTACAGTTGGAGATACTGTTGTTAATTTCATCATACTCTACTGCTATTTTGTTCTGTGATACGAAAGAAATTACTATAGCAATTAACAGTTTAGACAAAGATTTGTAGAGTTGGAAGTCATCTAGGAATCATTTAGTCCACTCCACTCACTTCACAGATAAAGAAATTGGGTGGTAGCCAATTGTGCCTGCTGTGGAACAAGGGATCAATAAATGTTTGCTGAAAAGGGTGAATAAAGCTCCTTTTCACTCTAAATCAATGTAACTTTCTAATAAAAATGTTGCAGAAATCTGACTCCCAAATTGATATTTTTCCCACCATATCATGAATATCCATTTGGTATATTTGACCCACTAACAATTTATATTAAACGTATTTTGACTTGGAAAAGTCAGTCCATTACCCCTGCTGGCTACATCTCACTTTGAATAATCTCTCTCCCATTTTTTTCTGGCTCCTAAGATGTATAATTGCAGTTTGGGGTATTGTCTTCTTTCACTGGAGTCTCTTCTGTTTTTATTTCATTTACGGGCAAGTGTAATTGGAGCCTCATAAAGCGAACAATCGGAATTGGATTTGTTACTCTCTTAACAATC
The DNA here is from genome assembly GCA_004024745.2 of Catagonus wagneri. Taxonomy (NCBI): domain Eukaryota; kingdom Metazoa; phylum Chordata; class Mammalia; order Artiodactyla; family Tayassuidae; genus Catagonus; species Catagonus wagneri. The sequence continues at coordinate 8,539,154 of PVHT020000059.1, forward strand.
AGAATTGGATTTGTTACTCTCAATTTCATCTTATTCTCTTATTGTTGACACTATTTTCATCTCTTCATTGCCCATCATGGATGATGTCTTTGAATCCAGTCTAGAAAATCAGTTCCCATGGACCCTGAGAACCTATCCCAAGATTTGGGTTCTTACTTGTTTACTTATAGGTGGATTCTGCTTCTTCTTTTGGCCACGCCCTTTGCATTCACAAGTCCCCAAGCCAAGAATTTAACCTGAGCCACAGCAGTGACAATGCCAAATCCTTAACCACTAGGCCACCATGGAACTCCCTGGATTCTTCTTAAAATGCAGCTCCCAGTTTAGATTGACACTTGTTGTTATGACAATACTTTATGTTAACTTTAATAAGTTATCCTTGAAATCCATTGTCCTAATTTATTATTTTGGCTTCTCAAGTCTCTGTCTCTGAAAGATGATGAATCTTCCTTGTGCTTTGCAATGTTTCATGTGCATTTCTAGGTATCCCTTATTTCATGTTTCTTTTCATTATTAGAATGTATATTGTTCTCTGTTATCTAAATTAAATTCATTTTATTTTATTCTCCATGTTCCAGGTCATTAGAATTATATAATCACAGAGTTCGGGAGCTTAGGGTAGCCTCCCAGAGTTCAGAATCCCAATCTCTCTACTACTGAAGATCCCTTTCCTTATTTATCTTCTCCTTTAGGTTCCAAATTTTGAAAGATTTTTAGTCTAAAAACAATCCGTTTGTCTTAGTAATCTTTAAATTGTTTTTCCATCTAACTACCAACGACATCTATGTTGTTGTTCACAAATTCTCATCAGCACAGGACAACCAGTGTCACTGCACCAAGGTGATAAAATTCCTGCCAGAAGGGGAACAAAAAAAAAAAAAAAAGGAAACCAGCTGAACAATAAAACTTGAAAGTTTCTCCCAAAACCCAGAGTGTTATCTTGAGTGAGTGCAGGTTTTCCTTTAGGCTATTTGAAATGTTGGAAATGGCTCACAGACTACTTCTTGAAGAAAAACACAAAACCTGCGCAAAATTTCAGAATCAAGAAACCTAAGGCTGAGATTCCCAGACTTAATCCAGTCCTCTTATTTCACATGTAAATGACAGGCTCAAGTTACACTTCCAGTACATGGACCGTGGGTCAGCTCACAGTTTTATTTTGATTCTGATTCCATGTCCTTTCCGTTATTGTACCTTTCCTATCTCCAAGATGGTATTTAATCAGGCACCACCGTGCTCATATACCTGCCATTAAGTCCCTGGAACTCAGGATCAGCGTACAGAAATTCTGTAAACCCTAGGGTACCAGATATCATAGCAGCTATGGGTTTAAGATGGTACCAAGTCAGGATACAGAACTTTTGGTTAGACAATCTCAAAGCACCAGATGACTTGGACACGCTCAAAAAATATCCTTAAAACAGGTAGCTAGTCCAACTCCATAGGCTAGACTGATTTAAAAATTCCTTGAATCTGACCCAGTTCCACACAGTACTGGGAAATTCTGAAAAACTGGGTTTATCACAGTTTCCCCTTAGGAACCTTTGTTTTGGGCTTTTATCCATTTGAGGAATTACTTGCAAAAATATCTGTTACGCTCTGAGTATCTTATAAATGCTGATTCATTTAATCTTCCCAACAGCTCCATGAGGCAGGTGCACTTACTATTTTTACTTTACAGAAGGGGAAACTGTGTTCTGGAGGAGGTAAGAGGGTTGCTGGAAATCATAGCTAGTCAGCAGTTGCAGTGAGATAATGAACCCAGGTAGTGTGGCCAGAGTTTGCACCAACAGTGTTTGGCTCCTTGTGGATGATAAACACCCTGTGGTTAAGGGAGTGAGGAAAAAAGGGAGATCTCAGAACTTGCTTCCTCTTTGAGTTCAAGCCTTGGGGATTATAACGGTCATGGCCTGGGTAACCGCGTGTGTGCTTTCTATAATGGAATGAAATTATTGTCCAAAGAGGATGCAAGTTGAGCATCCTCTAGGGATCTAAAGCCATTGGGGGCATATCAATATGGTATCTATTTGATGGTTACTATGTTATTTTATTGTTTTAAGGGGTTTTGTTGGGTTTAGAGGAGCTGTTTATACATTAGCCATGGACATGGAGCACCTGTCCCCCTCCCCTGACCCCAGCAAGATGTAATTGCTCTTTAGTCATCCTAATTCTTGCTTATCAACCCCTACACATGGGGAAAAAATTGTAAAGTACTGATTCATTATTCTTCTGGTTCAACGTTACACACTGTAAAGAACGCAGGCAATATTTTTCCTCCTTCAACAATAAATAGCAGAAAAGTAACATCAGCATCCAAATCACTCCGGCCCCGGAGTCCGTAATCATCAAATTCGGAAAACACAGAATTCATCTTCCATGAACTAGCAGGACTGCTGTGCTGTTGGTGACATTATCCCTGATTAAAAAGAGGAGGGTTCAAACTGGAATAGCTTGCTGGGGAAGGAAATGTTGACCTCATGTTGGATTTTATTATTTGCAGGGAATTTGTTATTTGCTTTTGCTTTCCCCAGGCAGGCCGCATATTAGAGGCAGGCAAAATATATTATTGATGCCTTTGGTCCAAAAAAAAAAAAAAAGGAATGTGTTCCTCCAAGTGTTTCTTTAAGTTGGAGTTTGTAACATCCATCTTAGCCATCCCAGGGGGCTGTAGATACATTTGCTTGGAGACTTCTCCAGCTGCCCGATCTTTAATAAAACAACTGGTGGACAATTATTTCATTTACCCCCCACCGCTCAGCGACTTCAATTCCTGTAGCTTACAGGCTCAAACGTACTGCATTGGAGGAGATTGTGGCAGTGCATAATGGGGTCACAGGAAGTATATTGTTTTTTCTGCAAAGTGCGTAGGGGATGACAGCTTCCTTTCCTCAGAATGTCTGTTTGGCTGTAGAACTCATCAGGGTAAAGGAGAGGCTGGTTCTCTTGGGTCTGTGTTTCAAGGAGGAAGAAAAAGAAATAATGGAAAAACATTATGGGGAAACGTTTTCTTCTTGCTCAGCTCTATGTCCTTTAGGATGTATTTGTTTGTAAATACCAATCACCTTCCGAAATACTATAGAAGTGATTTCTTGCAGCTGTCAGTTAATTTATTTAAATACCAAAATGCAATGCATTTTAAATTGAATAGCTGTTGAGGGACTGAAAAGGATAATAGTCTCCATTTTTATCTGTTTAGGATCACCATAATTCCGCCCCAAGTTCAGTCAATTTAGAGGATAAATTCTATTTCTGTAAATTCCAATAGGCCCCCAAAGATCCCAGTTGGTCATTATCATCTTTCAGTGTCTACCAAGCAACACACATATATTTCCAGTGGGAAATAGAGAATGAGCAAAGAGTATGAAATAAGTGACTATTAACTGCCTGAGAAGGTTTTTTTGCTTTGGCAACACAAAGGTTTTTTTGCATAGTAAATGAATAATAACTATCATAATCAAGTTTCATTTCTTTGAATAATAAGTTACCAACTTAATTAGTAAAAATTTACTCCAGCCTTCAATATGTAGAAAATTGTGTACAAATTAGGCAAGTCTCTGAACATTTTCATCCATTTTATCATATACACAATTACTTAAAATTGCCTTAATCTTAGTTCTTTATTATCTTGGGGGATATTTAACTCCAGAAGCAGCTTCCCAGGACAGAAAATGCAAGTCCTTCTCATTAAAAGGCAAAATAATTGTATTTTTCTTTGATGGTATAATTTTATTTTGATGAATGAACACTTCAGCCATTATGTGGGCCAAGGTTCGTATAAGAAAGGATGGCACAGGGGTTTATTCTTTCTGGAATTCTGCTTACACCAAGGCCCACAGGCTGCTTCCTCTGCTCTCTTTTTTTTTAAACATCACTTTGGATTTAATGGAAAATAGGAAATGAAGAGCAGAAAGGAAAGATTACCAGGGTCTATAATGATGATGACAACAATAGTATCTGAACTTACTTTTTAAAATTTTTTTATTTTACTTGATTTACAAGGTTCTGTCAATTTCTGCTGTACAGCAGAATACCCATATGGTATACATTCTTTTTCTCCATCATGTTCCATCACAGTGATTAGATATAGTTCCCTGTGCTATACAGCAGGAACTCATTGCTTATCCACTCCAAATGCTATAGTTTGCATCTATTAACTCCAAATTTCCCTTCCATCCCACTCCCCGCCCCCCGGCAATTCTGTTCTCCATGTCCACAAGTTTGTTTCTTTTCTGTAGATGGGTTTATCTGTGCCATATATTAGATCCCAGATTTAAGTGCTATCATGTGGTATTTGTCTTTCTAACTTCACTTAGTATGAGAGTCTCTGTTCCATCCATGTTATTTTCATGCTAATGGCTTAACCAGGGGAATAAATTTGTAATTCACTGTGCCAAACTATGGGGCTGAAAGTTTTAAAAAGTTTTTTTTTTTTTTGGTGGTTGCAGATATCACTCTGTGGACAAGAAACAGTGACAGGGTAATTAGGAGAATGTGTTCAAACTCCGTGTGTATCCAAAGCACCAGGGGAGCAGTTTGGGTTGAAATATTTAGGGTTCATTTTAAAAGACCCCTTGCACCATAACTGCGGCAATAAGGAACACTCTGGTGACTGATGTTCTCCAAGGTGTGACTGGCTTTTAGCATCTGAAATGTTGTTCTGGTCCCTGCTGTTCATCTCTTTACTCTCTTTCTTTTTTTTTAATTTTTATTTTTACGGCTGCACCTGAGACCTATAGGAATTCCTGAGCCAGGGTTCAAATCAGAACTGCAGCTTCAGCCTATACCACAGCCACAGCAACACGGGATCCTTAACCCACTGAGTGAGGCCAGGGATTGAACCCACATCCTCACAAAGTCAGGTTCTTAACCCTCTGAGCCACAGTGGCAACTCCTGTTTACTCCCTTTCTCACAAGCTTCCCCTACTGCTGAGATCCCCCTCATCCCCAGTTGGCAGATTTTCTTAGGACTTTTCCAGTCTTATCTGTGAGCACCTGGTGGGGTTCATGGAGAAAAAGCCTGCAGGGGGATGCAAATTCCCTTCTGCAGCCTCTTCCCCTGGGGACCCCACCCTCTCTCTCCAGGGCACTCAGCCGGCCTCCGCCAGCTTCATCCATCCCCCAAGCTGAACTTGCTTACAGGTGTCCTGCTGCATCGGGCCAAAGTTTCATCTGAGAGAAGGAGGAGAGAAGGCGGGGGGGCGGGGGGGGGGGAGAGACACTATTAATTCCTTTCTCTGAGTCCCCACTTCTAACCGTCCCGGAGAAGGACCTGATTGGCTGCTTTAGGTCAACCGTTGGCCCCAAGACAATGAACCCGGTGGAGGGAGAGATGACTGCAGGTTGTGAGACTGATCACGTGACCTTATGAGAGGAGGGGGTGGAGGTGGGCGGAGTTCACAGAACAGCGGTCAGGCGCTGGGCAGACATGGCAAGAGGGACTAGTGTACGAACTTTAAGAAATGCATTCAAACAATTCAAGTGTCCACTCAGAGAAAGCCGAAAAGAGCCTGCTGCGAAATGTTGATGGGAGAAAAAAAAAAAAAAAGCCAGACTAGCAATAACTTCAAGCTTTTCTTGAAGTTGCTTTTCCTACCCGTTGGTATGATGGCAAAACCACCAACCGGCCCCGGGTGTGGGAAGAGATGGTAGCCTGCAGGGAGAGGTGTGACAGATGCGAGCACTGAATTTCCAGGGCAGGATGCAGCGGGGCAGCGGGAGGCAAGGGCGATGCGGAAGCCGTCAGGTGTGCAGGGGCGAGAGGGTGAGGCCCTGGGCGAGGGGCTACAAATCGAGGGAGCCTACCCTTTCCTGAAGGTGCTTTCTCCAGGAATCCCACCAGACGCTCAAGGAAAAGACTGGGAAAGACCTAAGCAAGTCTGCAGAATGAAGACGGGGAGGTCAAGGGCCAGAAGCTCAGGCTGGACCCTTCTCCCCTTTCTCCTCTAGGAAACAAAATCCTTAATCTATAGAGAAAGGAATGAGAAAACTGTCACCACGGGGTGCTGGTGAAATTTCACTGCAGTTGAGGGAAAGGAAATGAAAGAAAATATCCTGATCCCGAAGGAAGGACTCTGTGCTGGGTTCAGAACCACACCAGGACAGTCCAGGGGGGAGAAAGGCACCAGCGCTCTGAGGTTTTGCCACGCCCGTCTGGGCCACCCCAGGGGAACATCCAGGGTTCTGGTAAGGATCTTCAAAACCAGAGGTACTGAGTGGTAGCCTCTAGTTTTGGGGAGAATCACAGCGTAGTGAAATACTTCTCTGCTACTTAAATATTTATTGACCTCCAACGCAGAGTATTTTCTTTTGGATCTGGAGCATACCTTAAGCATCTGGATTAGGAGTTCCTGTTGTGACTCAGAAGATTAAGAACACAACATAGTCTCCATGGGTATGCAGGTTTGATCCCTGGCCTCACTCGGTGGGTTAAGGATCTGGCTTTGCTGTAAGCTGCAGTGTAGGTTGCAGATGTGGCTCGGATCTGGTGGTGCATAGGCCTACAGCTGCAGCTCCAATTTAACCCTGGCCTGGGAACTTCATATGCCATTGGAGTGGCCCTAAAAAGATTTCAAAAATAAAAAAAAAGAATCTGGATTAAAAAATAAAATCTCATGGGGCTTCTGATGAGAAAATCCAGGTGTATGGGTATAACAATTAAATAAGTGGATATTGTCATTCATATTAGCTATTCACAGTTTCAGGTAAGAATATCTCAGTTCCACCGCTGCACAGCTGGAAACTAGTCATATTGTGAGAGTTTAATATAAAAAAGAAAAAAAAATTAAACAGCTTGAGATCCAGGCCTGGATCTGTCTTTTATATCAATTGGGGTTGTCAGATTTGGCAAATAATACATAGTACTCAGTTAAACTTGAATTTGAGATAAACAAGGAGTAAACTTTAAATATGTGGATGTGCAATGTAGTATTTGAATATTTATCTGAAATCTAAATTTAACTGGCTTTCCATTATCTTTGTCAACTGTAGCACCACTGTATCTCTAGCACAGGGCCTGGCACATAGTAGTTGCCTAACAACTATATGTGGAATAAATGATCGAATTGAAAGATACTCTTTATCTCTTTGAATTTTTTTTTTCCTTTTATTTTTTAAGGTTCCACCCAGGGCATATGGAAGTTCCTGGGCTAGGGGTCAAATCAGAGTATTTGTATTTGTTACATAGGTTTCCCAAAGAATTCCCATCTGTGAGTGTAGGAAGGTACTCATCACCCCACTTAGGTGCTTCTTGGAAGAAGAAAAAGATAAAGTTACACTACAACATTGTTACTTCTATTTGTTGGAACTCTTTCTGTGTTTTCTGGAGCCGTTTTCATCAACTCAGGCTGTTATAATGTAATACCATAGACAGGAGGGATTAAACAACAGAAATTTATTTTCTCACAGCTTGGAAGACCGGAAGTCTGAGGTCAGGGTGCTGGTAGGGTGAGGTCCTGGTGTGAGCTCTCTTCCTGGCTTGCAGACCATCGCCCTCTTGCCTGTGTCCTCGCATGCCAGAAAGAGAGGGAGAGTCAGAGAGATGAGTGGAAGGGCATGAAAAACAAGCTGTCTGGTGACTTCTTATAAGGGCACTAATCCCATTTTAGGCGCCCCACCCTCATAACCTCTTATAAACCTAATTATCTCCAAAAAACCCTCACACTGAGGCTAGGACTTTAACGTATGAATTTTAGGGGTACATAATCCAATGCGTAGCAGGCCCTAAGAGAAACATAATTATGTCTGAGAAAACCAAATCTTGTTGGAAGAATACAGGAACCTGGATTGGTTTGCTGTAAGTGGTTTGTTAGCATAACTTTCTTTTAGATTGCAAATGTTTCTTCCATTCTCTTCTGTTCTATTTCCAGCCCTATTTTCCCAAAAGCTTGCCAATATTTCAGATGGATTGTGATTATTTTTGGTTTTGCTTGGATTGCCTGGTGAGTTGGTGATTACGGTCTTTAATACTTTTTACTGTGCTGAAGATCCATGTTTACATTCTTTCTTTTGAGAAGTAGTTTTTTTTTTTTTTAATGTATTGGATATCAGTGTTAAGGTCCTAATGAAACTGCATTCATAATAAGAACTTCAAGGCTTTCATAATAACCTTCAGTTGCAGAGTTCAGAAGTGCTCTGCAGAAACTGAAAAACATGTTTCTGGTATTTCATTTATTTTTGTTTGTGGAGGTTTGACCCTGTAGAATCCCTACCATTTTATTTTTAAATGACTCAGTCGCCTACACTAACAGCTTGAGAACTATCTGCTTTTTCTTCCTTTTTAAAATTTTCCTGGAGAATTACAGCTTCCATTTTATGTTAATTGAAGTTTCAATACCAGCCCCTTTCCAGGAAGCTTACAGTTTCTAAATTTGAATGATTTGGTAGTCCTGAAAATCCTTAGGACAGTCAGCTTCTCAAATTGTTTCAGAGGTTTAAAACTTTGACATACAGGAGTTTCCGTGGTTGCTGAGTGGGTTATGAACCTGCCTAGTATCCATGAGGATGCGGGTTTGATCCCTGGCCTTGCTCAGTGGATTAAGGATCTGGTGTTGCTGTAAGTTGTGGTGTAGGTGGCAGATGTGGCCCAGATCCCATGCTGCTTGACTGCAGTGTAGGCCAGCAGTTGCAGCTCTGATTCGACCCCTAGCCTGGAAACTTCAATATGCCATGAGTGTGGCCCTAAAAAGCAAAAACAAAAACCAAAAAACTTGATGTGCAATAAAATTAGAGTTCAAGTTTTGAGGCTATGTCGGCTTTATGCCCATACATCATCATATGGCCAGCACACATTCACAGAGTGCCCTCCGTGGTCTGGAAACGTTCTGGGTTCTGAGTCTGCTAGAATTGCATTTGAGCTGGGAAGACAGATAGCACAAGACTCTGTATGTACTCAAGTCTGTTTGGTGAAAGAGTGATGCAAGTGTCAGGAGCAGCAAGCGCAGAGACTTTGAGGTTGGTGAATGTTCCAGACATTTGAAAAGTAGGGAGACCAAAGTAGCCAAGTTAAAGGGAAGGGAACACAAAGGCCAAGGGAATCAGAGACTTTGTAGGTGAAGGTAGGATTTGGGCTCCAGCCGCACCAGATTTCTTATTACTCAAAACTTTTTCCCATCTCTGCGTTCTTACTCTTGATCTTCCCGGGAAAACAATTCTCCTAGACTTTCAGATGATTCATTCTCTGATTTCTTCCAGGTGTTTGCTCAAATGCCACCTCCTCGGTCGTTTCCTTCCCTGCCTCATTACTATTATTACTGACATCTTACTTAGCATTCATGAATTGCTTATAGCCTGTCTTCTCCATCAGATGTAACCTCCCCCAGGACAAGGACTTTCACTGTTTTGTTTTGTTTACAGCTTTTTCCTCAGTGTCTTGAAAATAGTAACTTTGTGCCTGCCCTGCCTCAAACCTATATGTGTTGAATAAATGCTATCATATTTAAAACAAAAACAAAAATCAACCTAATGCATAACTAATCACAAGAAAGGGATTGAAGGTAAACCGGTTAGAAGAAAATTTTTTGAGTTTTGGAGGAGGTAGTAAGTTTAAATAGGTTGTAAAGGAAAGTGAGGATGCGCAAATTGGGAAAGAAGAATGAACAACCTCCTGTTGAAATCTAGAAAGAATTATGTTTCCCGAGAGTGAGCTGTTTGATTCAAGAGGGATTGTGAGGGGATAATCAAAGATGAGCTGGAAAGATCAGAAAAATCAGTGTTTGGAGTCCTCTGTTCTACAAGAGGAAATCTAAATTGATGGAGTTGGTAATAAACAGCCCCCCTGGTTTCTGGGGCTCAATACTTAGAAATGAAAATGGTGTTTGAAACAAAATGTGTGGCATCATGTGTTTGTGAAGTGGAGCAGGGAGGTAATAAAAGGTGGGGAGTTTGGGTGTAAAACTCTTGCAACGGTTTCTATGAGACATAACTGCAGCCATTTAAAGGGAGGAAGCCCAAGCCTTAATCTAGTCTAAACCTTTCACTTTATAGATGAGGAAACTTGGCCCAGAAGTGATCCTCAGAAACTTAAACTGGGATGGTAACTGGAGAAATGAGAAGAAAAGGTGTTGTTCAAGGGGAATGAAAGAATGACAGTTAGGGCAGCTGCAAGAATACTCTCTATGCACTAGATAGCCAGACCAACTGCTATTTCAAATAAGTACATCTCTCTGGAGAGTAATATATATCAGATCCTGTGCCAGAGTCACCCCCCAAATCTGCTTTGTGAATAAGCAGTGGAAGCGTATCTTCTGATTTCATGAGGGCTAATTTCCTGATTCCAAGAGCTCTGGTATAAAGCCCAAACTATGGTGATGTCCCTAGAAAAATGCAGTGTTGTTTGTGTTGGGCTAAGGCTCACAGTCATCTGAGGGGAGATGAGTCCAGAAAGTTCTAATTCATGAACCCTTGGGCGTGCAATTAGCATGTTTCTTTTTAAACACCATTTCCTTGAGTTTAATGAAAAATTGAAGGGACGTGACCTAGTCAATGAGCGTTTTCCCTGATAATAAGTGTACAATAAATTTATCCTTGGCCATCAGTATTGTTCCTGATTTTATAGTAATAAATCTTCAAAGTACACATACTAAGGGTCTATCCATCATGGAGCAGAGAAGCTCATTTTTTTAGTGTAACTTAAAGAGGTACGACCTTTTTTTTTTTTCATGAGAAATTTGGTTATTGGTAGGGCGACCATACATCCAGGTTTTCTGGGACAGTTCCAGTTCACGCCTGTTGCCTTGTTGTAATAATTAATAGCTCCTCAACTGTTCACTCTCAAAAGTGTTCCAGTTTGGATGATGAATTGTCTGATTGTTAGAACTATAGAAGCGGCTCCAGCTGGAACGGTAACTCACCAGCAGACTTGTCCTAACTTTTAATTTCAGGCCATTCATCTCTCCTAGTCTAGGCCTCTCACGCGTGAGAATCTATCTAACCTTTAATTATACAAGTCCTTTTCCAATAAAAGAAATTAGAAATGGCTCTAATTAGATGAAGGGATCTATTTTTCTGGCATGAAATTGTTCCCAGGAGGGACTAAAAAGGAACGCAAATGATCTTTATCATTTTTGTGCTGAGAACAGGCCGCTCATTGGACTCCACCAGACTTCCCAACACAATTTCTAAGATGCTTTTTCACATTTCAAGCTTTCCTTAATAGGTGGGCGCTCAGCATTGTGGAGGTCAGTTGTGTTCTCATGGCCAGTAATTTGGGGTATACATCAACAAATGCTGTAGCTTAAAGAAAAAAAGACAGTATGATGTATTATCAGTGGCCGGAGAGTAAACTCTCTCTCTAAAGATTTTAAAGTAAGGAATGAAGAACTATGTTCCGGGGCCTTTTGAACCTCTTGTCTGGGAGGGGTCACATAGGAAGACTTTTTGAAGCTTTCTTTCAACCTCATAGTTATATGTCACCTACATTCAGTGTCGATGAATGTTGACAAACTCTCTCTGACAGTGACTGACGGTTGTCTCTTGGACAAAAAGTGTGGAATTTTCTTCAGAACTCCCTGTGTTTTAGTGCCTCTCCAGCAGATCTTCCTTTATTTCTCAGAAATCTCTCTGTCTTTAGGTCAGTGTCATCGCTTACACCTGTAGTGTTCATTAAAAAAAAAAAGAAATCTTTCACTGCTTTTCTCATTGAAATCCTCTATTTTGAAGTTAATTCTTATTTATTCCTTCGCCTTCTCTTTTTGAGGCTAACCTATACATTTCCTTTGTTTTCTCCTATCATTTTTCTTGGTAAGACCAGACATCCTTTGGGCCCCATTTTCTCTTGAAGAATCACTGCTCAAGCTGGACACAATATGAGATTTATAGTTGAAGAGGTTTCCCTCATGTTTAGTTCATGGAAGGTGCTTAATGCCTTCAATTTATTCTCAAATGAATACGCGCTGACTTTATAAGTATCTGTCTTAAGGTGAAGTGCTGTATGATTATGGACTGCAATTTACATTTGAATAAAATTTGACTTCCTTTTCCAGTGACTTCTGTGCTGGCTCATGGCTAACTCACAGTTAAATTAGGCCACACAAAGCTTTCCCCATTAATTTTGCACCTTGTCACCAGCAAATCTTCCTTCCTGGATTTCAAGTTTGCCAATTTCGAGACGAACATCAACTTACTCTGACATCATCACACTAATCAGTAAATTATGTTTCAATGCACTACAGTAAAACCTATGTTGTAAGTTTAGTGGCCTGCGTGGCAGCTTTCTTTCGTTCATGCTAGAACTGTCTCAAAGGAGAAGCAAATTTTTTTTGCATGACAAACGGATGAAAGAAATAATCAAACAGTATTTGAAGTAACTTGGTAGAAATTATAAATGGGATGTGGTACCAAATACAACAGGCTTTTTCTCCAGACTCCACATCCTCTTGGAAAAAAAGGGGTGGCCCTCCTCTGTAGATTTCTCACTTCAGAAGGGGAGAAAGGAGGGGGAGAGGAAGGGAAAATGAATAATAGCTATTATTTTTTTCATGCTTGTTTTTTTAATAAATCTCTGAATTCCCCTCAGGCTGCCATTAGCTAAGTATTACTAACCTCATTTTATAGGTGAGAAAGCAGAGACTACAGAAATTAGTCCCCCCGGTAAATAGTACTCTGTGTGAAGCTCATGTCCTTGAGTGTGCCTTGCTGTCACCCATACATTGAGACAACTCAGAGTTGTTATAAAAGCAGTAGCACTTGGCTTTATGACTTGGATAGTGATTTGAACTGTGGACAAAAGACACTGGGCCCAGCAATGGACAGACACTGTGACGACTTAGAGGATGCGTGGACATGGTTAAGGAAGGAAGGGAAGGAACCGAAACTAAAGCAGAGTTTTTTTGTTTCGACATAAAGGCATTTCTCATTTTCCCAGGGAAATGGAAGCCAGTGTGGTGCATGAAATCCAAATGATACATCATGATGGTATATAGATAACATGGATTTCGTTTAGAACTTTTGGCTATTATCATTGAATATAGTTTTTTTTTTCTTGGCGTAATAGGAAGTATCAGTTCTCCCAGTGAGATATTGAAAGCAGATTATAAATAACTCAGAAGAATTTTCTCAAACAATCCCACTCACCAGAGTCTTTTCCTTAAGTCCAGTGTAGACGGAATCATGCATCACTCTGACTGGGTGGAGTAAGCTTGAGTCGAAATTCATATGTTTTCATCTACATTTGTTAATTTTGCCCTCCTTAAATCGGGGTCAAGGTGGAGAAGCTTTAGATGACTTCCTGCTGAGTAGCAAGAAGTGTGGGAGGTAAAAATAAACAACAAAAAAGAATTTGTTGGCTGAACAGATGATGACTGCGATATCAGTGGAACTTGGGAAAAGAAACTCTGATGTGAGTAATTTATTCGTTCCCCAAAGCAGTGTGTTCTGCGTTAAGAAAAATAGTGCAAGACAAGAATCCTCTCAGTAAATGATTACTGTCCTCCAAGAACTTAAAAGGAAAAATATTAAGCCGCAGTTCAAACCAGGCTGTAAACAAATGCTGAAGAGAGGAACGGATGGAAATACCAGAGGATGGAGCCAGACTCGGGTGAGCTCACTGGGAGATGGAATCACTCCAGACTCCCCTGAGGAGGGACAGTTGAGCTGCTTCTTACGATTTGCAAAAATCAGAGCTGCTCATTAGGGACCGGGGTTCAATCTAGCCTGCGGGTATGTTTTCTTTGGCTCATCCAGTTTTTTTAAAAGCATTTTTAATTAGCTGTAACTATTTAAAAGTTGGGAACATGTACACCCAATTCTAGAGTTCCAACTTTCTTGGAAAAAATTAGGACCTGGTCACTCTGGGTCTGCATTTCCTCATAGCCTGGAGCTGTGGCTTTGGAGTTTGTCACCTTGATGTGGAAACGAGGGAGGGTCAGACAGAGTGACAGGCAGAAGGGCAATGAGCCAGGGGCCTTCAGACCAATCTGACAAAGACAGAGGGTTTCCAGGGGAGAAAGCTTAAAAAAGATGGGTTGGAACTAAGCTGAAGGTCAGGAGAAGCCATTTGGATTTTACCCGATAGGTTCTTCACTCTTGTTTCCAAGGAATATTTTGATTTGGTGACTTGTACTGAGGTGTTCTGAGGTTAAAAATCAAATGATGTCAGACTTTTTCAGTTTGCTGAAAACCTGATTAATGAGTATTCCTCCCCCCCCCCAATTTTTTGTTTGTTTTTGGAACTTAGCTCTCCAAAATATTTTCTCTAGACTTATGGCACCACTGCTACTTCTCATCTGCTAGCCAATGTTTATCAATGTTAATATATGAAAAAATAGCAAAGGATTATTTACTCTAAAAGGAAGAATTAGCTAGTTGGGATTTAGTGTAATAGCTTTTTTTCTTCAGAACTTGTCCTCATAGTTTATATTTGGAATTACGTAGTCAGAGAATTTGCTACAAATACTGCTTTAGTCTGAATGATGAATACTTCACGGTTTTCTGCAAAGAGCACAATATTTCACTAAAGTTAAGATTTTTGAGCCCCTACCAAGTGCCAGGTGCTGGGCTAAATGTTTTATTGTAATATCTCATTTTTTTCCCCCTCCATAAAAGCTGAGCTGCGAAAGGACATGCATTCTGCTCAAGGGTGTGGAACTAAGAAAGTGGGGCTTCAGAACTGAACCTCAGGTCTATCTGCGGCCAGTCCTGTCCTTATTTTTGCCTGTTTATGACATTCCTGCCTGAAGTAACACAATTCCCAGTTACTCTTCAACTTAATAAGTTTGAGAATCATGACTGTAGGCAATGATTATAGCCGTTGACTATTTTATCCTTTTTTATTTTTATTTTTTGATAAGCTAGGGTCTTGCATCTTGAAAGAGTGGGTTTGGTATCGCGGGGCAGGGCTGATGATGGAGAAGAGCAAGTGAAACAAGTATCCTAATGCCATGAGGATAAATGGTACCCAGAGGTGATGCACCATGTTACAGCCCCATCTCCCTATCTGGGGCTGACATTCACAGGAAAATGAATAAATACATAAGCACAACTTTGGAACACTTTATACACTGCATGCACAACAAATGTAAAGTTGGTAACTCAGTGCAAAATCGGAATAAAGACATTCTCTGGCATATTTGGCACTCCATAAGTTGATGCCTAGAGAATGTGTACACACTTTTTTTTAAAAAATGAGAATATGTATTTAGTACATGCCAAACATGGGCTATGTGCTTGACCAGCATTATTGCATGAAATCCCAACAACCTGGAGACGTATATTGACAGAGAACCCCACATAGTCACTGGAAGCCAGGAGCAGCCTACTTGGATTCAAAGCTTTGCTCTACTGAAGACTAGCACTGGGACCTCCAAGAAACCCAAGAGACTCTCTGGGTCTCTGTTTCCTTATCTAAGAAATTGGAAGAGGGATAATATGGTGCCTACTACATAGAGTTGGTGTAAGTAATAAATGAATTACCTCATGCCAAGCCCTTTGAAGAGTACTCAACACACTGTAAAAATCAATCAGTTTATCGACTGCTTTGAACAAAAAGCCAGAGACTTAGACAATAAGCATAACCAAGGGGATCCAGCTAGTAAACAGAAGGACTGGAATTCCAATTCAGGCAAACTGTGAGCCTCAGTCGGTAGAACTAATCCAATTCAACAAACAGTAAATTCAGTGTGAACAAATTAACCAAGTCAGATTTTTTTTAAAAAATCTCTTTGAACTGAAATTATTCTCCTGGTTTGTTGACATTAAAAATACTTTTCCCCCCTAATTAATTGTATTTAATCAGCCAGATGCAATCTTTTTCTCTGGATTTTTTTTCAGAAGAACAAAATAATGGTGATCCATAATTTGCCAAAAAAGAAGAAATACAGGTAGAGTTTCCTCTTATTGCCAAATTATTTTTGTTGTATCCCTCAACCGTTGAGAGAAAAACTTTGAAAAGCTCTTGAATACTTCTCTTGGGGCAGGAAAAAATGACTTTGTGCTATTTTGGCCTCTGCTTTAGCGATCAATAATAGTTAAAATTAATGTTGGGACCAATTTGACATTTTTATTAAAAATAATACCTGCCCCTGAGTTCCATCTGGTTGTTCCATACGAGGAGTTGGCCATGGCCAGAATTGGTCTGTTCAAGAAGATTCTTTTCAATCTTGATGATTTGCTTAGAATCAAGATGGACATTAAAGACTTAGTTAATTTGTCCAGTTTTAAAATTTCAGATTGCTGTGAGAATTTTATTTTTCTTTATTGTCTTTTTGCCTTTTCTAGGGCCACACCTGTGGCATATGGAGGTTCGCAGGCTAGGGGTCTAATTGGAGCTGTAGCCACCAGCCTACACTACAGCCACAGCAACGTGGGATCCGAGCTGCATCTGCAACCTACACCACAGCTCACGACAACACTGGCTCCTTAACCCACTGAGCGATGCCAGGGATCGAAACCACAACCTCTTGGTTCTTAGTCGGATTCATTAACCACTGAGCCACGACAGGAACTCCCACACTATGAGAATTTTAATCAAGCCAGATTTGGTTGAGTAACACTTGCTTTTTCTAGTTGAAAAAAATCATGACTCTCCAGTCTAACTCATGGAGCTCATTATTAGCTCTTTTCCATGTATAAAAATTTTCACTTTTTGAAGCAGATCCATATTGAAGAAATCCAGATACCACTTTAAACTCACTTCAAATAGCACAAATTAAATTATGTTTTTCCTTCAATGGATCAAAGAGGTTTTTTACTTCCCTCCTTACAGCTCCCAAAGTACATACAAACATGCATATCAAACCAAGTGGTTAACTAGCTGTTGGCTGTTGCAGAGACTTGAAAAGTAATATAAAGCCTGTAGGTTGAAATGAAAAATCATAGCTCCAAGGGTACTTATTCCAACTGTGTTTTCAATCAGATGTAATTCAACCTTTTTGTTGTTGTAGTAGTTTTCAAGGCAATATAGCATCAGTTCCTTTTCATTCTTCAAAGCTCTCCAGATAATTTTGACCAAGTTTAGTTTCATGATTGGCAGCTTTAAGAACACCCAAAGATTGTCCACTCAAATAAGTCAAGCCCTCATCATCTTGCCTCTGGGATCATCATGGGAAATTGATTCTGGAGCCTCTCCCCACAGCCTTGTGGCACCTCATTTCCACCAGTTCTGACGCTCTTACAACTCCAGGAACCAACTGCCCTGAAAAAGGACAAGACAGAAATAATAGCTCTTGATTTGTAGCTCGGAGGAGTTTTAGGTGCCTTGATATGTGAGAAACATGGAGGGGAGAGACTTGTAGTATTAAGAAGGGAATCATTAGGTATCCTGAGAACCAAACCAGTCCAGCAGGTGCGTGGGTGGAGGGCCAAGGGAGGGAAAATGTGCTTTTACTCGAGAGTTTCATTTTGATGCTTGTGTTTGGAACTTACCAGGGATGTTTATCTGCTCTCGCTCCATCGTCTCTCATGGGGGAAGATATTCTACATCCTCTTCATTAAGACAGGCTGCAGTCAAGAGGTTTTTGTTGCTTAGGGAATACTTCTTAAAGGATAAGCACTGAATTTTCAGCTGCTGATTAGTGAGAGTAGCGATAAATGAGAGACTTTAATGTTTTTATTTACTACCTTAGTAATGGCGCCAGCTCTGTGGAGTTTATCTCCAATAACCTCTCTCTTTTCCTTGAACCTCCCCTGGAAAAGACGCTCCAAGGAATTTTGCTGATAAGTATAAAACACACTGATATTTCAAACGTGGGGAGACATATAACTAGGATGGGTTATCCTAAGTAGAATACTTGCTAATAAAGTTAGTAACATGACCATCTAAAGCTATATCCTGCATCAAGTCTTATTTCCATTTCTTTACCCTAATCCATATTCCTTTCACTTTTTATAATCTTTAATACCCTGTATTGTGGCGCAGTTCTTCATAGTGTTTACATTTGTGCGTCTGTGATAGCCTTTGTTCTGGACTAGCTTTTGAAGGATGTTTGTATATTATAGTAAACACCTTGAAAACTAGAGTCTCTCCCCCTGGCTCAGAGGGCTGACCTGTCTCATGACTAATGTAATCAAGTAATATCTTCCTCTAGGGCAAAAGTTAAGCAGTTTTGCTTGTAGACCATCTATATAAGACTGGGTGGGAGTTCCCTTCGTGGCTCAGTGGTTAACAAATCCGACTAAGAACCATGAGGTTGCGGGTTCCATCCCTGGCCTCGCTCAGTGGGTTAAGGATCTGGCGTTGCCGTGAGCTGTGGTGAAGGTTGCAGAAGCGGCTTGGATCCCGCGTTGCTGTGGCTGTGGCGAAGGCCGGCAGCTACAGCTCCTGTTAGACCCCTAGCCTGGGAACCTCCATATGCCGTGGGTGCGGCTCTACATAAAAAAAAGGCAAAAAGACAAAAAAAAAAAAAAAGACTGGGCGTTTCCTGCCGTTGGGGATCCTCAGCCTTAGGGCTGGCACATACCTGAGGCTGTCTCATTTCCCCAGCAAAACTTGGGGGATGAGAGGAGCCAAAATGAACATGAAATGCGTGCTGCACGTGTTTGCGAATGATGACAGCCTTTATCTCTGACCTAGCAGGCTCATGAGATTGTGGAAGCCTAATTCGTTAGCTTGAAAAGGATACAAAATCAGACCCTTTTCTAATTTTATTCTCTGTTTTTTTTTTCTTATTATATGTTATTCCTCCTCCCGATTTCAGAATGGAAGTGTCCAATGCCTTTCTCAGAATCCCTCTGACCCAGGAATGTTGACAACGGATTGCTTGTGTTAATTGTTTCCATGGGGGGAATTCTTTTACAAAGCAGGCGTATTTCAAATTGTCACATTTACACTTTAAATATCTTACAGTTTTATTTATCAAGTATACTTCAACAAGTCTGAAAAATGAAAGGACCCAGTGGAGCTCCCATTGTGGCTCAGTGGGTTAAGAACTTGATATAGTGTCTGTGAGAATGCCGATTTTACCCGTGGCCGCACTCAGTGGGTTAAGGATCCAGTGTTGCCACAAGCTGCGGCACAGGTCAAGGATGCAGCTCTGATCCAGTTTTTCCGTGGCTGTAGTACAGGCCAGCAGCTGCCGCTTCAGCTCCGTTTCGACCCCTAGTCAGAGAACTTCAATAAGCCACAGGTGCACGCCCCCCCCCAAAAAAAATCAAAGGACCCAAGATACTGAGATACTTAGAGGACACTTAGGATGAAGGGTGACCCAGAGGACAGTCATTGTATGAAGGGGGACCCCCAAACAGGAGTGTTAGGACCAGAAGGAACCAGCTGGATGTCTCTCAGTAAGGGGAGGGAGGGAAGTCACCTTCCCTGTTACAAAATGCATGGTGATTCTCTCTTCCACACGGACCACTGAAATGTGATACACTAAAGAGAATTTAGTTTGTATTAAAAAAAAAAAAAAAGTACTCTCTAGGAGTTCCTTTTATGGCTCAGTGGTTAACGAACCAGACTAGGAACCATGACCATGTAGGTTCGATCCCTGGCCTTGCTCAGTTGGTTAAGGATCCAGTGTTGCCGTGAGCTGTGGTGTAGCTTGCAGATGTGACTCAGATCTCATGTTGCTGTGGCTGTGGTGTAGGTTGGCAGCTGTAGCTCTGATTCGACCCCTAGCCTGGGAACTTCCACATGCTTCAGGTGTAGCCCTAAAAGGCAAAAAAAAAAAAAAAAAAAAAAATTCTATCCTGTCATAGGAGCAAAAGGATAGAAACATTTGTTCCCTGCTTAGGTGGTGAGCAGGCAATAGGGATAGAGCTATAGTTTGGGAACAATGCTACACTTATTCCTATACCATTGGCATCCCCTAGAAGCTTATTAGAAATGCAGAATCTCAGCCCCAACTTGGGGTTTCTGAATCCCAGTCTGCAGTTTAACCAGATTCCCTGGTGACTCACATGAAAATTAAAATCCGAGAGGCTCTGTTCTGTTGCAGTCGATCTGGTTGTAGCTTGGCTAATCTGACATCAGTTCCTAACCCTCTTGTTTCTTGCTCCTGGTGAAACCCAGGCTTAGTGAATGAGGATGTACTGAACCCCTGAGAGCGGAGGATATCAGAAATTATAAGATGACGAGCAATGAGGGCTCCAGACCGAGGGAGCAGAACCCAAGCTTCCCAGAACACTGACTAGAAACAGAAGAAAAATTGGCTGATCATCAACTTCTGACCCTGGGTGGTCTGTGACTCAGTTTTAGCTTCTAGACTAAACTGATCTGGAAGCATAATTGAAGGTTCAAGCCTACTTTGGACTCTGAGGCAATTTTTAGTGTTGGATTTTAAAACCCTATACCAGCTCCTTTCTCTAAAACCCCATTCCATAGTCCTTAATGCCTCTATGTTAGATCATGTTTTTTCCTACTTTACCTGGCAGGAAATTCTGCTTCACCTTCACCATGTCTCAAAGTCTTAATTATTCCTCCATTGGCTGTTCATACTCTAAAGACCAGAATAACTAAAATATTCACTTTTTGAGGCTTTTTTTTTTTTTTTTTGGTCGTTTGTCATTTTAGGACTGCACCTGCGGCATGTGGAGGTTCCCAGGCTAGGGGTCGAATCGGAGCTACGGCTGCTGGCCTGTGCCACAGCCACAGCAACGCGAGATCCAAGCTGCATTAGCAGCCTACAACACAGCTTATAGCAACGCCGGGTCCTTAACCCACTGAGCGAGGCCAGGGATTGAACCTGTAACCTTATGGTTCCTAGTCAGATTCGTTTCCGCTGAGCCATGATGGGAACTCCTTCAAGCCTTTTTTGAATCTTTGGGATGGCCACATTACACAGTCTAACCAGTGAGACAAGAGTACAGTTGGCTGATATTGCCCCCTTTGCTTCCATGTTTCTTCTGGACTATAGTGCAAACTTTATGGCTGGAGCATGAGCAACCATTCTGTGACCACGAGGTGATGCTCATGAAATAAATGTGAAGAGATTTGAAAAAGCATCTCAAAAAAGAACCTACTTCTATGTTTTTGTTTTTGTTATTAGTAAAAGAAAGTCCTATTTAATCAAGTCAGCTAAATGATATCAATTTGTTGCAACTTAATGCAATTCTAACTGTAGAGTAGAACCAGCATAACAAGTGGCTAGGAGCACAGGTCCTGAAGTAAGGAAATACACAGTTGCACTCAGAGTCCTGATTTTGGCACCTATCAGCTGTATGATGCAGCCTCAAACTCCTCACCTATATAAAATGGAAATAATGATAGTATTTGCTTCATAGGGTTGTTGGGAGTTAAAATAAGATATGTAAATTTTTTACTACTGTGACTGGCATAGAGAAAATTACTGCCCCCCTCAGTGTTGTAGTTATTACACTTGCACCTAGTAACACTTGTTATGTGCCTACTGTATGCTAGATGCCATTGTCAACATTTAAGAAAACATATCCAGATCACAAGGGTTATATGTTTATCCATTTTAAGTGAGTGAATTAGGACATTTTCATCCTGGGCAGGCGAAGCTGGGCACACACAGACCAGCTTTTGCCCACAGGACCTGGAATTTTGTGGCTTGTTTGAGTCTTCAGATGTTGCCAAAAAACCCCTGCACTTCCAGAGGTTTCGTCTACCAAGGTTCCCACTGAATGAACCGGAACTTTCTCAGAAATCTAGAGCTGCTGTGTATGGTCAACCTGAGACCAGACTGGGCTCCTCAGGGTCAAGTCAGCTTAGCAGAAGCTGCCCCACAGGTGATCTGTCTTCAGAAAAGTATTCTATATGAAATTATTTATTTTCTAATTTCCTCTTTTTTTCTGGGAGGGAGATGAAGGCTAACTGGTCACTGTCTTTCATCTGCAACTCATATTTGCAGGTCTTTAATTATCACAGTGATTTTTCCCTGGGTTGATTCCAAAATCTCCTCTTTCTTCTCAGGCTGGTCATTCATAATTGGGCAACTGCTCTGCCCCGCACCTGGGACTCTGTTCTCCAGATACTTCTTGTGCTTCGTTCACTCTTGTCCTTCAGGGTTTAGCTTAAACCACAGTCCCACAGAGAAGCTGCCTCTCTAGCAGAAACCCCCCCCTACATCCCCCGGCCTGCAGACCCCACAGGCTCCATCACTTCAGCTGCCAAGAGAGGGTGCCACGCTCACCTAACTGCACACGAGCTATCCTTCAGAATCAGACTTGGGTGGTAGAACCTAGGTCTTATCCTGCACCCTGGCAGCAAAGAAATCTGGAAGAATCCATTAGTTTCTTCTTGAGTGAGCAGAATTTATCATGTGGGCTCTTCTCGGTTCAGAAAAAGGGCATCCAAAAATGTTAAGGGACTACACACATAGCCACTGTCCTCTCTCTAGATGGGTATGAACCCTGTTTTAAAAAGGTAGGCGGTAGGTGGTAATTTCAGCCAGAGAAACTAGCATGAATAAAGGTTCAAATGATGCACTATTTGGGTGCTCATATATAGAACTCACTGAGTTCATGTAGACGGTCATGAAGATAAGTCTGCATCAGTGAACAAAATGTTGAGTGAAGGTGCATCATAGGATGCATGACCCTGAACTTTATTTCTGAGATTTGTGGAAATTTAGCCTATAGAAGCTGGAAAAACTGTTGTGAAAAACCTACAGGAAGTTTTCACCATGAATGAGTATTGAGACTTCAGTCTTACTGAGGGAAATACTGACTCCTGTTAGTCTGGAGAGACAGGTCAGCTCCCCCAGGATCACGCGTGGGAGTTAAATCCTGCAGGTGGTAGGGAATCTTTGAAAGGATTTGAGCCAAAAAAAATGGCATTATTCACAACATGCTCACTACAATTAAACCAGAGAGATGAGAGCTGGGTAAGAGTGGGAAAGAGAATCGAGGAGTAAAGCAGCAGGATACTCGAGATTTATGATTTCCTCTGAAATTTCTGTGTTTATGAGAAAAATATCAAAATGCAAGATACAAGTTCAGGCAATCAGATGCTGGTTATTCCATCAGTTGGCCATGTTCATGCTAATGGAGCAATTTCATTATGTAAAAATGAAAGTCCCAGGATTAATCCAGTGTAAGGAGACATCATCATGGTAGGAATCAAATCAAGGTACTTTGAGTCTGACCCAAGCAGTAGGTTTTAGTATTTTAGGAAATACTTCACACAAGACAACGAGGGCAAGCTGAAAGCTAGCTTTTCCTTCTGGTCTAAATGTGCCCTGTTTGGGGCTTCAAGTCATGTTCTGTGAGGACTGAATTTTTTTTTTTTTTTCCCGAATGGTATCAATCCCACAGAGCCATTGCCCCTGATTAGCCCTGACTCGCCCTGGGTCTCTGCGCTTCCCATGGAAGGCAGCGAAGGGTCTACACACAGAGTCTTTAGCTACCTGGATCTCCAATCCCGGCTCCACCTTCAGGGTTCAACCAACCCCTCTGGGCCTCTGCTTCCTCAGTATCATCCTGAGATAACAAGAGATCTTGAGGCCAAACACAGAGGCCTTCCACATTGCTCCCGTTATTTGGTTATGGGGCAAGGAGTGGAAGGAAAATTCCATCCCTTTTTCTGTTTTCTCACTCCACGTTTGTCCATGAAGATGTTCTCTCATGTTGTGGCCATCAACTGCCACGTCATATCCGCTGCCAGGAAGGACAGGGATTTTATTAATGTCTATTTTGTTTTCTACTCCTCTTCTGAAACTGTTTTATAAGTGACCTGTGGTACATTCGTTCAGAGGTCACCCCAGAGAAAGTGCGAGTCTAACAGGCGGGGGTGATCAGCTCTTGACCACCACTCTCTCCGAGGACTCGCTCAGCTATTGTGTCTCTGAGCCTCAAAGGCAAGGTTTTGAGAAGGGAAAGGGAAAGAAACTGTGTTCTTGCCTTCATCCTGTCTTAGGTTGGTAGAAGAAGGGCCAGTGATCTCCTGCCACAAAATACATGCCTGTCTGTGTACCCTACTCTTCTGGGCTTCAGATGTTATAATAGTAAAACCCTAGGCTGCCTGCCCATCAAGACGATGTAGATCAGCTCAGTTGCAATATTCAATGGCACATTTTTTGTTTTTTGAATCTGGAGGATTTATGGTTTCAGAAGTGGCTAATTCTCAGCAATGAATGCAGCAGGAGGTACAGGTCCCAAATGTATAAATGCGACTTTAGCTCACAGTTTACTCCATGAAATGCTATAAAGGATGCTGTGTGTGTCACTGCCTTTGAAACAAAGCATCAAGAACATCAAACCCTCTTGGAAGTGTGGTGGCTGAACAGTTGGCTAAGTTCACCTGCAAGTTATATGGGTGCCAATTTATGCTTCAGTTTTATATGTATACTGACTTTTGAGATCACATGTAACAGATCTGTATTGCAGATGCCAATGAGGTGATAATGATGGTCTTTGTATAATAGGAGGGCAAAGAGCTAAATGTAAGAAAAGTAACCAAAAAAAAATAACTTGGACAAACAGAAAGAGGCTATGGTTTAAATAAGGTTAAAGACCAAGTACATTTTCCCATCTGGTACAGGTTGGTTCTTCTTTAAGGAAAAAAAAAAGCACCTCGTCTTTACTAAATATACTTAAATATATATCTCTAAAACATGGGAAGTGTCTAAACATTAAGAATAAAACACATAGGTATACAGGCAGAACTCAGAGATATTTTAGATTCGGTTCTAAACCACTGCAGTAAAGCAAATGTTGCAATAAGGCAAGTCCATGTTCTTTTTGATTTTCCAGTGCATGTGAAAGTTATGTTTACAATTTGCTATAGTCTATTAAGTGTGCAATAGCATTATGTCTAAAAAAGCAATGTACAGTTGTTTCCATCGTGGCTCAGTGGTAAGGCATCTGACTAGTACCCATGAGGATGCAGGTTCAATCCCTGGCCTTGCTCAGTGAGTTGAGGATCTGCCATTGCCTTGAGCTGTGGTATAGGTCGCAGACGTAGCTTGGATCTGGTGTTGCTGTGGCTGTCGTGTAGGCCAGCAGCTATAGCTCCATTTGGACCCCAAGCCTGGGAACCTCCATATGCTGCAGGTGGTGCCCTAAAAAGGAAAAAAAATGTACACACCTTAATTAAAAAATACCATATTGTTAAAAAATGCCCAAACAATGACAATGGTAACATCAATGATCACTGATCACAGATCACCATAACAAATATAATAATGAAAAATTTTGAAATGTTGTAGGAGTTACCAAACTGTGATATGGAGACACAAAGTGAGCAAATGCTTTGGAAAAATGGCAGTGATAGAATTGCTTGATGCAGGGTTGGCACAAACCTTCAATTTGTAAAAAATTTGGTATCTGAGGAGTGCAATAAAATGAAGTATGGCTGTACTTTTCACCATGTAAGAGACAGAACAGTAAGAATCACCTGGAAGCGCCCATGTGCTCCTCCCATCCCATTCCCCCACCACCCAAAGATAACACTATCCCCAATTTTAATAGTTCTCTGGTACATCCATCAATCCATGGCTATTTTAGATTTTCCAAAAGAAAGAGAAACATCTGTTGTAAATTAACTATCATTTTTAAACTTCATTATCAAAAAGCAGAGTTGATGGATTTTGTAAGCATCTTATAGAAGTCTCATGAAAAATTTATTATTAATCTGCATCTAAAATGAAATCTGATTAGAGAAGCTGACATGAAACTATCAGAATTAAAACTGAAAGACGAGAAAAGTTAAAGAGGTTTCAAGGAAAAAACTCCATGGACATATGTACACATAAATATTTGCCAAATGTAGAATTTATAATGAAAATGCAAAAAGCTTAACATTTTTTTTCTTTTTACACAGTACTGGAACTGTGTGGAAACTTGAAAATAAAAAGCCCAACTATGAAGTAATTATGAAGATTTTTGCATAAGTGTTCTTAAGTCATTAAGGCAGCTAAATGAAGCACAAATAATGAAATAAAACATTGGCAATTAATGTTCTAAAAGATGTATGATCTGAGGAGCAGGAAAGCATTAAAATTCTTTTAATAAGAAAGCATGTTTCTTAGAAACGAAATAATTTAAAAAGCAGTTCTCTGAAAATAATTTAAAGTATTTGCTCAGAATTGAAACCACCCAGCTCGGGTCTGCAAAAATCTCTTAAGTGAACAGAACCATTCTTCTTAACATAGAGTTGGATTCCCAACAAGAAAACTTGGCGATTATTATGGAAATGAAATGCTGTACATTTTTCTAAAAGTGAGTATATATTTATATCATATTCATTTCCGTTTGATGCTGTTGCCGTCTTTTGACAACATGAAATTTTAAGCGTTTGAATGTAATAATTTGAATGCAATTGGAAGTTTCATTATGCAGCTGGCAAATGCTAGGCATTTATGCTAGTGATAAAGGAGAGAGCCGTGCAATCATTTTATGAACCTCTTGTTGATTATGTGTTTGTATAAGCAGCTGATCAGAAGGCATAGACCTGTATTTGGAAGAGCTAATATAAGGTAGTGACTCAGGAATCATCGACTTATTTCACAGTTTACGTCAATTGATGTTAATTGTTTAACTTATTTGCTATTAATACTCTAATTCAGTGATCTGTCAGAGTAAAGCAGATATAATTTCAGTTGGCTGGTTTAGCATTTGCCCATGAATTTAAAGTCAA
Organism: Catagonus wagneri; assembly: GCA_004024745.2. Classification (NCBI taxonomy): domain Eukaryota; kingdom Metazoa; phylum Chordata; class Mammalia; order Artiodactyla; family Tayassuidae; genus Catagonus; species Catagonus wagneri. The sequence continues at coordinate 8,565,618 of PVHT020000059.1, forward strand.
AAGGGTTTAATTTATTTTTCAGATTTAGTTAGATTATGCTGATGGGTCTAAGGTAAACAAAATTGAAAGCAGATGTGGGAATAAATTCTCAGCTCAAAGTCTTGCCTGTAGGGCTTTGCCTATTTCTATCCAACAGAATCACCCGCGCCACCAGTGGCCCTAGTCCAGGACTCTCCAGCCACCACTGCGGCTCACGCCATCAGTTTCTTTTAACTCTACTCCATCGTCCTTTTTATTGCTAGAGTCACGAACGGGAGTCAGAGCACATCACCTTTTTGTTGAAAATTCTCTTCTGATTTCCTGTTACCTTCAGAAGAGTGCCACAATTCTGCCCAGTCTGGGACCAACATCCCCCCAGCGTTATCTCCACTTGCCCGCAGTCCCGCTGCACCTCCCAGCTCAGTGGGCAGTCTCACCACACGCAACCGCATCAGACAGTTTGTGTCCCCATGTGGCGCACTGTGCCCTCCACGTTGTGGTCCCCCAATATATTCCACCTGGGACCTCAGAATTCCACCTTCTTTGGAATAAGAATCCTTGGAGATGTAATAAAGGTAAAGGATCTTAAGAGCTTCCTGGAGGAGAGTAGCTCCAACCCCCCAGGTGGGTGTCCTGTAAGAGAGAGAAGACACAGAGACAAACAGAAGGAGAACATGTGAAGATGGAGGCAGAGATTAATTAGAAGCCAAGAATTCTGGAAGCCATCAGAAGCAAGGAGAGAGACATAGAGTAGATTTTCCCTGAGAGCCTCCTGAAGGTGCCTGCTATGCCAACACCCTAATCTTAGATTTCTGGCCTCCAGAACTATGAAAGAATACCTTTGTTTCTTTCTTTTTCTTTCTTTTTTTTATGGCCCCACCTGCTGCATATGGAAGTTCCCAGGCCAGGCATTGAATTGGAGATGCAGCTTCTAGCCATAGCTATGTGGAATCTGAGCCGTGACTGTGACCTACACCACAGCTCATGGCAATGCTGGATCCTTAACCCTCTGGGCCAGGCTGGGGATCGAACCTGAGTCCTCATGGACACTAGTTGGATTGATTATTGCTAAGCCACAATGGGAGCTCCTTCAAAAGTTTAATTGCTGGCAGAGGAGCAAGAGGAAGTTAAATGTATTTTCTTGATTTGTACCCATATTCTCCCATGCGCCAGTTAGCATTTCCGAGCCACCTGTCAAGTCCCAACTCTTGTGCAGGGAATATATTTTTTCTAGAGGCGGGGGTCAGTTATTCAGTTCATTTTCAGTTCAAATAGGATGTTCAACTGGTATTGGCTGAGCACCTACTATGTGCCCGGGACTATCTGATATACCTTCTGGTCTCCTGCAGGCCATCTCTGAGGTTAGCTAGAAGAGAGAGGGAACAGAAAGGGACGTGAACTCATATAAATATCGTCCTATGTATGTGCCAGAAATGCCGTAAAAACCATAGTAAAAGTACTTTTGCATTTAAACTCTGTCAGTTGAGGCTCTTCAGCTTTAAGCATCAGAAGAAACTTAAATGCTTTTTTGTTAATATAATAGTATTTATTGCTTCAAAGTCAACATACTGATTTTAATAAAACAAAAGATATTCAGACCAATGAAATTATTTATAGATTCTAATACAACAAATTTGTAAGAATTGTTATTTTGAAACCCCCTGTTTCTAATTTATTAAAGAGGACAGTTGTACTCTCATAGGTTCCATTAATAATAAATATCACATGATAAGAAACTTACCTGAAATATAACAAAACAAAAAAAGAAAAAAAGTGTATTGGAAAAATACAAGGAAGAGCTGAACAACCAGCTGGATTTAGGAAAGGGTAGAAACCAGGGAAATTCCAGGGATTTAGGTAGCATTTACTTATTCATTCCTTCACTTAAGATGTTTTTTATTACCCATGTGCTAGGCAAACACCTTTCTCAGTAAACAAGACAGAACTGGTACTTACTCTGCCCCATATGAAAGAGAAAAAGAAAACATAAAATATTTAGCATACACAGAAATTTCATGTAGTGAAAACACAAATGAAAATTAAAAAGAAATAGAGAAAAGGGAGAGTGACAGAGCAGGGACTTGGTGCTGTTTTATTTTATTTTTCAAAGTGTTATTGAAGCATTGTTGATTTACAATGTTGTGATAATTTCTGCTGTATAACAAAGTGATTCAGTTATGCATATCCAGTCTCTACAAGGTTCTTTTCCCACAGACGTGGCACTGTTTTAAATGGTGTTGCCAGGCAAGTTGTCTCTGAGGCGGTGACTTTTGAGCAAAGACTAGAACAAGATTTTAGAGAAGACCACAAAAGTGTCTCAGGGGAGAACATTCTGGTTAAAGAGACAGACAATAGCACAAGCACTGCAGGAGGGCTCAACCTGAAAAGCCTCAGAAGGCCAGTGTTGGTGGACGGAACTGTAAATAAACAGTAGGACCAGTTGTTTTCAAATTTTGTTGCCATGCTTATGTTTAGATGGATTTATATAGTAACAACAGCTAACACTATTATACAGAATTTACCATACACCTGGCAGTGTTCTCAGTGCTTTATTTTCTTAACTCATGAAGACTCATGACAATCCCAGAACGAGCTTCTTTTACTATTTTTTTCTTTTTTTGTCTTTTTAGGGCTGCACACATGCATTTGGAGGTTCCCTGGGCTAGGATTTGAATCATCGGAGCTGCAGCTGCTGGCCTACACCACAGCCACAGCAACGCCAGATCCGAGCCCCGTCTGTGACCCACACCACATCCCAAAGCAACGTTGGATCCTTAACCCACTGAGCGAGGCTAGGGATCAAACCTGCGTCCTCATGGGATGCTAATCAGATTTGTTTCTGCTAAGCCACGATGGGAACTCCTTCTTTTACTATTCTTGTGCTTCTGATAAGTAAACTGAAGAATGGAGAAGCTGTAAAAATTGTTCACAGTCACGTGGCGAGGGACTCAAATGCAGCCTCCAAAGCAGTTTGGCTACAGGAGCCATGTTTCAATCACTTTGCTGTTCTCCTTATGTGATAATAGCTGGACTTCAAAGTTGTAACTGTGTGATTTTTATTGTAACTGTGTGATTTTTAAGTTACTAGCAGAGTGTGTATAAAATGGGGCAAGAGTGAAGGGGGATAAATTCATTTTTATTTGAACTCGAAATTGCTAACTGTGTTCCTCTCTGGATTTCTTTTCATCTCCCATTGATCTATGCATTTAAATCTGGGGATTGAATTTTGGATCAGCAGGGCACACTGATAAATGCCAGAGGGAGGTCCGAGTTCTGGCATGTATTTCAGCCACACCAACAAGAAGCCAAAATGCTCTTTGGGGGTGATTAGTTCCTCACCTCTTTGTGTGTTCTCAGTAAGTCCATTTATCCCAGAGCACAGACTACTTCCAGGAGATAATTAGGGGCTCCTGAGAACTACGTGAACTCTGCCAGGCCACAAGGGCGTTGTAAATGACTACTTCTCAGAGACACTTACCCACTTTCAGCAACTTGCAACACCTCAACCTTATCCCCACAAGGCTCAGACACAGACTGCTTGGATTATTGCATTCTCATTTGGAGGCTTTGAATCTCTTTTTACAGAGACGGATGTGATTTTATGTCTTAGAGGTAGCTTTGGGGACAGGAAGAGTTAACGCCACACATTTAGACAAGCGAATTAGAAGATGAGGACATAGCTTAAGGTCTGGGAAAGAGCATTCATCAAGACTCTTTTTGATTCATGATGGTCTGTCTTAATTTTACAGCCAACTTCCCTCATTATCGTTCTCAAATTGTCCAGTACTCTTAATGAGAGCTGCATGGCTGTTGCTTATAAAATCTCAATTAAGTGCCACACCCTTTTCATTTATTTCTAAACTTACAATAACTGAGTTATAATAATCATAGGAGCAAACACATAGTGACTAGGACTATGCCAGGCATTATTCTGAGCCCTTGCTTATTTTAAGCCATTGGCTACTCCAGACCTCTGTGGTTTATGTCTCTTTAGGAATGTCTGGAATTCTCTTCTCTAACATCAATGAGAATATTCTCTTTCTCTTAATAAGACCATCCTGATTTTCAGAAACAGAAAATCTAGAGACTCTCAAAGAATAATTAATGAATGCTCACATAACCACTGCCCAGAATGACAAATAACAGCCTTTCATATATGTTTAAAGACTGAGTTTTTATTACTTAATATAATGTCTGGCATACTTTAATATACCACATAAACTCCAGCTTCCATTCATGCCCCACTTCCAGATGCATTTCCTTCTCATTGCCCGCAGCAATCCCACACACTGTGCAAGAACCTCATCACCCATTTGCATCAATTTCAACATCTATTATATTTGCATGTATTTAAAATTCACACAAATGGTTTCATACTTGACACACTGTTCTTCACCTTTGTGCACTTAACATGGTTTTTGAGATCTATCCATAGGAATGCACAAAGATCTAGCTCATTCTGTTTACCACCCTTACAAGGTCCCATCACGTCAACACACTTCCTCTTATTTATTCCTCCTATAGGTGGTTATTGAGTTGGTTTCTTATAGCTCATTATTACTAATAAAGTGACTAGATGTATCTTGATAAGTATCTGGTTTTGTTTGTAGGGCTACCAGACAAAGTACCATAGCTAGGTGGCTTATGTAACACATTTGTTTTCTCAGTTCTAGAAGCTGAAGTCCGAGATAAAAGTGTCGGCTGGTTTGGTTGCTTCTAAATTCTCTCCTTGGCTTGTGGATGGTTGCTTTCTCTGGGTCGCAAGTGGTCTTTTCTCTGTGCACATCCATCCATGGGACCTATCCTTTTTCTTATGAAGACCCCAGTCATACTGATTAATCCCCCCACCCCCCCATACAACATCATTTAATTTTAATGATCTCTTTAAAGATGCTTTCTTTAAATACAGTCTTATTGTGAGGTGTACTAGGGTTAGGACTTCCACGTATGAATTGGGGGAGGACAAGATGTAGTGCCAGTACCGACACCACTGGAGCCTGGACCAGAGGTTCTGATCATAGGCTCTGGAGTCAGCCTGCGTGGGTTAGACCCTGACTGTCCACGTTCTAGCCACGTGACTTCAGCATGCTTCTCAGCCTTGCAGCAACTCATCCACAGTAAAACGACCTGTCTTCTGGGTGATTGTTAGATGAATGACATGTAAAGCACCACACGGGGCCTCACTCAGCATCGGCTATTGGGAAGTCTACTTGTGTATATTAAGACATGCTTATCTAGGAACATAACTGGTCATGGAATTTCCAAGACTCGGGGAACAGATTTTCAGTTTTTCTAGATCCTGCCAAACTGCTCTCCGTGGTGGTTACACCAATGAACACTTCCACTGGCAAAGTACAAGAGTTTTTTTGTCCTCATTTTCTCGCCAAGAATTGATCTTTTCCAAACTATAACATTTCTGGCCATCTGACGTTTGAGCAAAAGTATGTCCTTGTTTAGTACATTCTTTGAGTTATGTCTGTTTCTGGAGGTCTGTAGACCATAAGCGAGAAAATATGCAGGTGGTTCCGTAGTCTTCTCATAATTATTTCCTTAGCATAGTCCAAAGCAAAGACATTCCCAATACAAAGGAAACCTCTCTTTGGCTAGAGATGGATGCAAGCAGGGAGTCAGTCAGCTGCCTTTGATCTCTGGTTCTTTTTCTAAACTTTTAGGGATTTTTACATCTCCTTCAGGAAATAAACAGCATCTTTCAACTGGATACTCTCCAATGTTTAGGAAAGTGAAGTAACCCTTTCCTGGTGACGAGTTTCCTTTGGCTGAGGCGTTGGCTCTCAGATTTGATTTTGTTCAAGAATCATCTGCAGAGCTTGTTAATGGTGCTGATTTCTGAAACACACAGAGATTCTTATGCCGCTTTACTGTGCAGACAAGGGTCCACATTTTTAATACGTACTCTTGCGATTTATTTCAGAAAGTATGTGGCCCTCACTTTGAGGAACACAGCTTTCAGATATTCTCTGGGTATGTTGCTAAGTATAAGGCTATTATGTAAACTCTTACTTGGATCTCAATCTCAGTAAACATCCAGCCTGCAAACAAACATGGGCTTTGGAAATGCGTCTTCCGTAGTCTTATGTTTTCTGTTTAATCTGAAAAGCGGTGACTAGGAAATTGCTCAGGTCTTTCCAGATCTGATGTTCTGTGTTCTGATTCTGTTATATGCCTGTCTCATTTGTTGCTGGGTCTTCAGTACCCTGTGCAGGGACACAGTGTTCATAGACCATTGATCATTTACTAGCAACAATAATGCATTTATCTCAGAAACTGGAAACTCAGGGAAATAAGGCTACCCATTGAAAATTAAATATTTAATTGAACTTTTCATTGAACATGACAAGACTGTAATATTTGTAACTGTCCCCTGAGAAGGTAGAGAATCTCCAAGATTAAAAAAAAAAGAGAGAGAGAGAGAGTTCCTGTTATGGCTCAATGGTTAACAAACCCAACTAGTATCCATGAGGACGTGGGTTTGATCCCTGGCCTCGCTCAGTGGGTTAAGGGTCCGGCATTGCCATGAGCTGTGGTGTAGGTCGCAGACATGGCTCAGATCCCACGTTGCTGTGACTGTGGTGTAGGCTGGCAGCTGTAGCTCCTATTAGACCCCTAGCCTGAGAACCTCCATATGCCTCGGTGTGGCCCTAAAAAGACCAAACAAACAAACAAACAAACAAAAAAACTGGAAGCACAAGATCTAAATCTAACTGATGTGGCATTTAATATGACATAACGCTATAGCTCTCAGTGTAGTAATATATCTACAGGAGATAATGTGGGAACTAAGAAGATATTAGCAAATATCAGGTATCAAGGAAAGAAAGTCTGAAACACCAGCATGCATCCAGCCTCTGTCCAGAGGGGAGAGACAACAAATTTCAATTGTAGTTTATTCCCATAGGAAATTTGGTGCGTTAATCAAGAACAATGACGATGTCGCTTTAATTCTAATTTTATTTTATTTTTCACAATACTCTTTTTAGCTGATTGATTTGACAAAAAAAAGAATATATCTGGTGCCTTTTTCTCTTTGCTGTTGTTAAGTATAAAGGCAAAGAAGACAGGGCGAACATTCCATTAAAACTTATTTTGATGTACTTCCATGCTTGATCGCTAGTTGGCGTATTCGTCAATTTTATCAAATGGCAGCATATCCAGCTTGAGGGTGAGAGGTTTCTCAACTTTAGTCATTACCCACACTGGTCAGATTAAATAATCACTGCAACAGTCCTAACAGATGCTGTGTGCCATTTCGGTGGTGGTGGGAAAATTAAGGGAATTGGACTAAATCATGTATCTTACTGATGGATTAGATTCACCAAAACCACAGAAACTAAAGTAGGTAAATAAAGAAAAATCTCACAGAACATTGCACAAATAAACAACTAAGAAAATGAATTATCTGTCTGGTATCAGAAGACTATGTTAGTTAAATATTTGTGAATATAATTTTCCCCACAAAATTGTTTCATTTTAATAAAAATGTCTGTTTTTAAAGCTGGGCCCTTCCTACACCACTAGAAAGCAGCTTTATTGATAAAAAGCAACCTCATGTCGTAACAACACTGCATTATGAGGGTACATGCTGTGTTAAATGACCTTATCACCAGGTCTTGCGGTTCTGGGTCATTTAAGTTTTTTTCTTTGTCTATGGTTGCGTCTTCCAAAATTTTCACATCAGGCCTGTATTCTTTTATAGGAAACATCTAAAAAACTAATTTTTTTTTTTGTCTTTTTAGGGCCGCACCCATGGAGTACAGAGCTTCCCAGGCCAGGGGTTGAATCGGAGCTGTAGCTGATGGCCTATGTCATAGCCACAGCCACACCAGATCCTTAACCCACTGAGCGAGGCCAGGGATTGAACCTGCGTCCTCATGGATGCTAGTCAGATTTGTTTCCCCTGAGCCACAATGGAAATTCCAATATATTAATGTTATTGAGTAAAAGAGAATGTGCTTTTTTTTTTTTTTTAACATTCCATGAGCTTTTAAGCCTTCCTGAGTTCAAACTTCATTAATAACTATTTCTAATAGGGTAAGGACTGCTTTTGTGCTGCAAGTCAGGGAAAAAAAATCATTAATCCCTTACATAGCATTTCATTTACTGATGAAATTCTCCGGTGCTGCAAATTCAATTGGTCATTTGGCCCAGCGCTGACCAGTGTTTAGCAGGGTGGGGAGTCAGCCTGGGTTTCCCACTTGCTCACTGACAAGGAAACCTTTTCTTGTTTAGAAAAAAAATATCCCCCGCCTCCCCCCAACGCAGCCCCACCTTTTGGCAAAACTGTAAAAGACTCAGGAAGTTTGCCCCACAGCTTTCTTTAAGCTTTTCCTTTTTTTTTTTTTTTTTTTCTTTAAGGGGATTCTGCTTTACGGACCTGAGATTAGCTGATAGAATATTTTAATTAGCAGGAGAAACAATGGAAATGCTGGGGACAGTGCAGGCATCTATTCACACCTCTACCCTAAAAGCCCTTTTTAAGAATTGAAGTCTGGAGTTCCACTTGTTTCTTTCTTTCTTTTTTCCTTTCATGCATTTTATTTATTTTTAAAAATTTTATTGGAGTATAGTTGACTTACAGTGTTGTTTCTTAATTCTTCCAGGAAATGTCCTCTGCCCCTCACTGTCCTATCTTTCCTAGTTATCAGGTTCAAACTTGGTCTTGTCTTCTGCTCTGTCACTTGCGTTTGACATATTTCAGCGGGCTGTCAAAATCTCAGACCTCAGGAATAATTAAGCCACCAAGATCAAACTGGATTTAAAATTCTGATGGACATTGACTGCTCACCTAAGACCCTCCCTCCTTCTGTCCCCTGCCTGTACACGCCTCTCCTTCCCAGATTAGAGGAACGAAGGTCAGCACTTCCCTTCCTTGAGTTTGTATAGAAGCAAGTGCCATATTTTTTTTCCTTTTTTTAGGGCTGCACCTGCGGCGTATGGAGGTTCCTAGGCCAGGGGTCCAATCGGAGCCGCAGCTGCTGGCCTACACCACAGCCACAGCAACCCGGAATCTGAGCCCTGTCTGCGACCTACACCACAGCTCTTGGCAACGCCAGATCCTTAACCCACTGAGTGAGGCCAGGGATAGAACATGTGTCCTCATGGACATTAGATTTGTTAATCCGCTGAGCCAGGACAGGAACTCCCGCAAGTGCCAAATTTGAGAGTCTTTGGGAGAGAGTCTTATCAGCTGACTTCCTCTTAGTTCCTGTTTATTTCTGTCTATGTATCTAACATTTCATTTGGTTGTCTTACCAAATAAAATATCTATTGTGAAATAATTTAATGCACAGATTTAAAACAATGGATGCACAGGAAAGGAAGAACTTTCTAAAGTTTTAACCCCAGCATGGAGTAATAATATCAGCGGGAGGTACAGTGATTTATTATGGGTAAGATTTTCCTGGAAAACTACAGAACGTATGAACAGGTCTCAGAGATGTTGGGGTCCCCCTGAGAGGACACTCAATTTTCCTTCTCTTGCCCTAAAACGTGTCTCAGGGTATGGAACGAGCAGGAAAGATTTATTCCTGCCCCTGTTGAGCAGACCCAAACCACTCTGATTTCAAAGACTTGACAAGGATCACAAAGGACCTAAAATAATGGATGGTTCTTTTAGAACAAACTGGATTTCTGAGAGTGGCCAGAGACGCTGAGTGGGCTCTGAACAATAGAATCACGTGCGTCAGTAATGGAAAAAGCAATCGTATTTTCGTTAAGGACTCCGTGTTCCAGGCATTTTACATGTTTAACAACCCTGTAAGGTTGATAGCAGCTAGTTCAGACCCTTGATTTTAGGCATGAGAATAATGAAACCAAAAGAGTTACATAAATTGGCTTAAGTGACTCAAGGATTCACGGGCAGAGGCTGAACTAGACACCAGGTTTCCTAATTGCTAATCCAGTGCATTCTTATACCATGCAAGGAACACATTTTGAGTTCCCTGTAACAGAGACATTTTGTAATAAGTCCAGGCAAGTGACATTTTTTAGATCCTTATTTTATTTAGGACCTTATAATGGATTACAACACTTCTCAGACACAAGGTGTCCCCACCCCACACCTAATAAAAATAGGGAGAAAAAGGGAGTTCCTGTTGTGGTGCAACAGAAACAAATCCGACTAGTATCCATGAGCGGGTTCCATCCCTGCCCTCACTCAGTGTCTCAAGGATCCGGTGTTGGTATGAGCTGTGGTGTAGGTCGCAGATGCAGCTCAGATCCCATGTTGCTGTGGCTGTGGCGTAGGTTGGTAACTGTAGCTCTGATTTGACCTCTAGCCTGGGAACTTCCATATGCCGCAGGTGCAGCCTTAAAAAAAGAGCAAAAAATAAATAAAGGGGAGGAAAAGAATACAGTGGATTAAGTTGGCTACTTCCAGTTACTGCTTTTGAGAGTTTTTCTCTGATCACAGGCACATTCCTCAGTTTTGCGAGGTTGACTTCACTTCCTTATGTTTCTAGGCATGTCTGCTTGCTAATCAGACCATCCAAAGATTTTGACAAACCATGTATTGCCTTTAAAAACAAAATCTTCAGCTGTATAGATTTTATAACATAGTGATTTTCATGTCTATTCTCATTTATCTCAAAAAACTTCTTGAAACCCTTCAGACTATAAACAGTACCTTGTAATAAATGTCTAAGAAAGTGGCACATCTGAGCATACTTATTTTGGGTTTGCTGTCATTGTTTTGCATAATGTGTTGCTAAGAAGGAAGTAACAGGCTTTTTGGTTCTAGTTGTAAGCTTAGTTCCAAAAGAGCACCATGCATTAAATATTTTATATGTTCATGATGTGGGGCTTATGTTATGATTTTAAATCTTGCAAACCAACATTGAGCTGTCATGTAACTTTTTCATTTTTGTGCAAAATAATAAGATGCCCTTTTGCAGAAATTGTCCAGACTGTACTTGTCAAATGAATATTTTACAACTGCCTTTCATAGTAGAGAGGCCTGATTCTGGCTTGCTTATAAGTGAATGACTACTGTGGATTGAAATTGGTTTTATAGTCATGCAACTGGATGACTTTGGGAGCTTTTGTTTCGTGCCTTTTGGAAACAGTGTTTGGAAAAAGGAGGGGACCTCCAGAATCGAAGTTATTATTCATAAATATGAAATTATGTAAGAAACATAAAAAGTTTCCCTGATAATATTGTCAAAAGGACTCACTGCCAAAGAGAAATGGTTCAAAGTTGACTGAGTCCAGCGAGTTGCCTGGCCTTTCCTTTTGATGTGCCTCTGGACTGTATCAGATGGAAACTCATTTCTGTGAAGGCATCTTTCTGTACTTCATCAATATTCCACTGCCTCATTTCTCCCAAGATAAAATTCCCGAGGGTAAAAATGTCCAAAGCTTTGAATGGCAGCAGAGTAGCAGAAAAATGTTCCCTTTAGAAATACGATGTGTGGGTCTCCGGCAGCAGGAGCTCAGATGATGAATTTCTATGCTACATGGCAAACCCAAGAGAGCAGGGGCAGTTGGGGGTGTGTCTTGAAAGTTTCAGCACCCACGTGTCATTACTCGGGTAATCAATAACGGATGCCCACGCAGTTCAGCTCCTCTCGTTTTGCTGTTGCCCTGCAGACGTTCATGTATCTTGTGAAGTGAATGTTACCTATTGCCTTAGAATAAAGCTGAGCTGAGTCGGTCATTCAGGTGAGCTGACTTGGCCATATGGTGAAAACTGGTTAGATAAAAATCCTGAAGAGGTGGCTTTAAAGAAGCAGCACCATGTATGTGGATCTGACACAGAAGGCTATTCCAGGGACCTCAGAACAGAAGATGACCTGCTCCGAGGTCTGGGTGGCCAGGATCTCCTAGGGCTGGATGAGCCTGACAAAGCCAGAGAAATTGACTTACATATTGCTGCAAGAACGGTGTGACAGCAGTGATTACACTGGTTAACGGCATTATCATCAGTTATCGCCACTGGTGACAGTGATGCTGGACCTCCAGGCAGAACTGTGGTTGTTTGTGACATCGGTGAGCAGATGCCAGTGACGTGGTTGTGACATGGACATTTCTCATACCCAACACACCCCTAACTCACGCCCTCTTATTTTACATTCCAGACGGTATAAGCATTTTAAAAGCACGAAGTAAACCAAAGGCAAGGGGACCCTGCCATACACCACAGGCTTCCTTCCTTCAAAGAAATACTATTTACAATTAAACTTTCATTGGCAAAAGGATACAGAACTGCCAGTTTGTCTCAGTATCACCAGGATCCCTCCTTTGGCAGGTAGGGAGGCTCAAAGCTGGGATGATTTTTCCTCCTTCACTTGGTACCTCTCCTGTTTCCTTAAGATGAATGGGTATAGCTCAGATTGTTTTCTCAAGGGTTTTGTTTCTGTGGAGTGACTTCTGGGCTGTCTTAACAGACTTGCATCCAGGTTTTCTACCTAGTAACCATGCGACCAGCCGTAATTTGAGCACGTTCTGGATGTGTGACCATCAGGCTGTAGTTGGCGAATATTTCTGTGAGAAGCTTGGCTGCAGTTTGCTTCCTTTCCTTTTCCTTTCTCTTTCTCTTTTTCTTTTTCTTTTTTGAGCTGTACCTGTGGCATGTGGAAGTTCCCAGGCTAGGGGATGAATTGGAGCTGCAGCTGCTGGCCTACACCACAGCCGCAGCAACGAGGGATCTGAGCCGCGTCTGCAACCTACACCACATCTCATGACAATACGGGATCCTTAACCCACTTGAGTGCGGCCAGGAATCAAACCCAAATCCTTATGGATACTAGTCAGGTTCATAACCCATTGAGCCACAGTGGGGATTCCTAGATCTAGTTTCAAAGCCCAGTTTTGTTATTTGCTGTTTCTTTGTTCCAGGCCAAGGTCTTTACCATTTCCCAACTTCAGTATACTCTTCTGTAAAATGGTGATTATCAGAATACCTGTTTCATAGAAATCCTGTGAAAACTAAATGAAATACCCAGACTGATGTTCGCTACATAAATTGTAGATACTTTTTTACATAAAATAGTATGATTTGATCTGTCTTTTTATTTATTTATTTATTTATTTATTTATTTATTTATTTATTTATTTATTTATTGTCTTTTTGCCCTATCTAGGGCCGTACCCGCGCCATATGGAGGTTCCCTGGCTAGGGGTCTAACAGGAGCCACAGCTGCTGGCCTTCACCACAGCCACAACAACATGGGATCTGAGCCACGTCTGCAGCCTACACCACAATTCAGGGCAATGCCAGATCCTCAACCCACTGAGCAAAGCCAGGGATCAAACCTGCAACCTCATGGTTCCTAGTCGGATTTGTTAACCACTGAGCCACCACAGGAACTCCTGCTCTGTCTTTTTAAAACATATGTTTTGTTACCCCAGTAGGAACTTGGAGAATTTATATAGTTAACAACTAAATTAAAAATATTTAATAAATGTCTTAGAGCCTTCACGTTGACATGTCGAAGGATTAAAAACGAAGAGTGACCTGGAATCATACGAAAAGGAATTACTGTAGGGTATGGCTTCTGAAAGAGACCTCAGTTTCTGTCACCTAACTTTAAGGAGAAGGTTGGAGGGACATTTTTCAAATTTATGAAAACAGTTAACTCTTTGTGTTCTGTTGATGCTTTCAAATCCCTGTACTCTGGGACGTTGGTATTCCAGATCGATGGGATAGATCATTCCCTTTTAACCAAACTATGCAAATGGGTTTAAGTCCAATAATGCAGTTAGCCACCATGACTAAAAAGCCACCATCACAAAAAGAATATCATGGATTATTCAGAAGGCACAGGATAAGAAAATTTTAAACTCTTGATACAAGAAGAGAAGAGTGTCATGAGGTAAAGGAAAGTAACAGGTATGAAGTCAGAGATGTTCTTGAATTCTTTCTTCTTTTCTAAAGCAGTGGGATGCTACACATCTGGGTGCATTTTGTGTTAGTGAGCGTCATGATTAGAATTTAATCATTCTGAGAAATACATCACATCCAGAGTCAAGCAAAAGGATTACTTCTCTCCTAACATGAGGAAACCTATTTTCTTGAGACCTCGTGTTTGTACCCGGACAGTTGTATTCCACAGAACCATTTTCTAGTTCAGACAGTCCCATGGAATTCTTCTGGGGCTACGTCATTTGGGAAATCTCGCATGAATGAGACATTTTTCACCTCAGTCACTGCAGCTCTGTTTTGGGCTCTTTTCCTGCTGGTCTGTATGGAAATCTTGGCGATGAGTCTTTGCTCTGGATGTTGCACCACACGGCATCACAGGAGGAAAAATTTCAAGGAGTCACAGAATCACAGTAACCTGCTAGTAAGGACCCATTGCCCTAAAATGGAAAAAACAAAGTAAAACAAAACAAACAGAAAACTTTGGACATTCAGGCTCTAGAGGCCATTCCAAGACTTCAAAACCAATATTTGCTGTAATAAGAAAAGATTATATTACTATAATAATATAATAATTACTATAATAATGTAATAATTACTACAGTATCATCGTGAAACTTCAGATGCCTAATCGTGGGAGAATGGTCACACTCAATTATCACTTTCTTCCTTTGGTGTAATATTGATGTGATGTTGTTCAGTGAATTATAGATAGTAAGTTCATGATACTTCTGTAGTAATTTTGCTTTTAATATTTATTTACTGTCCAGTGTAATCAATACAGATGTCATTGGACCGGAATGTTCAAATAATGTATTCAATCACCTAATATTTACTTTATAAGATTTTTACTTAAGCTGTATTTCCAGAAAGAAATCGCCATAAATTTGCATCACTGTGCCCTTTTTTGAAACAATAACATAGAGAATTACTCTTACGTTTTCAGTTTTGTATGTTTGGCGACTGTTAATAAATTAGCTTCCTAGAAGATGTTTTTTATGTTAGCTTATTATCTTATCCTATAAATTTTTCCCCTTCCCATCAAACTGGAGGTGAGCTGGGTTGCTTGATTCAGATTTCCTATAGACTGTGGGACCGTTCTTTTTCAAAGAGGGGGAAGGAAATGCATAAGAATAAACCGATTTGCTAAAAGAGTAATTATTATTCTGTCCTTTTGCTGTGATTTTTCTAGTTATAATTTTTTTTTTTTTTTTGGCCATCCCCCATGGCATGTGGAAATTCCTGGCCCACGGATCCAACCTGCACCACAGCAGTGATAAGGCCAGATCCTTAATGATTAGGCCACTAGGGAACTCCATCTAGTTATTATTATTTTTTTTGTCTTTTTTTTTTTTAAGGCCACAGCCACGGCATATGGAATTCCCAGCCTAATGGGAGCTGTAACCGCTGGCCTACACCACAGCCACAACAATGCCAGATCCAAGCAGTGTCTTTGACCTACACCACAGCTTCTGGCAATGCTGGCGCCTCAATCCACTGAGTCAAACCCATGTCCTCATGGATACTAGTCCGGCTAATTGCCGCTGAGCCACAATAGAACTTCCTAGTTATTATTTTTAAAGGTACAGTGTTCCATGCAAAAACCTGTACATTATACCTTATGATCCAAGTAATAGATGTATTCGTGGCACAAGAACTGTGAAGCTATAAAGGCACTGAGGTCGTAATTACTGAGAGTAGATTACAAGACACCCACAAAAACATGGAATTGAGCAGAAAGCTTGTATTGGCTTATGGATCTTAGCCACACAATTTTCTAAATGAAAATGTCACACAGTTCTCAATGTTACCACCTGCATCAAGGTAACCAGTCAGCCTTGGACAGTTATGTTACACTGCTCGGTTGCCCCACTCCCATCTGGAGTTTTTCAAAATGGTACCACTTATGTCTGTTCTTTTCTCACTGGGTGTTGGTACATGAAGAATATTAATGAAGCCCATTTCCAACATCTTCCACAGCAGTGGTGACCTCCACCAATTCCAAACTATTCCTTTTCCCTTTTGACCGCATATCTTTACGCTAGTAATAATTTTCTATTTTGAAGTATTGAAATAAACTGTCACCTGGAAAGTGTGAGTAGAATGACAGTAATTCCCCTCTATGGGATCTTGTCATTAAAAATCTATGACCGAGTCATATTTAATGCTTGGCCGTTGACCATGGGCAATTGTGCCCTGACAATGGTCACAATTTATGGACCTTCTTTTACTGGTCTTCGTTATATTTTGAAATTCCTAGATATTTTTAATTCCTTCTCAGCTTTATATAATGACTTAACAGCATTGAGATAACTCTGCATCTCACTCAAGTGGAGGAGACTGAGTAAAGATATAAATGTCTTAGCAGTTTATCATCACATAAGCTTGGCATTTCCAAATAGCTCCGTTTTCCTCTCTAGGGAAAAAAAGTTTCAAAGGCTGAAAGTCACAAAATGAAGATGTGAGGATTTGTAAATCAGTGTCAAGAGCATGTCAATCTTGGATGAATTTCTGTTTTTTGGGGTTTTTTTTTTGTTTTTGTTTTTTGTTTTAGTTTCCCATCCTTAATTATTAAGCTACAATTAACAGTGGTTGCTATTCAAGGAACTTGGAGCTTCTGCTTTCTGAAACTCAGAGGAGTTTTCATTTTAAGTCCTGACTTGAATTATTTTGTACCACCACAGTAGTCCACTGCTGGAAAGAATATATTTGGTGCATTCTATTATTGTACTTTAATTCAAGAAGATTTTAGAGCAATTGATTGTACTCAATAAATATAGCTTCATCTTTGCAACAAAGAAGAAAAGATAGAAGAAAGCTCGTCTGTGTGAGGGCAATACATTTTGAACAAAATACCTCTCATACCCTATTTTCAGAATTCTTTCCCCTGTATGTCTTAATCTCACTAATGTGACCCTAGTAAGCAACTGCAGCTTGATTGGTCCAGACAGTAACTTGACAACGAGTTCCCAATGGCATTTTGGTCCTTTTGAGTACTGGGTTTCTTTTTCTAAAATTTAGTGAAGTTGCAGGAATGCAGAAAGAGATGTGGCGGCTTGCTTCTCATTGATGGGTTACAAATGAAGCTGCATGACCTCAAATACTTGGTCTTGCAGATTTCACCCCAGGCATCTTGGAAGCACATATATTGAAGGAGAAGGGGAGAGGACAGGAAGTACATAATACGTGGAAAATTTCAACCCAGAATTGTTGCCATTTAGTATGGCTTCTAAAAAAAAAATGTGTATTTGCTTTGAAAGTTTTTTTTTCCCCTCAGGACTGAGTGAGCATTGGGATGAGCAGGTGGGAGGATGAGAGGGTGGATAAGGAACAGGAAAGGTACCTCCCGCCTGATCTTTTGCTCCCAACCCAGAAGTGACATACAAATGGAACACATCTCAGCAGATGATGCCCGCATGCGATGATAAGCCTGATGATTTCCATGTGCAGCATATGGTCCTAGGAAAGAGTGCAGGCTGCTAGGAATCGAAGCAGGGGCTTACTTATTAAACATCTTTTCTGATTTGGGGCCAGTTTTAGCAGTCTGATGAGTCCTGAGTAGGAAAGATTGGACTTTAATGTTGGTATATTGCCATCGTTAATAAGGCCTGTTTAATTGGGAACTGCATTTTGTTTATATTTCCATGCAACTTTGAATAGGAAAATGATGGATTTCTAAAAATACCATAAAGCCTAATTAAAAATACCATAACATGATTTTTAAATCTCTGTAAAACTACAAAGAGCACCATCTGGAAAAGACGACGTTTCCCGAGAAACTCGGGGTGAGGCTTTTCATGCAGTGGAACTGAGTAGTTGAAACAGTAAGTCAGGGACTGATTGACTTGGCCTGCGCCCTGGCTCACTCTGCAGCCTCTGATGGGGCATTACCACACACGTGGTTTTCTTTCTCTGATGAGGGTCAATTCGAGTACAAAGTGTAACTTCCTGTTTCGCTAAGGCTTATGTGAGAGATTCTGGCTCCCATCAGTCACCTGGAGACATATATCTTATATTTCTGTGTCATGTGAGTTTTATGCATTGGCCTCATAACTGTAACTGTGCCCGTGGGTGAATGGCCCAGTGCCTCTGAAGCAGGACAGGAGCTCTGTTCCAAAGGTCCACAAATTGGGTGAGCTGTTCTTCCTCACGCCTCGCATGGCTTCATTTCTGGTTTGCCTCCTTAGGACCCATAAGTAGATACTGTTTTTTTTTTTTCTCTTTTTAGGGCCGCACCTGCCACATGTGGAGGTCCCCAGGCTAGGGGTCAAATCGGAGCTGTAGCTGCTGGCCTACGCCACAACTCACAGCAACACCGGATCCTTAACCCACTGAGCAAGGCCAGGGATTGAACCTGCATCTTCATGAATGCTAGTCATATTTTTTTCCGCTGAGCCGCATCGGGAACTCCAGTTATTGCTTTTTTTGTTTCACTTATCAAATCCAGAAAAGCTAGACAGGAACCAAAAGTTCTTTCTTCCCAAACTCTGACTATAAATTTTGTGAACATATGAGAAAAAAACAAAATGAAAAACAATGCTAAAAGTTAGGGCTGCTTGAAATTTATTGAAATAATTATATGTCTTTTGGGGGAAAATGATAGTAGAAAAAATAAATCTGATTTGGATTCACACTAATCAATAGAGTTACTTAGTTGTGAACTGCTACATAACCCTGGGTTTTCTTTACTTAAAAATAATGGCAGGAGTTCCCATTGTGGCACAGCAGAAATCAATCCGACTAGGAACCATGAGGTTGTGGGTTCGATCTCTGGCCTCGCTCAGTGGGGTAAGGATCCAGAGTTGCCGTGAACTGTGGTGTAAGTTGCAGACACAGCTCAGATCCCCCTAGCCTGGGAATCTCCAAATACCATGGGTGCGGCCCTCAAAAAGCAAAGAATAATAATAATAATAATAATAATAACAATAACAATAATAATAATGGCACATCTACAATTATTAAATATATGGTATTATGCTGAAAAGTGAAGTTGTACAGAAGAAACCCTTTCTGTACCCTTCAATGTTGGATCATATAAAAAGATTCACTCTATGTAAACTCTGAGGCCCATAAAAAATTTAGTGTCGGTTGACTGACCAAGCAAACGAATGAATAAAGCTGAATCTACTCAGACTATATGTGGTTTTACCCTGTGCTATTCTCTAGATAATTGTATCGTTGTTGGATGTGGTACAGAATAATTTAGGGCTAATCTCCCTTTTATTACTTTAATAATTATCTAAAGGTATTTAGAATACTACCATAACTCTGTAAATTTCTTGGCCACCATAGGCAACCTTGAGATGACAAAATCTTAGTGGTTACCTTGGTGGCCCCAAGCCTTTGCCATCCATCATCACTGTCAATTATACACAGGGTTTGTGGCTGGGGACCCCATGTTTACGGCCGACTTCAAGGTTCATTGTCTAGATCTGGTGTTGCCATGTTTGGAGTGAATGCATTTTTGCTCAGTGGGGTAGCTGGGGTGAGAGTGCAAAAAGAGGCTTTTTTGTTTAATGAAGCAGGGAGCCAAGGACTTTGGGAAAAGCACACATTCCATTCCACACCCAGTCAATACAGATCAAGAAAAACAGAACCTGTTTGTTTCTTTTTTTTTTTTTTATCACAGTCTTCTTTATTATCATTTTATGGGAATAATGACCATTTTGGCTGACAGTTTGGCTTGATCACTTCTATGAGTCTGTTTTTCATTTTCCTTAAGGAAGGCATTATTATTGAAAGCAGGCAAATCCCTCCATACCCCTCAGGAGTTTATTCTTTTTTCAATTATTTTTAAAGCAGAATTCAAATACTTCAATTAAAAGAAAATGTTTCGAGAATTCATGCATCAAAGATTTTTATTTTTAGAAGCAAACATAGATGGCACCGAAATAGCCTACCATTATTTCTGGTTATAATCCTGAAATAGCAGTAATAGTATGCCTAGATTTTAAAATAAGAAGTAAGGAACATATACTTAAAAGGTATAACATTTTTCCAACATTGTAAATCAAATATATTTCAATAAAATTAAAATTTAAAGGTATAACATGTTTAACATAGGTAACTTTTTTCTTTTCTTTTTAATTAAGACATTCTTAGGAGTTCCCATTGTGGCTCCGTGGGTTAAGGATCCAACATAGTCTCCATGAGGATAATCTCTGGCCTTGCTCAGTGGGTTAAGGATCTGGTGTTGCTGTGGCTGTGACATAGGCTTCAGCTGCAGCTCCAGTTCAACCCCTAGCCTGGGAAATTCCATATGTTGCACGTGTGGCTGTAAAAAGAAAAAAAATTTGAGTTCTTGAACTCATTATACCTTACTCTTAACAGGTCATTTCACCCTCTATTAAATCCCTTTTAAAATTTCTTTTAGCTTCCCAGATTCTATGTTCTCTATAGAGAAAATTCTGGTGATGGTTGCAAAAGTCTTTAAATTCACTAAAAATCTTTGAATGGTATACTTAAAATAGATGAATTTTATGATACATAAATTATACTTCAATATAAACTCTCACAAATATGAGAAAGTCCCCGATGCCCAAGAATACTTTGCACATTGAAATTGGTGATCGGGTTGATAATTGAGGCTCTTTGGGATTTGAAACGATTAGTCTGAGTGAAGGTTTTTAAAGCACTATCTCTACCATCACAGTGATTAAAACAAAGTTTCAGCCTTCCTCTCCTTCCACCGCCCGCATTCTGGTGTTCTCTCATCATTCACTAACAGAACTTTTAGGAAAGGGATCGATGCGGGTAAAAGTCGAGTGCTGAGATGTATTCTGTTTCACTTCATTGACATTTGTCTTTTAATACGGTCAAGGGGGCACCTTCTGAGCATTTCATGCCATAGTGAGATGACCTTGAACTTCTTCACTCAGTCCTTTTAGCTTTGCCAGCCTTCTCCTTGCTAAGGAGGACCAGTGTCTTTGGGTAGGTAAAAAGGAAATCAGAGTTGGTGTGTCTTAGCCGGCTTCCAGAGAAAGTTACAAAAAGTGGATAAGATTGAACAGGTTTTTCTTGTTATGTTTCTTGTTTGTTTGTGAATTCCACAAGGGATAAAATCTAAAACATTTCCTACAGTCTCTAAAGGAAAAGAAAGAAAACAAACTGGTGCAGTGTATGTCAAAATTTTCCATTTATTTATAGTGGTTTTAAAAAAGAAGAAAGAAACAACTTGACTTGTTCTGAGGGAAAAACGAATCTGAAGAGCAACCTCTTGAGGTGAACATTCCAACATCACTCTCATCTCCGTAAATTATTTCAAAGGAAACTCAGCAATGAAATGTTTTCCAGTTAAAGATTCCATATCCCTCTATACTCAGATCCTGTTAAAGATTTTGTACGTAAAATTTTAGACTCGAGACCCTTTGTTTACATATCTAGTTCAGACCTCCGCAGTGATCGTGGTCTTGACCTCTTGCTGGTGTCCCGTACACACACGAACCATTGCATATATTTTTAACACCTTTCTGAGGTATTATTCACATATCCTAAGAGTCATTCGTGTGACACGTATAATTTAATGGCTTTTAGTAAACATATAGACAGACGTATGCCTCCGCCACCACCACAATCTCAGGACATTTTCATCACCCCCAAAAGAAATCATGTGCAATTAGCAGTCACACCCCATTTGAACCCCTGCCCCTGAGGCTCACTCCCTAGGAAACCATGAATCTGTTTTCCATCTCTATACAGTTACCTACCTACCTGGACCTTTCCTATACCTGGGCTCCTGCAATAATGGGTTCTCTTGTGACTGGTTTCTTTCACTGAGCGTGACGTTTCGAGGTTCATCTGTGTGGCATCGTATCACTGCTTCAGACCTTGTTATTGATGAATAGGATTCCACTATGAAGATAGAGACACAATGTTATAGGCACCCATTCAGCAGTTGATGAAAATTTAGGTAGTTTCCCCCTTTCTGGCTCTTATCCTTCTTGGCTATTAGGAATAATGCTGCTATGGACACTCATGCACAAGTTTTTATGTGGACATATGTTTTCATTTCTCTTGGGTAAACAGCTAGGAGTGGAATTGCTGCGTCATATGCTAAGTCTGTGTAGCATTTTGAGAAACTGCCAAACTGTTTTCCAAAAGTGACTACACCGTTTTCAGTCCCACCTGCAATGTGTGAGGCTTCCAGTTCTTCATAGCCTTGCCAGTTGTCTGGGGTGTGAAGTGATATATCACACACACGCAGCCTCCAGAATGTTCCAAAAACACTTTCAAAATCAAGAGAAAAGTATATGCACCATAGCCCTTCACAGCTGAACTAGTCTAGTTTCTCCCACCTTCGTGTTCAGTCCATAAAAACTGTAACCAAAATGAGGAGATCTTTTTAAATAATGGCATTTTTCCATTATCAGGGTGGTCGATTCAGGAATAAAACTTATGTAAGCTGTCACCTAAGTAAAGTCATCTTTGAAATATACCGAATGCATTTCAGCCGCTGAAATTCGGTGTAGCAAAAGCCATAAACAATCACGGGCTAATAAACTCTAGAATTTAGGTACAATATTTCTTCTTTCCCACTGAGAAGTCAAATAAAAAGTTCAAAAATATGAATAAACTTTGTCCTTACTTTGTCTGGGCGAATCTTATCCCTGATAGATAAATGAAAGAAAGAAGCAACTGTGCTGTTTTTGCACAGCACAGTTTGAGTGTTTCCCACCTCTCATGTATCTCCTTGAGATGCCTCCTAAGTGTATGGGTTTTTCATTTAGGCAAACTTAGGCTATAGCTGTTGCTGCCTGGTATCCATTCAGTTGGTCCAGGGATCCGGGACAGTGGGGAGCTCTAAGAACTGAAATTACAACTGAGACTTTCTTAAGAGACTACATGAATTTCCATTTATTTCCTATGTCAAGAATCCCTCAATCCCTATGCCATTTGATTACCATTGGCTTGTGCCAGGCTTGAAGTTAAATAGTATTTCCTGTCCATTTGAAATATAGGGACTGGGGCAGCAGCAGCGTAGGCAGGATTGTAGCCAAATTGGGCATCCTATCAGATCTTCTATATACAAACAAGTATATATTTGTATGCATGTGTAAAATGTATATAAATATGTGCACATATATATCTATTTAATTAGTGAATTGACATTAATAACGAGCTTTTTTCATTTAATCTATTTTAGATAACATTTCATATCAGTATATCCTCTTAAAAATAGTTATCTGATGTCCATTATTTGAATGTTGTACATTTTTAAAATTAGTCCTCTATTTTTGGACATTGAAATCACACACTCCTACACACATACACACACACACACACACACACATCACATCACATCACATCATACTTATGCAATAAAATTATAGAAAGGCAAGGTCAAAAGGTAAGTGGATTTTTATTTAATTTTATGGCATAAAGTCCCATCATCCTCCGCACATTCTGTGTATGGAGCTCATATTTCTCATACTCTTACTAATATGAGCTTTGTCAAACTTATTCAGTACTAATCTGGTGGCATTCTGTATCTTTACCTTGTATGAGACTCATTTGGCCACTGTATCGAGACCACTAGTGTTGAGCAGTAGTGAAAAGAAAAATAAATCATCAATATTTTATTCCTAAATCAGTCATGCCTTTGCCGGAGGCAGGTACCAGATCTCCTATTTTGCAGCTAAGGGAGCAGAAACTCTGAGAGGGTAACTTACTCGCCCAAAGCCCCAAAGTTCTCAAGAGTGTCGATCAAGGGCCAAGGTCACCTTGGCCATGACACTCAGGGCTTCTGCATCATAGTTCAGCATCTCCTCATAGGAAGAAGTGCTTCTGCCTCATGCCGGCCTGCAGAGCTGGGGGCAGTCACCACATGGACCGTTCTGTCTGTGGTAGGTGAAGATTCTCTGCACCAGCCTTGATCTCAGGACTGAGGCAGACAAGCCATTTGTTTTAATTGTCTTGGCAGTCAAGACGGTCTTTTCATTGGAGTTATGACTGGAAATCTTGGTGGCACGCTCAGCCTCCTGCCATCAGCTTAACTTCCTGCAAGGCAGTGACTGACTCTGTGAGATTAACCACGGACATGGCAAAAAAAAAAAAAAGGAGCTTCTTTAAAGGACCCCAGTGAAAAGAAGAACATGACGCGATCCTTCTAAGAATACTCAGTCTAATGACAGCCAAGCCTGTGTTTACCTTGGAGAGCATCTTAGCTCGTCACCCTCAAGTTTGTTCTGTCCAAGGTGGCCTCATCTTGAATGTGGGTTTTCCTTCCGGGGGCCATTCTCCGAGGTACAGTGAGCTCACAGAGTGAGGACATCCTGCTCCTTTGCGAATCGACCCTGAGCTCAGCTCCATGGGTTCAGATCCACTTGAGTCTTGGATGTGTGTCTCCCTGGCTGTGTGACCCAGGGCTCGTCACTCCAGCTCTCTGAGCATCAGTATCCTACTTTAGCAAACGCACCTGACAAGCCTCCTTCTCAGAGTACCGTGTGTTCTCAATGAGATAATGCGTGCAGGGCACTTGTCCAAGACAATTTGAAACGCCCGGTAAAAACTTCACAGTTCTCTGCTCTTTTCCCTCCCTGTGCCTGGAGCCCCAGATTCCGGGGAAGAAGATGAAAGCTGCTCACTCGGCTCATGGGAACTGGCAGTGGTTTCTGCACTCTGGTTTTAGGAACAATTTGGCAGTGATGGTGGTCTGGTTGGTGAAAGTGGATGAGAATGTGTGTGTGTGTGTGTGTGTGTGTGTGTGTGTGTGTGTAAGGCACAGATGTCAGATAAAAAGCTAAAGACAAGTTTTAAAAGGCTCTATGCAAACAGACAGAGAAGATTTCTCTAGCTTTAGTTTGCTTTAGGGAATAGAGGCTTTCGGGTTCCAGAAAATATAAACCCCAAATCGATCCCTTGTGAGAGAAAGCAGAACTGATATTCAAGGTCTTAAAAATGATAAAGAACCATGATTTCCAGTCTCTGGAAACAGAGCATGGCCTTAAACTCAGGCCAGGTGAGGGTCAGCCAGCAGCGGGGAGCTCATGTTAGAGAAACGCCTCTGTTTCACTCTGACTGTCGTCATTCTGAAAGGTCATCCTGGTGGCAGTCGGCTCGGACGGAGAGCTCAGGCTCCCCCGTCACCCTGAAGGAGCAGACTCTTCTTCCCTCTCTGGGTGCCGGCAGACTAGGGCCAACCCGGGTGGACTCGAGCTAATATGATGGGCTCAGACTTCAGAGATGCAGCCAGGAAGGACTAGGATGGCAGGAGATCCAAGATCAAGGGGCAAGGATACTTGACCCTAGCTGAGATTTTGAGTTAGATGAGATACGCATCTAAGTTGGCATGGCTTTGATTCAAATGATGCAGGACCCCTTGAGGTCCTCCAGGGCCCAAAAGCCTTTCGGTGTCTCCAATTTCTTAGTTTGCAGGAAAAAGGCTTTTAGCCTCCTAGGCCTTCACTGAGTCCCAAAGGGCAGATTCAAACAGTGGCTAATTAGGGGAGTGGGGGAAATGCAGAAAGAAACAAAGAGTTCAGCTGGCTCTTGGCTGGGTCCTGGTTCCTCCTGGGTGGGGTGTTATGTGCATAACAATTGAATACTTTATCTCTGAGTTCTTCTACAGGAAATACGGCCCCCTCCCAGGTGGAGGGCAGTGAATTCAGGCTGCACTCCAGCACGGGAATCCCACACTGGTTGGAACCAGAAGGCTGATGATTGAGGTTCCCAGTTGTTTCCTCACCAGGCAACCCAAATGTCTTCTCTGAAACCCAGCAGGGAGTTTGGGTCTTGGGGGCATGAGCTGCCCATTCTCCTTACAATAAACCTTTCTCTGCTCCCGACTCTGACGTTTGATTTGTTTAGCTTCACCGTGCGTAGGGCCCACAATAAATGTAATAGGCGTGGCACTCTGTCAGCAAAAGTGGAGCTTGAATGTGAGCCTTGCAGGGTAAAGCAATCTTGGTTGGAAGTTTTTCCCTTTCATCACATTTAGTATATCATGCCACTCCCTTCTGGCCTGTAGAGTTTCAGATGAGAAATCTGCTGATAATCTTATTGGGGTTCCCTTGTATGTCATTTGTTTCTTTCCCCTAGCTGCTTTCAATATTTTCTCTTTTTAATTTTGGTCATTTTGATTAATATGTGTCTCGGGGTGTTCCTCCTTGGGTTTATTTTATATGGTACTCGTTGTGCTTCCTGAATTTGACTGAGTGGTTCCTTTCCCATATTAGGGAAGTTTTCGGCTATTATCTCCTCGAATATTTTTTCTGTCCCCTTCTCTCTTTCTTCTCCCTCTGGCACCCCTATAATACAGATATTGGTGCGTTTAACAGTATCCCAGAGTTCTCCGAGACTCTGCTCATTTCCTTTCAATCTTTTATCTCTTTTCTCTTCCACATTAGTGATTTCCACTAATCTGTCCTCCACCTCGCTGATGCGTTCTTCTGCCTCCTGTATTCTATTGTTGGATGCTTCTAATGAATTTTTTATTTCAGTTATTGTATTTTGCATCTCTTCTTGTTTAATTTTTACAGCTTGTATTTCTCTGCTCAGTGTTTCCTGTAAATGATCAATCTTTGTCTCTAGTCTATTTCCAATGCCTTGAATCATCTTCAGCATCAACAGTCTAAAGTCTCTTTCTGGGAGGCTGATAATCTCCTGATCACTGAGCTGTTTTTCTGGGCTTTTCTCTTTCTCCCTTATCTGGGTTAGAGTTTTCTGTCTTTTCATTTTTATAGGTTTTTGGTGTGGTGACCTTTTTGCCAACAATAGAGTTGTAGCCTCTCTTAGTTCAGGCGTTTGCCTCCCCTGTGACTAAAGCTGGTATAGGCGGGGCTTGCTGTAGGCTTCCTGATGGGAGGGAGTGACACCTGCCCACTGGTAGGTGGGGTTGATTCCTAGCCCGCTGATGGGTGGGGTTTTGTCTCTGGATGAGATTAGAGGCTGGCTGTGTGCCTGAGGGGTCTTTAGGCAGCCTGTTTAGTGATGGGTGGGGCTGTGATCCCACCTGTATTATGGTTTGGCCTGGGGCTTCTCAGCGCTGATGGGAGGGACCAGATTTTCCCAGAAATGGCAACCTCCAGAGAAATGCAGGCTAATGAATGTTCCCGAGAGCTTCACCTCCAATGTCCTTCCCCCACAACAAGCCACAGTCACCCCTATTTTCCCAGGAGATCCTCCAAGAATTGCAGTCAGGTTCCACCTGGATTCCTATGGAGACTGCTTTGCCCTGGGACCCAGTGCACGTGAAAGTCTGTGTGTGCCTTTCAAGGATG
>PVHT020000059.1:8602398-8811455 GCA_004024745.2 Catagonus wagneri
GAATAGCAGTCACATTTAGTGGTATTGTAAAAAGCATAAACATTATTTTGAGGTGTAATAGCTACCGAAAAAAAAAAAACCTCTCTTTCTCGAAGAACAGTCTTTAGTTATTACTTTAATTAGTCCTTTGAATTATATATGCATAAAATAATGAATTGTTCCTTTCCACAACAATGGGAAGAGTAGTCATATAAAATTATTTTGGAAAATTTTCAAGTACACAAATACTTTGAATAAAGGACATAGTACATTGCTCTAAATTAAAAAATTGCTTTCATTTTACTTTTATATCTTTGTGGTTATAAGAGGCCAAGGACTTATACGTTTTTTTCGTTTTTTGCTCTTTTCTTGTAGAAAAGTTCAATGATTTAAAAATCTGTCATGTTTTCATCAAACATGAATATAAAACTCTTACTGATTGATTCTTTGAGCAGTATTCTAATTTCAGTTGTCTTGGGTCTGACTTCCTAAAGAGTTTTGGCCAAAAAAATCACCAAAAAAAAAAAGAACCCCAAAACAAAAAACTTTGGACACCCTATTTAATCAGATGAGACTGCTAATCTCTGGTGCCTCTTCAGGTTAATATATGTATAATATTATATCCTCATTTCTTTGAAATGTATTCTGAATGGCTCTGTCAGGGGACCTTTCCCCTTTGAGAAGTATAAAGCACATTCACAATGATAAAGAAGGAAAAAAACTTAGTGAAATGCTGAAGGTTCTGAATTTGTTCCAAAATTGTATCAACTGGAATTTTATGATTTTTTTTGGATGCCTTTTATTGCCCCCTGAGTTCACCCTAAAACTGTACTTTTATCTTGCTAATGACCTCTGGGCAGTTCTTCGAGAGGAATTAGGGTAATTTACAATTGTGCAGCTGAAGGAACTCTCAATCATCCTGTGTTCTCTCTCCATTAAAGTTTTTCAATTGGATGTCACAGTAGAAAATTCTGGAATTCAAATTAGTCTGGCTGATGCTACCATTTTATCGAAACTCTAAAGAACAGGATAATGGGAAGATTTCAGCTATGTCAATTTACTGCCGCAATTCCACGTAGCATTTTGGAGTCCGGGGGATCTTGACATAGGTTTCTATTGTCGTTAACCCGAATCTTCTAATCTCATTGCTCCAGCTGTGTTCTGGTTTGTGTTATTCTGGCTTTAGAGGTGCTGTTAAGTGGTAGTTAAAATATATTACTTAAAATTTTCAGTTAGTCTTTCATCATTGTATTCCTCCCACATAATGGTGTGAAAGCAGCAAATAGGCAAATGAAAAATTCATAAAGAAATGATTGAGAGGAAGTGGAACAAAATAGTCACTACTTTTCCCTAGGGGAAGGTAATAATTTCTTCCCTATTTTCTTCTATTTTGTGTTCTCTAAACTTTTGAAAAAGAGAAACAATCAATTTTGTAGTAGTAAAAGATATAACAGTAAAAAAAATCGTATTGTGTTTATGTAAGGGAATGCCTTCATTCTTTAGAAATACATACCGAGTTATTACACATCCTGTCTGCAAATTCTTTTCAAAAAAAAAAAAGAATAAACATTTAAAACTGGTGAACTGTTGTAGGTTAAAGTAGATGAGGATATGACAGCTAAATTCACCATATGGTTCTTAGTCAAATCCTTGATTAAAAATGTTATAAGAGACATCCCTGGGAAAATGTGGGAAATTTGAATATGGATTAAGTATTAGAAGACAGAATTATATCAGTGTTTAATTTCTCGAGTAAAATTATTGAATTATGATAATGTATGAAAATACCTTTGTTCTTAGATAATAAAGAATGAAGTATTTATTTATTTTTTACTGATCTTAAACTTTTATTCAGCAATGACACAATAGCATATTCTGTACTTAGAGCAATTTATTTTTTAAATTTTTAATTGTATTTTTAAATTATAGTTGATTTTCAGTGTTGTGCCAATTTCTGCCGTACAGCAGAGACTCGTTGTATATTATATATTATATAATTTCTTTCTCATTTTACTACCACCATAATCTATCCCAAGAGACTGGATATAGTTTCCGGTGTTATACTGTAGGACCTCATTGCTTATGCAGTCTAAATGTTTGCATCTACTAACCCCAGATTCCCAGTCCGTCCTGTTCCTTCCCTCTCCCTCTTGTCAATCACAAGTCTGTTCTTTCTTTCTTTTTTTTTGCTTTTTTTTTTTTTTTATGTAGAGCCGCAACGGTGGCTAGGGGTCTAACAGGAGCTGTAGCCGCCAGCCTTCGCTACAGCCACAGCAACGCGGGATCCGAGCCGCGTCTGCGACCTACACCACAGCTCATGGCAACGCCAGATCCTTAACCCACTGAGCAAGGCCAGGGATCGAACCCGCAACCTCATGGTTCTTAGTCGGATTCGTTAACCACTGAGCTACGACGGGAACTCCCACAAGTTTGCTCTAAGACTGAAGTATTTAGAGGTGAAACGTCAAGATATTAAATGACTCTTAAATAGGTTATGAAATAAAAAGGAGGGAGAAATGTAAATCCAATGTGGCAAAATGTTAGTAAATGATGAATCTGGGTGAATGCATGTGAATATTCATCTTCTCATTCTTATAAATGTCCTAGAGGTTTAAACTTTTTCAAAATATAAAGTTGGGGGGAAAACACGAATATGTGTTTTTAATGTAAAATATTTTTGCTACAAAGAAGAAAAGAAATAGCTTGTTTTACTTAAATTTGTAAGACTGGCTTTCCATATTAATCAGGGTATATTAATCCATTATTCTATATTAATCCAGGTAGAGTTAGTTCATTACTTTTACTTATTAGTTTTATTACTTTCGATTTCATCCCATGACAGAATAGTCAAATAGAGCTATGTTAGTTCAAGTCACTGAATGTGAATATTTATGAAGGGTTGCTCTTTGAGCACTTTCAATTAAACAAAATAGTTTGGGAAGTGCAAGACCTGATTTTCTCTAATGGACAGGTAATTTAGGGTGCTTTAGATTCAAATTACATGTCCCCTACAACTTAGTTTAAATTTAGATCTTCTGAAGTAGTGTTTTACTTTTTAACTGCCTGGAGGCAGATTGAGAAATAAGGCAAGAAAATGGGGAGAGGGGATCATATTTTAAAAGACCCCATTTAAAGTGACATGCTAGTGTTTTTTTTTTTTTTTTTCAGCTCAAATTTTGGATTCTGCTTCAATATTCCAGAAATACCCGAGCTATATATCACTGCTCAAAGAACAGGCGCAGCAATTCCAAAGCTCAATAGGACCATCTTCCTGGTCATAAACTAGACTGGTTGGGAGTTTTCACATTATAAATCACCTATCCCATGAAATAAGCAGTCCATAAAATCGGTAAGCAGATTTTTTAAAGTGCTGGTGGGAAAGTAAGCTTTTGGAACTTCGAGAACTTTAGCGATGTTCAAAACAAGTAAGATTAGAGTGACTTGGAGCCTTGTCTCCAGGTTACCCCAGGGTGGGGACGAGGAGTCCAGTGAAAGGAAATAGCTTTTATCTCCCCTGGTCCCCACATAGTATATTCTTTGGGCTCTCGAATCACTCAACAACTTCCCTTAGCTTGGCAGGAAAATCTGGGAGCTCATCCCAAATTTTCCTTTCTGTTGCCAAGCTTTATTATACTTTTATAATAAAAGGTGGGTGACTGATGTAGCCTCCTCTTGGTTTCCATCAGAACATCCATCCTAATGTCCAGACTGAGGGCTGTGAGTGGCTTGGACCCAGCGGTTACTCTCATGTTAACGTGATTCACAGGCTTGCTGTGTTGTCACCTGTGTTTGTCCCTGGTGTCATTTCTCCTTTCTTATCTAATAGCCAGCATGGTGGCTTCCCTCTCCTTGTTTGTTTCTTTCTTTCCTTTTTTTTTTCAGTGTTCTTACTGTTTTATTGTTTTATCATATCGTCAGGTGAGACTTTTATTTATTTCACTCCCTGTCTGAGAAAATTCATGCTAGATCTTAAGGTCGGAGTCATCGGGCACTTGAGAGGCATGGTGTCCCTGGAAGCACGTCCTTCCTGCTCATAATGAACTTGCACCCTAGGAGGGGCTCAAATGCTTAACTCCCTCTATCTCCAGAATGAGTCATTTTCCCACCCCAGACTTTGAAAAGTTTTATCTTTTGGACTCAATAATTATTTCCTTTCTTCTCTTGTTTCTCTGAAGAGGCTTATCAGGAACTCTATGAACATAGAGCTCCAGGAAGTCTAATAGTTGCATTTTGGAAACGGATAACCTTTTCAGAACTCTCATAAGCGGTCTAGTAGAATTACTAGTGATAATTGTTCTTTCAAAAGGAGAGGACTCACAGGTATATATAAAGAAATGGATTTAACAAGGTGAATGTTCTTAAGAGATAAGAAAACGTCCTTTGTAAGGGATGCCAGCTGCAATGGACTAGAAGTTAAACTTGGTTGCTTAGTTTCTTTTTTTGTGACTTTAGGAAAATATGTGACTTTGTACACCTCCATGATTCCTTTTGCCTTTCATTCATTCATTTTTTTTTTTTTTTTTTTTTTTTTTGCTTTTTAGAGCCGTACCCCCCGGCATATGGCATATGGAGGTTCCCAGGCCAACCGGCCTATGCCGCAGCCACAGCAATGCCAGATCCGAGCCGCATCTGCAACCTAGACCACAGCTCACGGCAACACCGGATTCTTAACCCACTGAGCAAGGCCAGGGATCGAACCTACAACCTCATGGTTCCTAGTCAGATTCGTTATCCACTGCGCCATGACGGGAACTCCTCATTCATTAATTTTTAGGTGGATATCATGTTGATGGTGAAGATTCCATCACACAGAACCTCAGTTTTTTTCCCTAAGAGGAATGAATTAGCTATCAGAATAAAAATTCTCTTGGACAATTAGAATTTTAAGTACATTAATAACTATTAAAAGATAATAAAGCCAAACATCAAACTTCACTAGTAACATGGCCAGACATTTTAATCTCTAAATAACAAATAAAATTCTGACTATGGAGAATTCATTTGTAGACATTTTTATTCCTTTTAGTGGACCAAAATAAATAAATAAATAACCCTTCGCCCTCAAGTGGTGTCTCAGCCTAGTCTCAGAAAAAGGCTTTAAATGTACTTTGTTCATAAACATAAACAGAGTAAAAGAAGGCTGAGTGAACTCACCTTTATGTTCATGTCTTTTGCCCATGTTCTTTTGGGTTGTTTCTTATTGATTGATACACATTCATAGATTCTAGATCTGTGTTGTTTAATACAGTAATTATGTGGTTCTTGAAATGTGACTTGTCCAAACTGAGATGTTTGTGAGTGTTAACATAAAAGCTGAATTTGAAGACCTTGTGAAAAAATGTAAACTATCTCGTTACTAATGTCTGTACTAAATATATATTGAAATGGTTGCATTTATGATATATCAGGGTAAATAAAATATATTATGAAAGTTATTTTTGTCTGCTTCTTTGATCTTCTTGGATGTGACTGTTAGAATGTTTAAGATGACCTGTGTGGTTCACATGATATTTCTATTGGACACCAGAGTTCTGGCCTTATACTAATCTGTGGTCAGGGACACCTCTCTCTATGCGCCTAGGACTTGCCCTTCCCTCCTTCGGGATATGGTTTTGACAAGGGGAAGAGGTGGCTCTGGTTGTAGAGTAGACACTGCAGGGGGCCAAGGAGAGAAGTGAGTGAACCCCAGGAAACTTGTGGAAAAATTGTTGATGGCTGAGACGTGGTGAGCAATGACATGGAATTGTCAAGGACGACTTCCTGGGTTCTCAGATAAGTCACAGTGCCATTTACTGTGATGGAGAGACTAAAGGAGGAATACATTAAGCAAGGAAACAAAGAGTTTGGGTTTTTATCTGCTAAGTATGATGCAGCCAAGTGGAGTTATAAATTGGGTAAATCAATTTGCTCTATTCTAAATTTCCCACGAGCAAGAGAAGGCACTTGTCTATGGTGGCTAGTGCAGTGTATGTGATAACCACAAGAATCTCTGTGGCACTTAACCATAAGTGTTTGTTTGTCATGCCTTTGAGATACAGTTGTATTCAGCTGATCTGGTCTGGGCTTGGCTTCTCGATGCAGGTTGGGCTCCAGTCTCTTCCAAATGTGTTCATTGTAGGGTTCCGGCTTAAGACGCAGCAGCTACAGAAGAACCTCTTCATATCACAGTCCCGAATGCTCATGACAGAACAGCATTCTCGTGTGGACACCTGCATTGCCTCCTCAGCCTTGATTGGAATCGACACACAATCATTTTTGCTCATAGTCCATCTTTCAAACAAAGTCAATGACCAAACCCAGTGTCAGCAGTACAGGGCCCCAAACTGCTTATTTCAGTCATTGATACTGAAAAAGCAAGCAGCGAAAGTAGTCGGTATATAAGGCATTGGGGCAAGGGGGAGGGGAATGTGAGTAAAAAAATTTGAACAATGATTCAACTTACCCCAAAGCTTATCTTTTTTTTTAGATAAAAATAAGGGCTCCAAAATGCTTTGTTTAAAAGAATCTCGAGAGTTGGTAGATATATTCTCGAGAGTTGGTAGATATACATTCCTGATAGTTTTTGTCGTCTGACAGTGTAGTGGGTGAGTCTAGATTTGAGGAAGAAGAGGAGTGACATCAAGAATATGATAATCATCAGTAATACACGTGGACAGATGTGCTGACAACACCTGATGGTTTCTGGTCTCTACTTTCCTGACCTCTGTAAGATCAGCCTGACTGAGAAGATAAGCTCAGTGAGTCTTTGGAAATCTACTTGACAGACAGGAAAAAAAAAAAAAATGAGAGGACTTGGTTTGATTT
This sequence comes from Catagonus wagneri, assembly GCA_004024745.2. Classification (NCBI taxonomy): domain Eukaryota; kingdom Metazoa; phylum Chordata; class Mammalia; order Artiodactyla; family Tayassuidae; genus Catagonus; species Catagonus wagneri. Next base: position 8,609,182 of record PVHT020000059.1, read on the forward strand.
TCTATTGTGATAGTCATGATTTTTTTTTTTTACCTTTTGAAACTTCCTTAATTTTCTTGATCCCTAATATTTTCTCCCCATGTTTGTATTTTCTCAGATGACAAATCTGAGTTTGGGGATTATTGTGTGTATTGAAGTGAAATAATATATGTAAAACACTAGGTTATTTGCTAGTACTGTCTTTCGTTCTTATCTCTCTGTCCTCTGGATATTTTTTTTTTCCAGGAACACTTCGTTGTGTTTATTTGATAACAGCTTTCTCCTTGCCCCTCCTAAACCACCACCCTCTTGAGGATAAACAGATCACATTTGTAATCGTAATATCTAGTACAATACTTGGCACATAGTGGGCACTTCGCAAAATTTTCTGTGACAAATTGAATGACTTCTTCACTTTTATGTTGCAGGAACAAAGGAAACAAAGGAGGGCCATAATATGTGGCTGCTGAACTTTCTTGAATGACTCTATTACGAATTATTTTACCATACAGTAAAATACGTTATGAAGTACCTGGCACATATTGTAGCTTAGGGAAATCTTATCTTTCTTTCTTTTCTATCTGCAGATTTTTAGAAGGGACCAGAATGCCTGACAGGAAGGCCCTGAACCGTGGGACATCACAATGCCGTAACCTCTTTAATTAACAGATATTTTAAACTAACGTGAATGCTCCCTTTTGTGAAGCTAATTCTGTATTAAACACATCCAGGAAGTGCTTCAGGATTTATAAGGGCCAGAGAAGTTTTATTGCTGAATTCTTAGGAAGATAACTGAAATACGACTATATCAGATGGTTACATAGGAGCTGTCCCCCAGTTTTTCCATAGTGAATTTATCCTGAAAAACAAATTTCCTCTGTTTATCAAAACTGTCATTGTAAGTAAACTGAACTAATACTCATTATATGACACAGATCTAATGTACATTAGGATGCTATATGCCCATCTTCATGATAAGGATAAATCTTTATAATAAAACTAAATATGGGTGTTCCCGTTGTGGCTCAGCAAGCAGTTAACGAACCCTACTTGCATCCATGAGGACACAGGTTCCATCCCTGATCTCGCTCAGTGGGTTAAGGATCCGGCGTGGCCGTGAGCTGTGGTGTAGATCACAGACACGGCTTAGATCTAGCATTGCTATAGCTGTGGCGTAGGCCTGAGGCTACAACTCGAAGGTAACCCCTAACCTGGAAACCTCCATAAGCCACTGGTGAAGCCCTAAAAAGACCAAAAAAAAAAAAAAAAAAGTATGGACTTCACCCAAATTAAGGAATTTTGTGCTGGAAAATATACCATCAATAATATGAAAAGACAACCAATAGGAAAAAGGAAAATATTTGCAAATCATATATCTGATAAGGAACGTGTGTTCTGAGAATATAAAGTAATACAACTCGATAGTTAAAATGACAAATAACCCAGTTTAAAAAAAGCAAAGTGTCTGAAAAAGCAAAGTGTCTGAGCGATTGCTCCAAAAAGATAAAAAAGGCTAACAGTCACATGGAGAGATATTTGACCTCAGTCATTAAGAAAATGCAAATCAAAACTAGGGTTAGCAACCACTGCACACGGAAGGTACAGCTATAATCAAAAAGACAGAAAATAGCAAGTGATGGTCAGGATGGAGAGCAACTGAAAGGCTCACACGGGGCAGGTGAGGGTGTAAAAAATGGTGCAGGATCTTAAGAAAGCCAGCTTGGCCAGTCTTCAAAATGTTAAATGTAAAGTTACCATATGACCCAGCAACCCCACCTTTAGGAGTGAACCTGAGCCACAGCAGTGACCCGAGCCCCTGAAGTGACAACACTGAGTCCTTCACCCACTGAGCCACAGGGGGAACTCCCAGGAAAACACCTTTTTTTAATGCAGTGATAGATAACTGATGCGTTATCTCCCTAATGTTTTTTTCTTTTTCCGCCCCTCTTTTTTTATACCAATTTATCTTAACCTCCAGCCTTTAAAGTGTAAAAAAAAAAAAAAATCCCCTACCTGTTTATTCATGTATCCACCATGCAATTAGTCATAAGTGAAAGCAAGTTAATGAGATGGGTGCTGCTAACACAATGTTGTATTTCACAAAGTCTCTGTTCTCATAATTTTCACATTTTTCTTTTAGGTTTCACATTTTTAAAAGAACTTCCTCCTACTCCTGGGATTTATGTTTCATAAGTTCATCAGTTCATCTGTGAATATACCATTTATTCTGCTTAAAATGACTTTCCCAGATATTCCTATACTTTCTTACCACTGGCTCCTTCTTACCACTGACTTCATGACAGCTCAACTGTTACCTCCTCAGAGGACTTCCTTATCAGCCCTCATCTCAAAGCTTCCATCCCGAATTCACTCTCCCGGCAAACGGCATTGATCCCTCAGTGGAACTGCCACAGATTGTCTGCGTTCTATAGATTCAAGAACATGGTGACATTTTATTTGGTCTATGTCATGGTAGAAAGAAAGCTTTTCAGAAACACGAAGCCCAGGAAAAATGTCTGACATCACACACTGCAGTTTGCTGCCATTCCTGTCTTTTGAAGCAGAAATTATTTGTGTTTTATCCCAAAGGTGGAGCGCAAATCTGATACTATAGTTGTACTTGAGAGTCAGTTCGCACCCTGCATGGTTTAACTCAGAAAAATATCCAACTTAACACACAGAAAGGGCGTCATCATAAATAATAATCAAGTACTGCTAAGCCTTTAAAAAGAGAGGATTTAATTGCCAGAAGCGAATACCACTCTAAATCACAGCAACAAATGCTCAGGGAACCCTCCAAAAGCAAAACAGTAACTACAGAAATTGGCTTCCTTTTTGGTGTTATTCACAGGGGGTGTACTTGCTTAAATATTGCCAATATCTATACATAGCTATTTATTACTGAGTCTTCAGACCATTATCTGCAGTTCTATATCACTTACCTTTTTAATGTCCCAAAACACCAGGTAGTGGGAAAATAACTTTTCTTCAAATTTCACAAAGATGTCAGGAATCACTATAACACAAAACTGTGATTCTGTTATTTTATTTTTTGTAGAATATAACATATTAAGTATTAATTTATGATGATGATTCCCTGAGAAACTTTAATTAAATTAGGTTGGCCCATCTCCTGGATTCTTAATTACTGTAATATCAGCTAGAGTTGAATAGGAATACCGCATATGCCAAAACAGACAAATGAATTTTTGGAATACTGAGCATAACCACGTAATTTTGAGGTCCTGATGGGGTTTGGCAATGTGAGGTTGAATCTGCCTGAACTTTTTATCTTGGGTTTGCTGTTACTTTTACTACATTTAAAAATAATAGGGAGTTCCCGTCGTGGCTCAGTGGTTAATGAACCCAACTAGTATCCAGGAGGACGTGGGTCTGATACCTGGCCTCCCTCGGTGGGGTAAGGATTTGGCGTTCCCATGAGCTGCGGTGTAGGTCACAGACTTGGCTCGAATCCCACGTTGCTGTGGCTCTGATATAGGCTGGATGCTGCAGCTCCAATTGGACCCCTAGCCTGGGAACCTCTATATGCCGCAAGTGTGGCCGTAAAATGACAAAAAGACAAAAAAAAAAAGAAAAGGAAAATAGTAGTTCCGGGAGTTCCCATTGTGGCTCAGCAGGTTAAGAACCTGACTAGTATCTGTGAGGATGTGGGTTCGATCCCTGGCCTCACTCAGTGGGTTAAAGATCCAGCGTTGCTGCAAGGGGCAGCATAGTTCACAAATGAGGCTCAGTTCTGACGTTGCTGTGGCTGTTGTAGGCTGGCAGCTGCAGCTCCCATTCAACCCCAACCCTGGGAACTTCCGTATGCTGCAAGTGCGGCCCTAAAAATACAAAAAACAAAACAAAACAAAAACACAGAAAAACAAAACAAAAAAATAAAAATCATAGTTCCATCAAAAAACATTTAAATTCTATTGTCTTACTTCACTTTTAGTTTCTTGTTTTAGAATTTCTTCTGTAGAGTGGGCTTTTACTTTTATTTCTTTTTTTCACTTTTATGGTATTTTTATGTGGCTTTTGTTTCAGAAATTGCTTTGCTCTTTCCTTTAGAAATTAATATGCTTTATATTTTTTTAGTAGTTTTAGGTTTGCAGAAAAATTGAGTAGAGATTAGAGTTCCTATATAGCCCATCCCTCCTGCCAGGTGGTCTTCCATCTAAGAGGCTGCACCGTTTTGCATTTTCACCAGCAATGAATACTGGTTCCTGTGTTAACCTTCTTACAGTAGCTGGCACTGACGGTGTTTTGGGTCTTGACCATTCTAGTAGGTGTGTGGTGGTATCTCAATGCTGTTTTAATTCACAGCTCCCTTCTGACATAGGATGCTAAGTATCTTTTCCTATGCTTCTTTGCCATCTGCATGTCTTTGGTAAGTTTCTATCGTGAACTTTCATGAGTTCTTGGTATATTTTGGATACAAGTCCTTTATGGGATATGTGTTTTGCAAATATTTTCTCCACCTCTGTGGGTTGTCTTCCCATTCTCTTCACGTTGTTTTTCAGAGGGCAGGACTGTTTAACTCTAATGCAGTCCTACTTATCAATTTTTTTGTTTGGTGTTGTATCTAAAAAGTCATCACCAAACCCATGATCACCTAGATTCTCTCATCTGTTTTCTTCCAAGAATTTTATAGCTTTGCATTTTACATTTATGTCTATGATCCATTTTGAGTTAATTTTTGTGAAAGGCATAAGGTCTGTGTCTAGATTCTTTTTTGGGGAGGGGAGATGTGGAGGTCCAATTGTTCTAGTCCCATTCGTTGAAAAGACTGTTTTTTTCCATCAAATTGCCTTTGTTCCTTCATGAAAGCTCAGTTGACTATATTTGTGTGAGTCTATTTCTGGGCTGTCTATTTATTTTATTGATCTGTTTGTTTATTCCTTTGTCAATACTGCACTGTCTTGATTACACTAGCTTTATAGTAAGTCTTGAAAGTGGATAGTGTCGGTTCTCTGATTTTATTCTTCTTAAGTATTGTGCTGGCTAATATGTCTTTTGCCTTTCATATATACTGTAGAATCAGTTTGTTGCTAATCCACAAAATAACTTGCTGGAGTTTTCAGTGGGTACTCTCTTTTAATTTTCTTGTCCTTGTGATTCAAATTTCTTCTTCTTTTCACTCCTATCATCATGATAAGAAATCCACTTTTTTCTCTTCCCTGCATGGCTCCTTTGAAACAGAAAATTAGCGTACACTCTCTTTTCTAAGATATTTCATAAATCATTTCATAGTTTCACAAATGAGTTTTGAAAGCTCCTGCTTACCTTGTTCAGGTAGATCATGCACTCTTTTTCTAGCTTCAATGTTTATTCTCTGTCGATGATTCATTTATTCCAAATAGCTAAGGAACCTGTAAACCTGATAGAGTCAAAAGTAGCTAATTATCAACATGAGAAAATATTGACAACTTTTCTTTACCATGTTTTTTACTATTTCTGTTGGAAACTCACACACAGATTTATTTTCACCTATATTGTGCCTGTGTCCCCGTACAGAACATGATCATAGGTTTCCATGAACATGGCTCAATGCCAAGGTCTTTGGGTCCCCCCAGGTGTAGCTGACGCTGCAGGACATCTTTTCCAAAGAGTGTCCTGCCTGCCTGCCTGATCAGAAGCAGGTAGAGCTGTCCTCAGTAAAATATTCACCGGGAAAATATTTTAAATTGGAAATTCAGGGTGTATGTCAAGAGCATATTCACAGCAGAGCATGAGGCAGCATGCATAAATCTTATATGCTGTGTGTGTGATGGCAAAATCAAACATGACCTTTAAAAATAAAACTCTTGTTAAGTCAGTATCTGTATAGGCTCTGCGCACGTGTGTGTGTGTGTGTGTGTGTGTGTGTGTGTTTGTGTGTGTGTTCACTGGAATACAGACACACCCGAGCAGTCTTAGTTCAGCTCCCAGCTCCCAAGGGCAGATACCGTATTTTTCCTATTCACCATATATGAATGAATAAATAAATTAGTGAATGGATGAGTAAATGAATGAACAGCTCTTGTATGAATGAACAGTTGCACAAGGGAAGAGTTCTATTTCTTTTCGATTTTAATACTCATCATTAGGTTCTCGTTGGGAAAATACTGGTTTTCCCCATTATTCTGTGAGTCTCTTGAGGGCAAGGGCTGTGTGGTCCCAATCTCCGTGCCTACAGCCCCTAGGATAGTGCCTGACACATAGCACTTAATAAATCCCTTTGAAATTAATAACTAAATAAGTGGGAGGTGTCCTCAATGGGAAATGCACTTATCTGGGACTACTTAAAAAAGCTAAAGTTGGAGTTCCTGTCGTGGCTCAGTGGTTAACGAATCCGACTAGGAACCATGAGGTTGCAGGTTCGATCCCTGGCCTTGCTCAGTGGGTTAAGGATCCGGCGGTGCCGTGAGCTGTGGTATAGGTTGCAGACGCGGCTCGGATCCCGCGTTGCTGTGGCTGTGGCGAAGGCTGGCAGCTACAGCTCCTGTTAGACCCCTAGCCTGGGGACCTCCATATGCCGCGGGTGTGGCCCTAGAAAAGGCAAAAAGCTAAAATTGAAACCCTAAAGGAAAACTGCAATAAAGACACATCCCTAAAGAGTCCCGTGCACATCTCTGTGGCTGCCTGTCTTGCTTCACCTACCCTCAGTGTAGATGAAATGTTGTGAAAGCTATTCATTAAATTGTATATATTTTATGATACCAAAATAAGAGAAGTAGAGGCAAGAAGATTTTTGGCATATTGAAGAGGCCAGTGAAGGAATAAAGGAGACAATGCGAGATAGGCAAGCAAGTGGAACCAAGAGAAAGATGCCTTTGTTAAATTAAGACAGGAATTTTGAAATCGTACCACTGTAAAGTCATTTAGGGTGTTTCCTTTAAAACAAGTATGATCCTGGAAAAGGGCCAAAGAATAGGAAGCCCTTCAGAGGAGTCAGGAGTCATTGCCCTATTAACCCCAGTAACTCCACATCAGGTGAGGGATGCTTACTGTGATCCTTGGTCCTGAGGAGGCAAACAGCCATAGTTGATAATGCCACTTGGTTGAAAAGATCTTAAAAAATTCTCTCAAGGAGTTCTCTTTGTGGCTCATGGGGTTAGGAACCCAGCTAGTATCCAGGGGATGCAGGTTCTATCCCTGATTCTTACTCAGTGGGTTAAGGATCTGGTGTTGCTGTGGCTGTGGCATAGGTTGCAAATCCAGCCCTAATTAGACCGCAGCCTGGGAACTTCCATATGCCGCGGATTCGGCCCTAAAAAGTAAAAAACAAATGCTTTCAAGATGGTTATTTAATGCAGGGTGCCCTGAAAATATTTCCAGCATCTTGTTGATTTCAGAGCAGAGCTTTGAAAACGCTTTTTAACGTTAGCAAGGTCATTATAATCGTCTTTTTCCCAGTAGCCAAAGCATTAAGAAGAATCCTAAATTTCCACTAAATAGAATCTTGGCATAACAAAGGAAATCCTTTTCTGAGTTACACCTTCAGCCAAGGCCAAAACAACCAAAAATAAGTTCTGTGAATGTTCGGAGAAGTTTATCTTAAAGTATAAAGCCCAACTTTGCCAATAGCCTGTTCTGTAACTACATTTTAATTTTTACAATGGAAGAGACCCTTTTAAAGACATACTGTGCTAAGGGTACTTCCTTTGTACTCTCATTGCCAAATCTAATCAGCATAAGTATTTCCTGGGGATATGAGCCCTCGGACGTGTGTGTGCTGGTGACGAGTCCGTGCTCTCTTTGGGATTATCTCCATCCTGTCTGTCATCATCTTTAACCCTTTCTTTCTGTTATTAGCCAGATTTTTAGCTTTTTTCATATCATTCCTCTATGTGTTATACTATTGACAGAATTATGTCCAGAGAACAGATTCTCTAGCCAGAATTATTTTAACTTTAAAAAAATTTACATGACTATTTTTCTTTTTTAAAAAAATTTTTCTTAAACTATAGTTGATTTACAATGTTGTGCCAATTTCTGCTGTACAGCAAAGTGACTCAGTAGCACACACATGTAAATATATATATAAATATATGTGTATATATGTAAATGTAAATATATATACATTCTTTTTTATATTCTTTTTCATCATGGACTATCCCAGGACATTTTAACTTTAAAATCTGGTTCTTAAGTAGTTGTAGAGAATGTTGGTATATATTTTCCATTATTTAAAATTTCTATAGTAATTAATATTATTTGCCACCATCTCTCAGTTGAATCCATTTGTTTACATGGATCAATATGAACAGAACAAATGCATAATGTTTTTGGCTTCCAAATCAATTAACCAATTCAAAAAAAAACAACAACAACAATTATACCAATAAACGTTTTTCTTTTTCTTTGCTCTTCAGGGCCGCACTTGTGGCGTATGGAAATTCCCAGGCTAGGGGTCGAATCAGAGCTACAGCTGCCGGCCTATGCCACAGCCACAGCAATGCAGGATCCGAGTCATGTTTGCAACCTACACCACAGCTCATGGCAACGCCAGATCCTTAACTCACTGAGGGAGGCCAGGGATTGAATCCACATCCTCATGGACACTAGTCAGGTTCATTACCACTGAGCCATGATGGGGACTTCAGTGTTTTTCTTCTTACAGAACACTTTATCCTAAATAAAATCAGATAGTTTAATATCTACAGTTAATATTTGTTTCCAATTTTGAATAGATCCTGTGAAATCAGTATAACATGCATTTAACTTCTTCCATTCTTTTTGCTTTGTCTATTTGTCAATTTCTTTCTGTAACCTGTACCCTAAATATAGAATTTTAGAATTTTAATATAAAAAAATCACATCTGCAGAATTTGGGGATTTGAGTATGAGAGAAGGAGGTTTCAGTACTTAATCCACTTGAACCTCTGCAGGTTATTTCTGACTGATGCTCAGCTCCCATCCTTCCTTATCTATTTCCTATGTTTTCTATCTAAAATTTATTTGATTAGAATTTCAACTAATCCACATCTTCTCTTGAGAAACCTATAATCTACTTTAGATTGTAAAGCTTGTTGAAGCTTGCAGCTTGTCGAATTTATTAAATTATTTATATCTTCAACCTATTTGGCTAATACATTCTCTTATGTATTCTGTTCCCCATCATTATTTTGCTTCTCAAGAGTTAGCCTGCATCCTTCTATAGCCTGTGGCAATGTCCCGAACCAGCTAGCCAGCATTTCACATTTTTCAGCTTAGACACCAGTGAACAACTGAAATACTTGAGATCAATTTTTGCAATAGTATAATCACCTCAACACTCTACAGTAAAAGTAATGAAATCCTTCAGCTATGGAAACCCAAGGCAAACCTCTTGACCTTTCAAAAGTGTTGTCACTGTCATTCCATTTGATACTAAGTTTTTGTAAGTAGAAAACAACTTTCATTCTTTATATACAAAGTTTATTGGGGAAAAAAAGTGATTTTTGCTAACTCACAGGCATTTCTCTATATTTGTGTAGCCTTATTTTGTTTACACGTGGTCCTTTGAAAGTGTGGTCTGATTTTGTAGATTCAAGGTTGAAACTCCATGCTGCTTAATCCAGGCAGACTTAGAAGCAGTTCCTGAGTTGAAAAGATGGCCCTTTTCAGAACATAAAGATGCAGAATTTCAATGGCTCTCTCAGAGTATCTTCAGAATACACCCAAGTGTTATAATTGATGGGTTGAATAATAACTGCTTAATTGCCCTCCTAGGCATGATCCTCAGACCACCAGCAGCAGCCTGTTTTGGGAGCATGTCAGAAATGCAGGTTCTCAAGGCCCGTGCAAGATCTACTGAATCACAGCTTAATTTTGAGAAGCAGTAGCTTCATCAACTACCTGGTTTGAAAGGTGAAAATTCAGGAAAATCACACAGTGGATTTTGTGTAGGGTTAAAAACATGCAGTTAAAACAATTTAATGAAAGCCACCATTTGGTGTTGAAGTCAAGCCAGTTTACGTAGTTAAATGGTTTGTAGGAGAAAATAGGAAAGTTTAATTTTACATAAGGGGTGGTCTCAGAAGCAAGCGTAATTTAAGGCACGTGTTGGTCTGTGCACCGCCAGGCCATCCAAATGAAAAAGGAAAGAATCTGACAAGTCATGCAGAGACGCTCAATTCAGACACCTGGTCCACCTTCAAGAAATTTGGTGATTTGACTTGAACAAATTTTCATTATTTTTGTCCTATTGCTACAGCTTAAACTTGGTCCATTGCTCCCTTACAGAATCCTCCAGATGACGCAGTATTTACAAATCAATTACCGTACTGTACATCTGTGGAACTGGGGGTGGAGTAAAATGGAGCTCTTTTCTTGTGTTGTAGATCTGCTGACACTCAGGGCTTTTGGACTGTGAGCAGACGGCGTTCCCACACAATCTGGGTGTTAAGCTGTTGAATAATGGATCTTGTGTGGTGCCTTCTGATACAGCACTTCAACTGAAGCATATTTAGCATTTTTCACCAATGCATTATTTCACAAAAAAAAAGAAAAAAAAAGTAGTTGAAAGTTGCACCTAGAGGAGAGAGACATTGATTTTACTTTTAAATTTTCTTACTGGAGGGAAGAATGAGTTCTGATCCTAGCTTCTTAATTGAAAGCACCTAGTGCCTCTGCTCCTGAGCAGATAAAGGACAATAGTTTCTGAATTGAATTAAGTCAACCATTATTTTATCACTAAATTACTGGAATCGTATGTTTATCCTTCTAGCTCTAGCTGGAACATTTTAGGATTAGAGGTGACTTCCTGATAAAGAATTATCTTCATTTTACTGACCTAATTTGTTTATTGTGCTGACAGAATCCTGACTTATTTCCCCTGATGTAGTTGCAGTTATTGGAACTTTCATGAAACCAGGTGAACCCTGATCCAAATGATGTATGAACTAATTAATATCTATTTTACCAAATAAAGAGACACTTAGCCTGTTTTCACTGAGACCACCTTTCTTCAACTTGGATTTAGCTTTAATTTTGAAAAAAAAGGGGGGGGGGACTTAGAAATGGCAAGATCTACAGCCCAGCTCATTTCATAAGCAAGCAAAGTTGTGAAAAATTATATGAATGTTATGATTTTAACCATAACACTTTAATAAGAAATATAAATTTTAAGATTCATCAGTAGTTTTCCAGAAAGAATTACTTTCTTTTCTAGCAACTTTGGATGTGATGTTGTCACATATATATATTTTCAGAATCTGCATGGTTTCAGAATCTTCTCCCCATTGTTTCTCTATCTAAAATGTGCAGATTTCCTTTCTGTTCAGGGGCTCACAGTCTACTGCCAGGCATGGCACTAGGCTCTCAGGAAGAAAGTTCCTGTTCTTCTAGAATATGGTTTCTGCTTAATTTCTCTGTAGAGCTCTCATCTCTAGGGTTTTCCTTAAACATAAGAGCCTAAGAATGAAGAGTGGGTGCGGCTTATTTACCTCTGGCCCAGCAGAGCTGTGTTTCTGGAAGGTGGATGGACTGGACTACATAGTCATCTACTATAAGAGTAAGAAAAATCCTACCATCTACTAATTGTCCTCTGACTTTAGAACTTTTTAATTTTTGAGTTGAGTTGAATCATTTTTTTTCCTCTTCGTGTTTAGACACTGTAACGCTCGCTCACCTTGTACTGTGAGGAGTCAGTTATATCCCCGATGTTAACCTTAAACTTCCTTCCCTAAAGATTGAAGCGCTTTCCTTCCTGTTGTAACATCCCAGGATTTGATGAACCAGCTGACATTCTCCCCTATCTTTGTCTTTTGCAATTTTTAACATTAACAATAGCCTCACTTAGTCTTTACCTTTTCAAATGCAATTCTAAATTTTTCATGTCTTCCTTGACATCCCTCACCACAACTCTGATCATTTTACTTGTCTTCTCTGCGTCTTTTCCTGGTCAGTTATATTCTATACATTACAAGTAGATTAAATTCGTGTTTGTGAGCAGAAAAAATAAAACTGGGCATGTAACAAGCCCCATGGTTAATATAGATCAGTGCTTGTTATGTAGAGTAAACTTTTAAAGTTTGGCATTAGTATTCTGATATGTTTAAATTCCCTTTTCATTTAATGAAGATGTTTTCATATTATTTTTACTATTTCTACAATTAGGAAACTCAGACTTTACCACCTGGTAATAAGTTGGAGGCTGTTGACTGAAAATAACATGTGCTAAGAGCTAAACAGCTGTTTCTCATCATTCTGTTAATTTTGATGTTTTTTTTGCTGAGTTTTCTTGTGAAAATTTTTTAAACATAATTTAACCAAAATATGTTAATGGTTCATGTCTTGCATAAAATGTGAATCTAGGAGTTGCTTTCACATTTCTGATGCTTTTTAGTAGTAAGATTTGTATAAAGTTGATGTTTTCAATGAAATGGACTTTTGAAGCTGCAGGATTATATACATCCTATAATTCGATAATTTTAAACATCGAATCCAGGACCAGGTATGACTATTCCAAGACTGTGATTCGGTTAGGAGATGTTTTCTGGCTTGCCTGCCCGTTATTGTCTAATATCACATTTTGAAGTCATGTGTGTTCCATGTAATAATTTTGGTCTGGGGAAAACATATTTACTCATTTATCCTAGGTCATATTTGATGGAACATAACTGATATGTTAAAATCCATTTTTAGAATGGATTTGTATTATTATTATTCAATGCTCAGTTTGGATATATTAGTCATTTTTTGTTGTTATTGTTCGGTCACAAAGCATGATCTGTGGTTTTCCTTCTCAGAAGAGTTTATTGGCATATGCAGACTTGATGATTTCCTCATATATGGTTTCCACCACTGTACGGGAAATATGTTTAAAATAGGCCTGATCTGATTCGCTAAGGAATTCCATTGTTTACATTCTTTTTCTTAGACAAGTGTGACCCTTTATGCCATAAACATTTTATTTTATTCTTCGTACTTTCTTTCCTGTTGGGTTGTGAATTGGAGGGACTATGTTTTCCTTTGTATTTTCCATAGTTCTTAGCTGAGAGCATAATAAATATCCATCCAATTAAATGTCAGTTTTCTGTAACGGTAAAACAGTTTCCTCCTATTTCCAGTTCTAGGGGGTGATTTCCTTAAAACATAACCGCCTTACTGCAAACCATTTTCCAAGACATTCTGCAAGTTTAAACAAGCCATATTCTCGGTGTCTGTTTTTCCACATAAATATGTATCACCTCCAAGAAGTCTGTTTGATTAGTCAGGCATGATTTACGTTTAAGGGAAGCACATTACTGTTTTTTTTTTTCCAAATAGATTATGTTAGGAAAAATATTTTGCCATTTATTTTATATACATATGCAATTCATTCCAACCAAGCTTCAGTGATGCTGGGCTCCCAGAGGCCCACCTGGGCTGCCTGTCTTTAGAGCATCTACAGTTGCAAGATATTCAAAATGTATGTTTTCTGACTCCCAAGTGCATCCCTGTTGAAATGTCATTTATTCAGTTGACAATTTTTTTTTTTTCTTGAGTAGTCGGGAGAATTTATTTCTTACCACACCTCCCCTCTGCCTGCCTGAGGCGTCCCATGGCCACGGGCGTTGGGAGGGGCTCATTCTTCCATCTTCTTGGCCCCCACATCTGGGCTCTTGGTGTGCAGCTCATTGACCTGGGACTTAGCAATGATAATCATTTCTCGGCCTCCTCCAGCTCGTGCTGGATCCTCCAGCACCTGGACAGCTGTGCTTCAGCCAGCGACTCAGCCTCCTCCACCTGCCTCTTGTAGGCTTTCACTTGTCGACCAAGTCCTGGAGCCTGAGGATGTTTTTGCGGTCTTCCTCAGCTTAGAAGTTCATTTCCTTGACCATGCCTTTGTATCTGTGGGCACCCTTCAAAGCCCCGGCTCCCCTCTTCTGCACAGCTTCAAGCTCACTTTCCAACTCCTGCACCCCATTCTTCACCTTCTGGATCTGCTTCTTCCCGCCCTTCAGGGCCAGGTGATGGAAAGGTGGCCCAAATGTGGAAAGAACCCAAGTGACCATCACCAGATGAATGGATAAGCAAATGCCATCTATACGTGCAAGGAAATATTATTTAGCCATAAAGAGGAATGTTGTTCTGACACATGCTACAATATGCTGAACCAGAAACACATTATGATAAGTGAAATAAACCATACAGAAAAGGGCAAATATTGTATAATTCATTTTATGGGAACTATCTAGAATAGGCAAATTCATAAAAATAGAAAGTAGATTAGAGGTTACCAAGGGCTTGTGAGAGGGGGCAGTGAGGAGGTTTTGCTTGTTGGTTATAAAGTTTCTATTCAGGGTGATGAAAATCTTTTGCAAAGATCATGATGATGTTTGCACAGCATTGTGAATGTAATTAATAATGGCAGTGAACTGTACATTTATAAAGAGACAAAATAGCAAATTATATATATTATGTATATATATATATATCTTACCACAACTTAACTAAATTAATAATTTAATATAATAAAAACCATGCTTGTACACTTTAAATAGGTGAATTATATGGTATATAAGTTGTATCTCAATCAAGCTATTTTTTTAAGCTTATGATTGGAGGGAGGAAGCATGTAACCCTTTAGTGCCCTTGTTATCCTTTTCTTATAATATGGAAAAAATTATAAAATGACAGGAAAAGTGTGTACCCTCACTGTGAAATGCATGGAGTCTGAGCTCATTCTGGGAAATGTGTAGAAATCAATACACAGATGGCATTCTATAATGCCCACTCATCATTCATGCATCTAAAAACTTTCAAAATAAGGCTTCCATTGGAAAGATTTGTTAAATACATTCTTTTTACTCTCAATCTTGGCAAAGTTTGTCATATTTCCAGAATGCCTTGAGGTGCCTGTGATGGATGATTTCTTTCTTTTTTTTTCCTTTCATCTAGGAACTTTGCAAACTGCAAGATTTGCTTTGTAGTCTGAAGGGCCCCTGAGTCCATGAGCTGCATGACTTTGCCAAGATTGCCAGCCTGCCAAATCCTCAGCTGCCAAAAGACCAGCCAGGGCTTCCTCATATAATGAAGGTACAAAAAAGGCCATGTGCTTGGCAGACTTGCCCAATTCCCTCTGCTTCGTAGAAAAAAATAAATCTCTGAAAAAGTCCAAGAGAGAGCTACCATCTGGTCACACTCTTGCCTTTCTCAATATGGCACCCAATGCCCATCGCCAAGTGTCAGAAGGGCTTCCCCTGTTGGTGGGAGGCAGGCTGCAGAGAATATGCTGAAATCAGATGGGAGCCTAATGAGCTAGGCCTTGGCAGACCGGTTTCGACCTGCAGTCTCATCATTGCTTCTGGCATATTCACAGAAGGGTCAACTTTTCAGCAATAAAAATTGGAGCAATGTAATAGCTGGCCCTGTAGTTGCTGATATCTGTTAATTTCTTGAAGAACCCACAACCCATCCAAGTACAAACCCACCCAACAACTCCAACACTGTGCATCCCAGATGACTCAAAGGCAACACCATTGGAAAAAGCTGCAGAACTGTTTTTACAGTCTTGGAACTTTGCAGTTACTTTGGCCCACTTTCTGCACACTTAGATCTCCAATTCTAAAAACCAAAGCCTGGGAGTTCCCATTGTGGCTCAGCGGGTTAGGAACCCAACTGGTATCCATGAGGTTGTGGGTTCAATCCCTGCCCTTGCTCAGTGGGTTGGCCCTTGAATACCCCAGGGGTTGGTGCGCCTACCCTCTGCACAATTAAAATTCCTCTGACAACCTGCAGTCCGCCCTGCCCTCCAAGTCAGCAGCACCACATCTGCAGAGCCAGCCAACCACAGAACCTAGAGTGCTGTAGTATCTGCTATTGGAAAAAAAAAAAAAATCTGTGTGTAGTTGGACCCATGCAGGTCAGACCTGCTTGGTTTAAGGGTGAACTGTTTTATTTATTTATTTATTTATTTATTTATCTTTTTGCCTTTTATGTAGAGCCGCACCCGCAGCATATGGAGGTTCCCAGGCTAGGGGTCTAACAGGAGCTGTAGCTGCCGGCCTTCGCCACAGCCACAGCAACGTGGGATCCGAGCCGCATCTGCAAACTTCACCACAGCTCACGGCAATGCCGGATCCTTAACCCACTGAGCAAGACCAGGACTCGAACCTGCAACTCATGGTTCTTAGTTGGATTCGTTAACCACTGAGCCACGAAGGGAACTCCAAGGGTGAACTGTTTTAAATAAAAACATACGCTTTCTCCCATTCATCTCTCTTATGCCAGTTTAATTCTTGTGCCCAGATACAGAACCTAAGGGGGCAGAAGGAAGTTTTTCCTCCCCTAAACACTATTCCTGTTGCCCTTCTTACGCCTTGTGGATGGTTAAAAAAAAAAATGGACTGCCTCTCTTCACATTTTCTACTTCTATGTATTGTCATGTTAAACACTCCCAAAAGTTTTGGGTTTGGAATGACTACATCTGGTTAAAATAAAAATTTTAAAAAGGAAACCAAATAATATGATATTCCATATCTTATGAAATAAAGTGAAAACATGTAGACATGGCCCTGTAATCCATGACGCGTGAGCCTTTTCACCACGGCCAAGGCGACTACCTCTTCACGAAGCCAAGTTCCCTCTTCCCTCTGGTTCCTGGGTTGTCCAAGCCATAGTCCTTCCTCCCCCAAAACCTTGTAAATTTCCTTGGAAATATAGCTTTTTAAAAAATGTATCGTGCATTTGATTACACTTTATTTTATCTTAATATTGTTTGTATTTATATTGCTATGTCCTGCCAGCCAAGTAGACACTGAACTCTCTGAGAAGGCTTCTAGAGCTTAGCATACTCAGTGGCTACCCTTGGCCCTGCATTTATTTACAGTTATCCAAATTTGCATTGAATCTGAGATGAACTGGCTATTATGCTAGGCCTGGGTGTGTGGCTAGTGAATGAAGCATTCTCTACCTTCCGGGAAGTTATAGTTTATTCAAAAAGAAAGAAAGAGGTCATTAAATCTGCAGGATACGGATTAAAAGAAATTGATAGTGCTATGCAAGTGTACATTACCAGGTGACCAAACATAGGCAGGACAGTCCTGGAATGTTCTATGGGAAAGTGATATTTAAGCTGAGCCCTGAAGGGTGAGAAGTCAGGGCCTAAGAACTGATAATACCCCTCTAATAACTAAACTGCAGGACCAGTTTTAAAGAACAGACAAAAGGTCACTGGGGCATTTAGAGTCAACCAATTCAATTTTGGCAACTTCAACTTACATAAAGGACAATTAGTAAAATAAATGGCATTTTATTTTATTCCCAACTGATCTAAAATCTTCTCAAGAACAAGAGACAAATGATGGGAGACCCCATGGCTAAGCTTGTCTGGTCTTTGGAACCGGGCTGGCTGGTGATGCCGGTAACTAACCAACTGATGGCTAAAAGATAAGACAGGTGATTCTTGGAAGCGTCTGATTTAAAAACCAGGCCTCTCAGTTTAGCCCTTTCCTTTTCTAAAGTAGAAGTTACATTCATACCAAAGTGTTACTATTGATGAATCCATCAACATGAAAGCTCTTTGAGAAATCAAGGTCCCCAGGGATGAAAGTCACTTCTACTTGTCGCCTTTCCGTGTGTGCTACAGTAGAGGAAGCTTTCTGTTTACAGGGAATATTAAAGAGCGGTGGTTAAGCGTGTCCTTGGGTACCGTTAGCATATACAAATACATACCTACTGATATTGTCTAAAGGGTTCGTAAAAGCTCATAAATATGGGAAAGAAAAGGCACTTGCAGAATCTTTCTCTGCACTTTGGAGATGCCCATCAGCATTGGTGGCAACGTTGTTTTCTTGGTGCTTAGTAAAAATGCACAGAGGAATGAGGGCTGAGCTTACGTGCGGACACTAACAGAAAAGGAAATGATGTGATTTCTCCAATAACCAGTTTGACTCTTACAGCATTTCTGCTATTAAACAACTTGGCTCAAGAAGGACACAAACTGAGTGACCGCTGGAAGGTCACTGAGCACCCTCTCTCTATATATAGCACCAAACACACACACACACACACACACACATACACACACAAACACGTGCAGCTAGATTAAAAATAGAAGAGTGTGGGTGGATGTATACACATAGATCTGGAAAGTAAACCTTCCTAGGACTCAATGAAAAACATCTCAGAGACTATTGTCATTGTCTTCTATTTTCTGAGCTGGTTGTAAAGCAATGCTTATAAAGAACTGAACAATGGAGGAACCTCATTTTCAAATGAGAGGGTATATGGCACTCTCGTATAAAAACAGATAAAATGAAAGGTGAGGGAGTTCCCATCATGGCTCAGCATGGGATGAAGCTGACTAGCATCCATGAGGATGCAGGTTTGATCCCCAGTCTCGCTTAGGGGGTTAAGGACTTGGCATTGCAGTGAGCAGTGGTGTAGACTGCAGACTGGCGTTGCTGTGGTTGTGGCGTAGGCCAGCAGCTACAGCTCCAATTTGATCCCTAGCTTGGGAACCTCCATATGTCGAGGATGTGGCCCTAAAAAGACAAAGAAAGAAAGAAAAAAGATCTGAAAATGGTGATAAAAGCCAGTAACTCTGCTTGGCCAGTATCTGGAGTGATGTCTCGGTTCCTAGAATCCCCTTCCAGCAAACAAGGACTTCCCCAGGATGGCAAACCTTGGTCTGTATCTTCCTGGAAGTCAGGGTATGTTGTAAACCTTGGGGGTGCATGTCCATGTCTGTGGGGGATAAAAACTAAGGGAGTGCAAAGGAAGCATTGTCACAGAGGGGCAAAATCAGAATAGTTGTCCCACCACACCTGCGCACACAAAGGGGTCAAAACAGACAGACCACAGAATTGCTTTTGATAGAGGTTGGACGGTGCAGTGAGGCCAGGTATAACTTCAGCTCAAGCCAGCGAGCAAGGTGTTTGAATCTGGAGCAAAACTGAATTATAAGTTACTGAGATTCACAAGTGTATTTATATGTCCATGTTTTCTTGTTAGACTTCTGAAATAACTTCATTTTGTACGTCTTGTTGTTGTTGTTGTTCATGTCGTAATATTCCCAGACGTAGGATGGGTATTCAGAATTTAGTATGAAGACAGAAATGTATCAGAAATCAAATGAAATTTTGTAGCAGTATTTAGCCAATGACTATGAAAAACTCAACTTGGAAAAAGTAAAGATAAAACTTTCATGTGCTAGGAATTTATTTTTAATGAGAAGCATTTTCCGTCAACTCAAATGAACTCGTATGAATCAGCTGATCATAAATTATGAATGTCGCTATTTGAAACATGCAAGTGTAAACCTAGACCATATGAGTAGATGCTGTCCTTTCATTATGCAAAACAAAACATAATCACAGCAGAGTATTTCAGTGTGTGGGGGGTGGAAATCACTAATAATCATTTTGTCTCTGGCATTCTAATCAGTCTGGAAATAGGGATCCAAGTTGACAATATTTTATTCATTAATTTTTTTTTTCTCTGCTATAGATGGCTCCCTCCATTGAAATTAGAATTTTAGGGCACAATATGAAAGTGTGTTTCTCTTCGCTTACTGTTTAGCTATTTTTCATAGGCCTGGGTTCAGCTTTGGGCTTGGTGTAACCATGTATTTTATGCTTTATCACCCAAACATTTTTGTTATTTAGCTGTGTGATATGTAGCTATTTCATCCCATAGCCCAAAAGTGTGCTGTAGCTTGAGGATACTGGAGGAGCAATTTATTGCCTACGGGGACGTTGTACTGACCCTCCATCCTTCCATCCCCCACCCCCATTGCCCCCAACAAAAGAAGGACGTGGTACATATATGGTTATAGGCATTTTTATACCTCAAAACCCAGACCTCCAGGGAATCCTTACAGAACTATCCTGGGAACATTTGAAACATTCCCACAGGGCTTCACTGTTCTCTGCAGGATCTTCTGGGCTCAGGGATTGTCTCCAGAGTAAACCTACTCGGTGTGGGTCTGAATCTAACCCTTGGAGACTGAGCTGGTACCAAGATCACTCAAGCCACAGTGTGAAGCCGAGCCGCCCAGCCGAGCTCACTCTGGATCAACAGAACCACAGCCAGCCTGTAGGTTTCTGAGCATGGGAATAACAGCAGGTTGCTATAAGCCACTGGGTTCTTGGAGAGGTTGTTTTCCGGTCTTATTGTGGCAATACCTGGTCATTGCAGAACTTTAATCCATTTGACTCTGAGTCTTCCTTCAAAGAAGGTCTGAGAGAGTGTTCACTCGAAAAGTACTTGGGTTCAAACATGCAGAATAATAGGTTGCAGTTACATCACTAAAGAGGGCTTCAACCATCCTAATGGTGGTACTTAAAACTAACATCGCAGGAATCTAACAGGACTTTGCTGCTCATAAAACACAGGCTTAAGATTTTCATTGAAAAGCTTTAGGTGAAGTAACTAACAAAATATACTTAGGAGAGGATGCAAATCTAACTCCTGATGGTGGTCAGAGTTAGTATATTTCGTCTCTTTAGAGGGAGAGGTTAATCCCACATCCTGGTAGGACTGTTAACGTCCTGTCTGTGTTCTGCCTGGGTTATTATTCTCCTCTTGTTCAGTTGGTAGAAAATGTATGGCCTTTGGAGTTCCCATTGTGGTGCAGCAGAAACAAATCCGACTAGGAACCATGAGGTTGCGGGTTCAATCCCTGGCCTCGCTCAGTGGGTTAAGGAACCGGCATTGCTGTGGGCTGTGGTGTAGGTTACAGATGTGGCTCAGATCCCATGTTGCTGTGGCTGTGACGTAGGCCAGCGGCTACAGCTCCTATTCAGCTCCTAGCTTGGGAAACTCCATATGCCACGGGTGTGGCCCTAAAAAGCAAAAAAAAAAAAAAGAAAGAAAGAAAATGTATGGCTTTTGCTGCCTCCTAAAGACATTTTACTAGTGAAGTGAGAAATTGCAGACAGTGTGTTATGGATTAAAACGGGAAAAAATAGGCAGGAATCTTAGGTTCATGCCCCATTTCTGCTCTTTCTAGGTTTGTGGGCTTGAGTGAGGCACGCTTGTCTCTCTGCTCTTCACGCATTGACGTCTAGGAGAGAAGTGAGATCTTTGGCACCCACATCACAGAGCCGCTGTGAGAACCCAGGTGCGGTTGCTATGAAGCTGCTGAGAGCTCAGCATATGTTACTATGCAAGACTGATGTCAGGAGGCAACATATCTTAACACTGAAGTCACGCAAACCTGAGTCCCGATTCCAACCCTGCCATCTCCTAGATGCGTGAACTTGAGAAGGTTATTTACCACCCTGAGCTTCAGATTTCCCTGGAAGAGTGGGGGTCGTGGCACCTGCTGTAGAGTAGTGAGCACAAAAAGAGATGAGGAATGTGAGACATGGGATATAATGCATGGCCCAGAGTGGGGGCTCCAAACTCTGGCAGATAGATTAAGGACCACGCATTGATTTTTCAGCAGTTGTTGGCACCATGGCAGCAGATACAGGCATCGAACCTCTGTAGTCACACTGTCCTTGGCTCCAGGGAGAAAGTCCAGAAGTCTTCCCATCTTTTTGGCCTTTGGCGGCAGAGTGGCTGAAGGTCTGTGTTCTCCTTTGCCTCACTTCTGCTATTGATGTGGATGCTGCTTGCAGACGAGCGTTTGTATCTTCTCTCACATCTCCTCCACGGCTCACTCTACACTGTAACATTAGACCGAGTCCAAAAGTTCACCCTTGCCTCTCCCCTGACAGATCTAACCCTGCATAATTCATTACCCGACAATTTGGTGTCTGTATGTGCCAGGACGTAATGATGGTGGATTCATATTAAAGAAAACAAATCTCTCACTCTGGGTCATGTTTTCATCTTGTAAGATAAAGGGGAAAAAATATTATTGATTGGTATATGAAAATTGAGAAGGCCCTTACTCCTCAAGTATTGGAGATAAGGGGGACACAGTTTTCTCTGTTCTCTATCAATAAATAAACATTTCCAGGAGGAGCAGAGAATTTCAAAATTCACTTGTAAATTCTAGCTGCTTATTAGGCTAACGTTTTCACTTTATAAACGATCTGGCATCCAGTTACAAGTGAGGTAACATTTAATTAGAATTTTTTTTTAAAAAAATTCAGTTGTATCTCAAACACCATTCCATTCCCATTACAGATTTTTTTTCTTTTTAAGGCCGAACCTGAGGCATATGGAATTTTCCAGGCTAGGGGTTGAATCGGAGCTGCAGCTGCCAGTCTATGCCACAGCCACAGCAATGCACGACCTGGGCTGTGTCTGTGACCTATACCATAGCTCGTGGCAATGCTGAATCCTTAACCCACTGAGTGGGGACAGGAATCAAACCCACATCCTCATGGATACTAGTCAGGCTCATTACCACTGAGCCACATTGGGAACTCACCCACTGTAGAAAACTTAGAAAAAAGAAGAGAAATTGGAAGAAGAATCAAAAGACACACAGTCCTCCCACCAACAAATGGGAACTCTTTATATTTTATTATATTTTCTTCCAGTTATTTTCCCTGTGGACAGTTTTATATAGATCATTTCCAAGTGAAATATTTTTTATGCTCTTCTGATCAAAGGCTGGATTTCAGTAAAAAGATATGCCAGTGTCACAAAGCTAGGCCTCTTTCACACTCATGTGGTTATTTAGCATCTTTGACTTCAGGCATTTCCAAGTTCCCCAAATCTGGGCTGTTCTATCAAGGGGTTGGATTGCTTAAAGCATGATACCAACAAACATTTGCTGTCTTAATAATGTGTCTAAACCTCAGCTATTTAGCTGAAAAATTAAGAGGCAAGTGGCAGCAAAGTGAATTGTGTAGTGTTATTCTCAGTCCTGCTAACAGGAGAATAATAAATTTCAATTGACAATAGCAGAGGCACCTTATTTGGATTTGTTTTTCTGGGTATCTTCCACTTGGGATTTACAAAATCTGCAATTTCCTGTCTATTAAGCCCCAAATGGAAAAATAACAAATACAATGAAAAACAGCAACCTAGTTGACAGACGAATATATATTAATCCCATCGCCATGGCTGAGAGATGGAAAATTATTATTGAATAAGACTCTTTCACCAAACCAAATATTTCTTAATGCTCCCAAGTACATATCTGGCATTGCTTCTGCTTTACACATCTGCTTTTGTCTTTGAACTCTGATATTAATCTGAAGGTTGCATGCAGCTGCACGGTTCTAAGATAATTAGTTCTTTCCATTATATATTATGACTGATAGCTCAGACCTCAAAAACATTCAGAACTTGGATTTGCATAAACTCTGAGTAGTTAAAAGACTTTTCCAAAATTCACATCAATCTTCTGGAAAAAAAAAAAAAAAACTTGTACAGTTTCCCAGGGCCTTCTGGAATATTTTACATTTCACCTCCCTCTGAATATTTTTTTCTCAGCTGTCTTCTCTGCCTTTTTATACTTAATTTCTGTCAGGACTTTACGATCCTTCTTGAAATATTTCAGAGGCAACAAACCTGAAGGAGGTGACATCTACCCTGACAGGTATGGCAGCCAAGCTTTGGGTTGGCTTTTTATGTAAAACATGGAGGATTTTATGTTGGCTGCATTTTCTCCTGAGCATCACGAATCTGGAAACATCCAGATAAAAGTGGCTTTATGGTTACCTCCCCACAAGAGAGGAACCCCCACATCCGCACGGATGCTGATGAAACAGTGCATGGCATGTATTGTAATTTCCTTCCACAGCCAGAAATCATCCACAGACAGGGTTCCAGGGCCTCTTAAAGAGCACAGATCTTAGATGGTCTTGTTTTTGTGTCCAATGCTTTGTGTTCATTGAAAGAGAGAAGGCCAGGAAGGAGGTGGGTGAAATCCTGGCATCTCAAGTGGATAGGAGCTGGACTGAGGTGAATAAGCCATCCTAGGATGGAAGAATATTTTAAGCAAATTGCAGTGTTCACTTCCAATAAATGCAAGCCAGCTTGTACTTGTCCTGGAATACCACCCAGGTGGCCGTCGTTTACAAAACTCACTTTCATGAACATAGTTTGAAAAGGAAATTTCTACTTGTCAACAGCATTCTCACTTGATTTATGCTTAATGAAAAGATATATCATATCTTGGTTCTTAATTTTCCCAGAAGGCTGTCCTTCCCCTTTAAAACAAGTGGGTGAAATAGCAAACTATCAGATTCTTGTGTACAGGGACAGTTTGCAGCCACACTGTTGGTTTTATGCTTCTTTTTCTCTTTCCTGCATATTGTTCATATTACAAATATATTCTGCTCAGCCTCTAAGAATCATGGCTGTCACATTTTTGGGCTTTTAAGATTTTTTCCCCTAAAAATTCACATTACTTAAATATTTCCTTACTTGTACAAAAACGAATTTCAGAGTCTGGCCAAAACCCGGCTGGTAATTTTGACCCAGTAGGAAAGTATGTTCCTATTTGTTCTAGAATGTGGTCCATTCACATTCAGTTGAGCTGGCGGGAAGCCTGAGGAGGAAAAACATACATGGCCTGTGAGCATTTTTTCTTTCTTTCTCCACTCGTTCTTCCCTGATTTCCACAAACACCACACTGGTCTGATTTTCTTCCTGTCCTTCTGACCACTCTCCTTCGGGCTACGCCATGAACTGCTCCACTGTCTAAACTTGGATTTCTCAGTCATTAGCCCTGAGTCTTCTCCTCTTCTTGCTCTATACTGTCTTTGGGGGTAACAGTGTTCATTTTCATAGTTTCCAGATGTATCCACCAAACTCAGAGCTCTCTTTGGGGGTCTAGAGTCATATCCAGGTGTCTATTTGAATTTTTTTCTTTGAATTTTTTTTGAAATTTTTTTCTAATTGAAGTATAGCTGATTTACAGTATTGTGTTAGCTGCAGGTGTACAGCAAAGTGATTCAGTTATATATTATATATAGATATATATCTACATTTTACAAAATTATTTTCCATTACAGATTATTACAAGATAGTGAAGGCAGTTCCCTCTGCTATACAGCAAATCTTTGGTTTTTATCTATTTTATATAAGGTGGTATTCATCTGCTAATCCCATACTCCCAAATTAACCCTTCCTCATCCCCCTCTCCCTTTGGTAGGCATAAGGGGAGTCTGTTTCAGTTTTGAAAATAAGTTCGTTTGTACTATTTTTTGGATACTATGTGTAAGTGATATCATATGATATTTGTCTTTGCCTGCCTTCGCTTATTATGATAATCTCTAGGTCCATCCACGTTGTTGCATCTATTTGAAATATTAACTTGTCTCTCTCAATTTCAGTATGCAAAACTGAACTTTCATCTTCAAACCTGCTCCTCCTTCATGCTTCCCCATCTTTGGTAGGTTAAGAATGCCTCCAATTGATCTGACACTAATCACAAACTCCCCTTCAATCTGTGGAACCTCGATCAGAGTGGTGTTGTAAAGTTTCTGGATCCAGACTTTAAGAGCCTGGCTCTCCCACATTCAGTCTCTCGGTGTATTTGATGTGTATCTGGAACAGAAGCTGTTACCTGGAGGTAGGATGCAGCCATAATCAAACACTAAAACGTAGCATGAGCACTGGACCAGACCGCAAGTGGAAGCCAGAGTGCCTCAGGAGACAACTGGGAGGATTTGCAGGGCAGTGAGGAAAATGCTGGAGAGAATATGACCGGTGTTACATAGTGGTGAAAAATACAGAATAACCATCACAGGAGGAATGTGGAAAACAGAACATGTACCTAATGAACTTGTGGGTCTAGATGAGGAGATTACAGACACAGAGTCCAAAGACCCATGCAGTTTCTTTATCAACATATGGTAACATACACAAAGAAGGAAATGAGCTTTAAAAAGAACAGTTAAATTGCAACCTGAGGAGTTCCCGTCGTGGCTCAGTGGTTAACAAATCCGACTAGGAACCATGAGGTTGTGGGTTCGATCCCTGCCCTTGCTCAGTGGGTTAAGGATCCGGCGTTGCCGTGAGCTGTGGTGTAGGTTGCAGACGCGGCTTGGATCCTGCGTTGCTGTGGCTGCGGCGCAGGCCAGTGGCTACGGCTCCTATTAGACCCCTAGCCTGGGAACCTCCACATGCCGCAGGTGCGGCCATAAAATGACAAAAGGCGAAAAAAAATATTGCAACCTGAGTTTAGTAGAACCATAAAGAAGCCAGGACTTTGCGGGGGTGGGGAGTGTTTCAAAAAATAAACTGTTTGCATCCCCATTCTCACCCAGGAAAATATTCTCAAAGTAAATAGCATTCAAGCAAAGACCAAGTTTAGGGCTCTACAAGGAAAATGTGGTCTCTGAGCACAGGTCCCAAGAGTATGGCTTTAAGATCCTTTGTTAAGACTTCAGAAAGCTTTAGGGGTGTGCCTAGAAGATCCTTTTTGACAGAAGACAGAAACTGGCTCCCTCAGAAATCGTTTAGAGGTTTCTGACCCCTGTTTATCCTTAACCGTCATTTCTGAACACACGTTTCCATCAAATGTCCTCATATTATAAAGAGTTCTTATCCAATCTCCCTGGCTCCAGTCTTTCTATGTTTGGATCCATCATATGTGAATCCACGAGATTAATATTTCTAAAGTACTGGAGTTCCTGCTGTGGCGCAATGGGTTAAGAATCTGACTGCAATGGCTTGGGTCGCTGCAGAGCTGTAGGTTTGATCCCCAGCCCAGGGCAGTGGGTTAAGTATCTCGTGTTGCCATAGCTGCAGCTCGGATTTAATACCTGTCCTCAGAACTTCCATAAACCGTGGGTATGGCCATAAAATTTAAATATATATATATATATATATATATATATATATATATACACACACACACACACACACACACACACACACACATACATATATATATATATTTCTAAAGTACTACCTTGATTATTAACTGCAAACAATTTCTGAGTGTCCATTATGTGTGGTCTTTAAACTTGACACTGAAGGGACAATGAGAACAGAATAGACGTCCTGCATTTAAGGAGCTCGCTGTGCAGAAGGGGTCATAGAAAAGTGCCAACAATAATTACAATAAAATATACTATAAATAGAGGTAATAATAGGTACTACAAAATGTTTGAATCTATGCCACGGGGCTTCAGCATCTTTTATATAAGCTTTTCGATAAACCTATGAAGTAAATATTTTTATCAGACTAAAATAAATATTGTTTTAATAGTAAATATATTATTATAGTGACCAGGAAACTAGATCTCAAAGGGTTTTGGCAACATAGCGAGTGCATGGCAGAACTACTCTGTGAAACTCCTTGAGCGATAAAATAGAGAACTGTAACCATGACGTTCTCCACCTTCTTACTCGTGCTGTGCTCCTCTGTCTTCATGGAGACTGCTGGATTAGAAGTCTAAGGATGAGAAACAGGATTTCAAGCTCCTCCTTCAGCTCACATGCCCTCAGGAGATTGTTTCCATCGCTGAGGTTGGAATTATGGAGCATTTCCCAGACATTACTTAGCTTAAGTGTTACAGGCACCATTTTCCTCCCTCGGAGCTCCGGCATCTGTGTCCATGCATTAAATAGGAGAGGAAAGCTTTCAGGCTAATGCACTGGGGTTTGAGTATCTATCTTTGTAAACCTGGAATCCAAGCCACTCATCCATTTAAATTAATTATGGAGTTGCTAAGAGTAAATCATAAAAGTTCTCATCACAGGGGAAAAAATAATTGTAACTATGTGAGGTTATGGATGTTAACAAAATTTATCAGTGGACATCATTTTGCAGCATATACATCTATCAAATCATTATGTTGTATGGGCGAAAACTAATACAAAGTTATGGTCAATTATATTGCAATAAAACCAGAAACACAAGGTACAAGAGAATACCACCACTGTGGAAAATCACGACACACAGAATGTAAGGCATAGGAACCACAAAGATTATGAAGTTTACATTTTATAAAGAAAATGTCACAAAAAGAAGTTGAATGACTTGTCCAAAGCAACAGAGTTAATTATTGATAGAACCAAAATTTGAGCTTATATTTGGAAAATCTGGTACCAGTTAAAATTAAACCAAAGGGTTTTTTTTTTGGGAAATTTCTTATGGCATAGAAGGTTAAGAATCAGGCATTGTGAAGTTCCCATCGTGGTGCAGTGGAAACAAATCCGACTAGGAACCATGAGGTTGAGGTTTCGATCCCTGTCCTCGCTCAGTGGGTTAAAGATCCAGTGTTGCTGTGAGCTGTGGTGTAGGTTGCAGATGCGGCTTGGATCTGGAGTTGCTGTGGCTGTGGCGTAGGCCGGCGGCTACATCTCTGATTTGACCCCTAGCCTCGGAACTTCCATATGCTGTGGGTGCGGCCCTAAAAAGACCAAAAAAAAAAAAAAAGAAGAAGAATCCGGCACTGCCACAGCAGCAGTGCAGGCCGCAGCTGTGGCGTAGCTTCAGTCCTGGCCCAGGAACTTCCACATGCTGCAGGAATAGCTCCCCCCCAAAAAAAAAGAAAGAAAAAAAGCGTTTTAAAATGTGATATCATTTATATGAAATAATAATATATCTTTTAATGGTGTTCTACATTTATATGAAAATTATAAAAATAATAATTGCAATGTTAAATGCAAATCCAGGATAATAGTTACCTCTAGGAAATGAAGTTGGAGAATGGGATAGAGAGGGCTTTAAAATACTGCACAATATTTTATTGCATAAAATAATCTAAGGTACATGTGGTAAAATTACCAAGAATTTATAAATTAATGTGTTATGTGCAAGAGACTTCCTTAACTTAGTCTCTATATTACTTACCTATATATCTGAAGTATTTTAATTATTTTTTAAGTTATAAGAGATATTAACTGTAATTTTATTTTGTTGCTATGAATTGCAAAGATCCAGGTGACTGAGTTACAATTGGGAAATAATAAGAAAATTAGCTAGTTTGTCTGATTTTCTTTTTGAATTAGTGACAAACTTTAGTGCAAACAACATAACTTTTATATTTGAGCTTTTCTCTGACCAAGGTCAAGTAATCATTTGTAAATGCTTTAGGAAAAAAATTGTGAATTAAGCAAATTAAAACTCTTAAACTAATCTAGATTACTGAGTGAAAAGGTGGGTAATTATTCTTTATTAATCCTGCCAGTATCCTGCCCCAATCTTACCTAAGATGCAGAAATTACTTTTCTTTGGAAAATTCAACAATTTCTCTCTCTCTCTCTCTTTTTTTTTTCTTTTTAGAGCTGCACCTGTGGCATATGGAAGTTTCCAGGCTAGGGATTGAATCGGAGTTACAGCCATTGGCCTACACCACAGCCACAGCAACGCGGGATCCCTGCGGCATCTGCAACCTACATCACAGCTCACGGCAACGCTGGGTCCTTAACGCACTGAGCCTGGGGTCAAACCCACGTCCTCACAGATCCTAGTTGTGTTCATTAACTGCTGAGCCACAAAGGGAACTCCTCAACAATTTCTTCTGATGTGATTTTTTTTTTATAATACAGTAGGTAAGGGTATAATTACTCTATTTTTAAAAATGCATAAGCAGGAAAATGAAAAAAAATTAATAGTTGTGTGCCTTTCCATAAAACTCCCATCTTTCAGATGAAATCCAAGAGACAAATAGTTTTTTCCTCTTTGAAGTGAGAAAAACTATTCAACATTTTCTATAAAATAATGGCAATTTTTTAAATTACATAAATAACAACAACAGCTCTCCCCAGTCTCTCCTTTACCTTTCTAGTTAACATTTTCAATCTTTTAATTATCCCTGTGACTTGAACAAACACACAGCAAATATATTACGCTATCACATAAGCAACAAACTTCAGTCACCATTTTTTTCAAACAATATTCAACAATAAACCTGGGGTATGTATGTCTTACATTTTGTGTCTTACAAAAATATCTCTACAGTAAATACCATGCTTTTTCCAGTTGATTTGATAGTCTTCCCACCATCTCTTGTTTGCTCTCTGACGCCCAAGTAAATTACCATTACCTCTTTTTAGAATTACATATTATTTTTATTACCAAGTATCTCCAATGTCACAATGTTGTATGACCACATCAGGAGCCTCTTCTAACAAAAGCTCTCTAAGGGAGTTATTATTCCAGTTGTCAGATGAGCAAACTGGGGTTTGGAAAGGTTAAACTTCTGCTTCCAGCCCCGACGGCTACCCAGAGTACATGGAGAACTTCGAAAGAACACCAATTCCTAAGACGGAGACTCTCAAGTGGGAACATTTTTTTAGGCAGGGCACTGGGAACAACCCCCATAGGGAGATGAGGGATGCAGGACGGGACATTAGGAGAGCATGAGCTACGACGATGCCACCGCAGAAGGGGTGCTGCTGACCACCCCACCCCTACCCCAGAGTCCTCAGATTGGAAGACTCTTCAAAGTCATCCCCAGTGGAGGCAAGGAGCAGGGACTGCGTCCTGGGACAAGGGCTGGTTGATCCCTAGAAGCAGGTCGCTCCAGGGAAGGTGGCCTCCTGCTGATGTGAGCAATTCCTGGAGAGGGACTCAGCTCTGAGTCGCTGGCAGGGGGGCCACACTCACAGCAGATGGGGCAGTGAGTTCTTGGGTGCACCCCGCACACAGCTGTTTCTGTCGCAGTCCACACATGCGTATGTCTTTTAATTCCATGCACAGATGATCACAAAATAACTGAACCTCTGCATCATGACTTGCTTTTGGGCATTGCTGTTAACCAGGGACCCAGAACGCCATGACTGCTTGTGTGCTCAGAGGTAAGGGGACCGAGGCAGAATACTGAACCCATAGCAGAATGATCTTATTTTTCCATAGTATGTTACAGGTTACCCCACACGCTTTCGTTACTTAATTTGAGACTCAAAACAATCCTCTGGGCCAGGGTCAGGGGGTGGAGGGGTGGTCCAGTTTTACTGGCCAGCACATCAAGACTTTGGTCTGTTAAGCGTCCAAGTCACACACCCACAAGGTTCTCGGATTAACTACCTGGCCAATTCTCAGTTCATTTGGACCCAGGTGACTTGTGGTGTTTCAACCTCACGTCCATAATTCCAAGGTGTTAATAAAAGCTCAACTTCCCTTCATCTCTCATTTCTGACAACGCTTTTAAACTTCCGTACAAAGTACAAGCCCAGCACTTCCAATGACTTTAAATGTTGAAGAAAACACAAAAACTGTACATCACTGCATAAATGTCTGTTTTATAAGTCACCCTTCATAACAGAGTCTATTAAATTATGCATTTTAGCATAGATAAACCTATTAGTCCTGACAACCACTACATCTTGCTTATCCACATGTTGTACTGGAAGCAGATGAAATGTCATAGATAGAATGAATATATCTAAGGAAACTTTTTATGCTTAGTGTCTCAAGATACAGTGTAACAGACCAGTTTAAAGCACTATAATATGTCAGTGGAGAAAAAAGATATATAGCAAAACCCACAAAAACCTCTGGTTACTTTTATTTTCTTCTAACCAGCCACAGTTTTCCCTAAAATCTGAAGAATCTGCATTGAGGTAGTGCTAGGAAATGGTGTGGAGAACCACAGACGAACACAAAGTTTAAGCGATTTTGCAGATAGGTGTGGTACGTGTCAGGCATTTGTGTAAAGATGAACAATAACTGTATCGAGTTCTTTACAGCACTGTGGCTGTTTCTTTACCTTAGTAGCAGGAACAGTACTCCAACAATAATTTTATGGGGGAAATACACAAACACAGCTGTTTACTGAGTTAGGTTGTGGGGGTATGGCTATTCTACCGCAGTATTTTGAGTCTGGGAAAATGTTTTAACTGCAGCAGCTCTGTGTTTTACAACAAGGAGTCCTCTCTTTGGAAATCTGCAGTATTCAGATAAAAAACGCTAGACTCCTATTGGAAGAGCCCACTTGTTTCTACGGGAGAGGCCACGGTGGGTGAGGCTCGTGTGGGAAGCGGGGCCACTGTCTGGAGGAAGGACACAGGATCTTTGACAAGAAATGCCATCTGGAGAGTTTCTAGCTGCCCACATTGCAGCCCAGGCTTCACCTGGCGGCCGAAAAGAGAAGTTCCAGACTTTGCCGGGGCTGGGAGCCAAAGATCTGGAAAAGGGATAGAGAGGAGGGCTCGTGGAAGCATTCCGGGACCTCGTCGGAGGATGGCAGAAACTGTAGACCCAGAACCCCCACTCTAAGAACCCAGTGAACTTGGCTTCAGTTGATTATCTGCTTCTCCATAAAAATTAGAAAGAAAAATTTCAAAAAAAATTTTTTAGGCCACACCCACAGCATGCAGATCTTCCCAGGCCAGGGATCAAACCTGCGTCACAGCAGTGATCCGAGCCACAGCACTGACAGCACAGGTTCCTTTAAGTGCTTGGTCACTAGGGGACTGCTAGAGAGAAAAATCTTAAAAATCAGAGCCCAGGGGAAGGAACTGAGTATGTGTGGAGACTGGGTTCTGCTCCTCAATATGCTGCAGGGTGTGACTGGAAAACATGGGGTGACAGAAAAGCACTGGGTGTGGAAGAAAAGTGTGGTTCTCTGCAGAAGCCTGGGAGGAAGTGGGGCCAAGAGCTTGGCGATGACTTAGAGATGTTTAGAGCAGAGAGAAAAAGACATCTGGTCACAAGGGAAGAGGGAGTACGACCCTGGGTCTGAATACCCAAGGGCTCCTGGCACCGGGCAGCAGAACCACCTGCATGCGGATCAATAGCACCCAAACCTCCGTCTCCATCTTGTCTGCCCTCCCCCCGGCCTGACTTCCTGGTTCGGTCCCATGTGTCCGCTGGACCTCTTCCCATTTATGGCTCAGCGGGCTCTCCATCTCCTCCCGACTTAAGTAGTCCTCGCAGCCGCATCACCATCGCCCCTTCTCTTCCTACGTTCAGCATCCGCATTGGCCTCTTTCTTTCTTTCCACTTGGATTATGAAACAGCTTGTAATAAACACTTGTCCTAGTACTTTTTGGCTGCGCTCTTTTTTGTACTTTCCCTCCTCATCAAACTTTGAGTGACTGTTGTCAACCTAACAATATGCACCTGCTTGGACTGGCGACCTCAAATGCCTGCCAGCCGGGTCTTTGTCTCCATAGACTGTTCCAGCTGGGCTAAGCCGTACTCACTGCTTCCTTAAAGGACAGCCTGTCCAATCTCCCTCTGTGCCTTTTCTTGTATGATGACCTCTTTTCCGGAAAGTCATTCCATCTCTGCCTGTGCAAAGGAAACCTCTGTCCAAGGCATCTCAAGTATTTCATGAGCTAGGGAATCTTCTGAGCCACTCTCAGCTTTAAACTTCCATAGAACTTTAAAAAAATCAAGCTGACAGTTTATTAATAGTCATAGCAGAGCACCTGCTTTCTAGTTGCAACAGGCGGTGGGTCCGCTGTCGAAGGCCATTACTTTCCCAAGACTCCGGTGCTGAGGAAGCTGGATTGAAAATCGTAATGCAGTTTGTGAAGATAAGTGTGTATGCTGATGGCTATTTCTCTCGGGCTGGAGTGAAGCCTAATTAAATTTTGCTCCTCTGCAAAAAAGAATTTCTCTTGTGACCAGATGTCTTTTTCTCTCTGCTCTAAACAAAAACACAAATCTAGTCCAAAGGACTGGAAGGGGCAAGCTTTATATCACAACAGTCACGCCAGCCTTCTCTATTTCACACCCACTTTGTATTTCTTCTCCCAGTTTAACGGAAGTACCTAGATGTACAAATGAATGGGAACAGTTTAAAAAGGTCCTGGCCTGAGGCAGTGGAGTGAGGCACGTGCATTAATGGTGTGAGGCCCCCAGCTCAGCTGCTTGAAACAAACCAACAAAGAAAACTAAGTTATGATATTAAGAAATTCAGTTGTTTCTCTTTGTCATTTAAATTGGCTATATTACCTTAATAAAAAGCTCATAAAACCTTAATAAAGAGTTCCCAGACCAGATATTTTCCTTGAGCGACTGAGATCCAGTGGTTTTTAGTAAGGTACAAAAGAGTAGGGATTCTGCTCGCTGGAAGATACCCTTATAAAGGTGTTGGTACATGGGGCCTGGCATCTTAATGAAATCACTGACTAGGCTTGCTCTAAAAATAGTTGTAATCAGCAGTGAATCTGCGTGAAGAAACATGCTGTGCAAGATTTTCCAAGAGCAGTCTTTATCCTGGTATTTGAAAAGTTCATGCATTTTTCTTTTGGTGATTTATTGAGCATTCCTATCACTGGGCACATTTTTTTCCCCTCAAAGAGTACCTGGCAGTATTAGATAAAAGAATTAGCATTGGTACCTTCAGTCTTTAATGTCTGCAATAGAATGAACAGTAATATTCCCACAAGCAGCACATGGAGACAGCTGCCATAACCCTGTCATCACTTCACATGTTGACCTGAATGTGAAAGAAGCATGTGCAAACTTTGGTGTTTAAATTATCCGAGGAACTGTTAGAAAATGCCTAGTCCTAGGCCACATTCCCAGAGGATTAATGCTGCCGATCCATGGTGGCCCATCATCCAGCATCCCAGGTTGTTCTAAAAGAGGTAGTCTGCAGATTCTCTTAGAACAAACAGTTCTGAAGAGCTAAGTGAAGTAGTGGTATCAATTGTAATTTTTAAAATACAAAAATAACCAGTTGTTTTAGAACATAACAGCAAGAAACATGTATTTTTCATGTTTGTTGGTATTTTTCATGCTACTTCTCAACCAGAAGGTGATTTTTTTTTCTGGAACATATAATTGAGTATAATGCACAAATGGAAAAGGGTTTTTCCATTAAAACTGCAATTTGAGGCTATTTTTGTGTTTGGATCACTAGAAGGACTAACTTTAAGAACTGAAATAGTACATTGTCAAGTTTTATTTAGGAAGAGATGGTGGCATATGTACAAAGAAAAAGCTAAATACCATGGTTGACAAACAATGGCCAAAAAATGGCCTTTGAATATGAAAAACATGTAATTTTCTGTTGTAGAATCATTGACTTAAAATTAGCTGTGGCTTCTCCATAATATTTCTTTGTAGAATTGGATGCTTCCTTGCAGGACAATTAAATTTCTCTTCTATGCCTTTCCCTTGATTATGTTTACAGACCTATTAAAATATATTAAATTATTTTCAATACTTGATTTGTGATTTTAAACATTCAGCCAAAAAGAATAGTTTCTCTCCTTTTGTATTTTCTTTTTAACTGCTTTGTCTTTCTCTTTTTGAGTAGCCCACTTCATATTTATTTTTTTAAAAACTACAAAATATCCTTTGTGAAAAGATATGATTGTAGTATCAATTATGATATTGAAAATTGAAAATAATCGAAATGTCCAAATATGAAAGAAAGTTTTAGTAGTCACCTGGTGAAATACTACGAAAAACTTAAGAGATATGTAAAGGTTACTTAGTGTTACGGATGAAAAGTTTACAATATGTTATTAAGTGGACAGGCAAGAAACAAATTATCTCAATTTTTATTTTGAAATACATGAAACACATAGAAAATAGCATATAGCATACAACATATTGAACAATGCTATTAAGTCTAAACATAATGGTCAAATTTTGTAAGGTTTTTTAAAACTCAAAAATGAGATTTTAAATATGGAGGCCCTAGGCGCCAGCTTCTTGAATCTATGTTCTTCCTTCAGTCTTCAGAGGTAAATATTAGTTTATTATGTTTAACAAATGCTTATTGATAACCTTTTAACATTTCATCCATGGTTTCATAATTATGACACTTATTTTTGTTTATGTAATCATTACATAGTATTTTGGTGCATTCTTTTAAACTTATGTAAATTTGATAAATGTGTATGTTCTACAACTTGCTCCCCCCAATGTATTGTTTCTGTTTTTAAATGGATGTATTTATTTATCCAACCTGATATATTTTAAGTTTACTACTGCCAAAACTTATGGATTTGACTTATCCAAAATGGAAGATATGATTAATACAGGTATTATGAATTAAGCTACTATCAACTTTTGCATGCAAGTCTATTTCAGTTCTTAAATATGACTGGTTGTGTGATAGGCCTATGTTAAACTTACAAAAGGCTGTCAACCTTTTTTCAAAGTGGCTGCACCATTTTGCATGCCCGCCAGCAAGGTACAGAGCAACAACTACTCATCATGCCAACACTTGCACAAATGTATATATATTTTAAGAGGATAGTGATATATCCTTGTGGTTTTAGTAGGCATTTTCCTATAACTAATGAAGTTAAGCATGTTTTATTATGTGCTTATTTTCCATTTGTATCTTTTTCACTTATATATCTGTTGAATTTTACCTAATTTTTAATAAGGTTGCCTTATTATTAAATTATAAAGATTTCTTGAAATATTCTGGATACAAGTCCTCTATAGGATACATTTTTTGCAAATACTTTAGACTTTTTCATTTTTAATGAATGTTGGATTTTATTGAATACTTTATCTTTTAGAATTATCATATAATTTTCTTATTTAATCTGTTCCTACAGCTGATTATATAAAAATATTTCCTAATAATTGAATTGTCTTTAAATTTCTGGAATGTTAATTGGTTATGCTATTTGTAGTATTTTGTTGTATTTTTTCACCTTATGTTCTATCAAATTTTTGCAACTACATTCATAGATGATTTAATCAATGATTTTTTTTGTCTTTGTGCATTCCTTATATCAATGTTATTCTAGCCAGATATGAGATGGTTAATTTCTCTTCATATTAATTTTCTGAAATAGACTGTATAACAGCAGCTACATCTCACACAATGAAACATACTAGGTCACAAGTCATTTCCTATTATTATTATTATTATTATTATTATTATTATTTAGCCTTGAAGACATATCTCCAAGAGTGTTAATTCCTCATTTTCTTGTCTGTATTGGGTGCACTTTTAGCTTTCTTCACAGTTTTTTCTTTAAAACATTGTCATAGGAATTCTTTTCCTTCTTTTTATATATTTCTCTCCCTTTCTCCTCTCTCACCTCTCTCTCTCTCTTACCTTTACTTCCTCAC
This sequence comes from Catagonus wagneri, assembly GCA_004024745.2. NCBI lineage: Eukaryota > Metazoa > Chordata > Mammalia > Artiodactyla > Tayassuidae > Catagonus > Catagonus wagneri. The sequence continues at coordinate 8,645,924 of PVHT020000059.1, forward strand.
TTTGTTGGAACATGTATCTTCCCCAAACCTGAACAGGGATCCACAGGGAACCCACTGTTTTGAAAACTGCCTTGTCTGAAAAGGTCTAGTTAACACTTATACTTGATCTATTATTTGACTGGAAATAGAATTCTGGGTTGTAAATCATTCCGTATTTGTTTTGAAGATAAATTTCCATTTTCTTCTATCTTTGGGGTAGCTGCTGAGAAATTTGACTCCATTTGGAGCCCTTGGGTATGTGACCCATCTCTCAACCCTCTCTCCCCTCCTCTTAGCTGGCCAGTCTCTGAAATGTCCTCATGCTGATTTTAACACATCTATCAATTTGTTATGGACAAAATGTGGTATCTCATTATTCATTGAGGTCTCGGGGAAACTTCAACGGAAAGCCCAGGAGTCACCTTCTGGATGCTTTTCCACATACCGAGGCGAGAAAGCCTTCCAACACTGACGTTTTCACAAGTAGAGAAATCCTCTGGACACTTGACACTCGTTACATTAGACCCACTTGTCAAATAGATTGAATTCTGTTCACATTTCCTCCGTTTATCAAATGAGACAACTCTTCTCACTTAGATTTCACTCTCCACTTCTGTTTACTTCATACCATCGAGGAAAGCAGATGGTTTGGGGCCGAGGCCAGGAAGAGAAATCATTTAGCACGGATTCTTCTTGGAACACACCAAAATATAAAATGTAAGCCAAATAATGGGATGGAAAATTAGAAACTATTGCTGGTAAAAGTGACATAACCCTAAGGGAATATACATTGCTATAATGCTAAAAGAATAGGAACATACGCCCTAAAGGAATAACCTTATAAATTAATACATGTTCTTAAAGGAGATTTAAATATTACACTGAAATGAGACATGTCATAGCGTGATTTGTTTTGACAATGCACCGTAAATAGCATAACAATGCCCAGACAAGGAGTTCCCGTCGTGGCTCCCTGGTAACAAATCTGACTAGGATCCATGAGGGACACAGGTTCGATCCCTGGCCTCGCTCAGTGGGTTAGGGATCTGGCGTTGCTGTGGCTGTGGTGTAGGCCAGCAGCTACAGCTCTGATTGAACTCCTGGTCTGGGGACCTCCATGTGCTGCGAGTATGGCCTTAAAAAGACACACGCACACACAAAAAGTCCAAACACGAAAAAAAAAAAAGTCTGTAAAGGTTTGAAGCAGAGGGCATCACAAATCACAACGCCCCCAACAAGCCAGAGCTGCAAACTACAGAATTCCCTCCCCGGAAATACCTGTGTTGTGCCCCACACGCAGCTCGGGCGCACCGCATCTGGGGCTGTTCGCCCCCCGTGCAAGGCAGGCCCGTTGGGGCTTAAGGCTTCCTTGCTCCCCGGCTTCTGGCTGGTTGTGTCTAAGAAGCCCTGGCGGCAGATCAGACCATGGGATGAGAGGGGTTGCCTTCCTTACCCCTCGCCGTGCGGTCCGCTTGCTGCTGGCTCCCAGCCTGGGTGTGGGGGCCGTTCCTCTACACGCAGCTCCTCTTACACGGCTGCCACCCGCCCAGGGTTCCAGGAGCAGCCTTCCTTCCTCTCGCTCTGATGGCCAGTGGCTTCCTGCTCCGTTAGAGCTCCGCGGAGCACCCCCACCATGCTGTCCGCTTACCCAGGCGCCTTGTTAAATTCTATTCCCTGAAAGCCTTTGGAGTACCCACCTCCTCCTCCTGGGCCTCCAGTGGCACAACCCGCTCCCTGGCCTCCTGGCCACGCAGTTCTGGGCGTGCCCTTTACTTTAGCCGTAAAGAACTTGGACAGATACCCCGAAGCCTCAGGGCACTGAAGGTACCATTTCTTTTCATCCTTCTTTATATCCACCTTATATTTATCGTTGCAAACTTTCTTCCAAGTTCCCTTCCCTGGTATCTGGAACCTTTGCCTGAATCCTGAATGTGTCTTAAATGTCTAGGGTCCATGCCTTTTTTCACCCTGTTACTACCTTCCGTTGTCCAGGAAATTATAAAGGTACTTTTCTACCCTTCTTTTTCCCTACCCCTGCCTTGGACTGAAAGCTTCTTCTGGCAGATTGCAGGTCTAGGTCTTCTCTGATCCTCCAGCATTTAGGGTCTGTCGGCTCAGATGAGTGAATGAAGAGAGTGGAAGCACCAGAGCCAAAGGAAAGGTGATTGCAATAGGCTGAACACGGGGAAAACATCTCAGTGAAAAAAATCAAGAAGAAAGGGAGTTCCCTGGTGGCCTAGTGGTTAAGGGTCTGTCATGGTCACTGCAGTGGTTTAGGTCACACACTGCAGTAGTCTGGGTCACAGCTGTGGCTCGGGTTCAGTCCCTGGCCTGGGGACTTCCATATGCCGTGGATACAATCAAAAATGGAGAGAAAGACGACAATACCCATAAGAGCTTAACATGAATAATTTTGTGAATTTGGATGCTGCTGTTGCCAGAAGCTAGGATGTGCAGAGAGGAAAAACGGCTTAAGGGGATATGAAAGGCATCTTCCAGGAATGCAGGGACAGAGGTGGCCTGAGGCCTGGGAGAGACAGTGAGCTTGGATACAAATACAGGTATTTTTTTTTCTTTCAGGGGTTGAAGCCAACAGACTGGCTGAGATTTCAGAGGGAAACGGTCTGGCGTGAGCCGTGCGAGAGGAAGGGATGTGGGGAAAACATCAACGAGGCCGGACCAGTGAAGGAAAGCTAGACAAGCAGAGACAATGTACCAGCTCTCAGGGCTGCTGAGAGATGGATGGAGGGGCCCCAGGAAGACGAGGTCATGGACAAAAATGTTGCCGATCAAGCAAAAGTTTCAAATAAGGGGGAAAAAAAGGTCAGTGGGATTATGAACCCACGGGGGATCCTGGAGGCAGAAGTCAGATGGGGGAGGGGGAGGCTGAGGAAGGACTGGGGGACGACATGGCAGAGAAATTTCGACTGGGAGGATTTCTGAGGGGGTGAGAACGTGAGGAGGAAATAGGTAGAAAAGAGGATGAGAAAACTGCCTAGATTTCTTTGAAATTACTTCCCAAAGCAGACAGGGAGTGTCATTTTCAAAATCTCCACTTTTACAATCTGTGATGGCCTTATGGTATTTGTCCCCACTGTCTCTTGGTGGACAGACCCAAGCAGCATATGCTTTCCAGAAAACGTATCTGTGGGATATTTTATTTTCCTAAATAGCTCCAGAGTATTTGAACTTTGCTTTGTCATGTCATCCTAGCCATTTTGCAGACAGTGTTCTTAAGGTTCCGTGTGTCCATTTTGTGATCTCTGTAGTGGAATGGGTGACCTGCCTACTCCCTTCAGACACTCTTGTGTCTCTTTCCAATTTGTAGCTATCTGTTCGGGAAAGGAGTTTTAGCAAAATGTCAAAGGCAACTCTCAGCATTTGATGGTCCACTCAAGTTTAAGGTTTTGGAATTACATTTTTCCTCTTGGAAAACAGAAAATACTCACCAAAGAAAGCATTGGTAATGGGAAGAGAAACAGCCCCTTTTCCTTGATTCAAAAAAGAGAAAAGGAAGTGTTTATTTCTTCCTAAGAAAGTTTTTTGCCAAGTTGAAAACACTAGGATCATTCAAAAAGATACACAGACTTTTGCAGCACTTTTCACAATAGCCATGACATGGAAACAACCTAAACGTCCATCAGCAGATGAATGGTTAAGATGATGCGGTACGTACATATGATGGAAATACTACTCAGCCCTAAGAAGGACAAAATAATGCCATTTGCAGCAAATGGATGCAACTAGAGACACTCATACTATGTGAAGTCAGAAAGAGAAAGACAAATACCATATGATAACCCTTATATGTGGAATCTAAAATAGGATACAAATGAACCTATCTATGAAACAGAAACAGACTCACAGACATAGAGAATAGACTTGTGGTTGCCAAGGGGGAGGGGATTGGTGGAGGCATGAAAGGCATGTTGGGTTTAGCAGATGCAAACTATACATTTCAAATAGATAAGCAGTGAGGTCCTACTGTATGGCACAGGGAGCCGTCTCCAGTCTCTTGGGATAGACAATGATGGCACATATTATGAGAAAAAGAATGATGTATGTATATATATAAATGATGATATTGATATATATATATCATATATATATATGACTGGGCTATATATATATCTCATATATATATTGATATCTATATATCTATATATATGACTGGGTCATTATGCTGTACAGCAGAAATTGGCACAACACCGTAAATCAACTATACTTTAATAAAAAATAAAATTAAAAAAAGAAAACCTAGGACTTTCATTGCACTAGTTGTAATGAAAGATTACTCCGAAGCTTCCTCTATGGGACTGAGTAATCCCCTCTTAATCCCCTGCAGGAAAAGCTGGAAGAAGTGATTATACAGATACTGAGGTGCTTCTCCAGGAAACAGAAAGTTTCGAGCGAGCTAATGAGACACAGGACAAAATAAACCCTGTGACTAGCCACACATGACAGACACAGCCCCAAAGGCAGAAGCTGCAGTGTTATTTCCCTTAGAGAAAGGAAAGAAAATGGGATTTGGAAAAGAAAAAAAAAAGCATCAGCAACAGCAGCTGGGAGATAATAGTAACTGCGGAAATTGAAGAGTTTGGCACCTTGCAAAAGGTGGTTAGAAAGAATAAACCCAGCGGGGGAGTGTAAGAAAAGATCTTGAAGGTGAGTGGGTGTGTGAATTTTTTTTCTTTCTTTTTTTTTTCTCATCTGGGTGTTTAAAGACCGATTCTGTGTTGGAAGCACAGAATCATTTGTATTCTTGCTGTGGAAATAACAATCCATACTGCACCTCAGCTTCTGTGATCCAACGGACACAAACCCTAGAAATTCTGTTATCAGAGTCCCTGATTTGGTGCTAGAGATGAAACGAAGAGCACAGCTTGCATTATTAATGGAGTGAGAAAACTCCTAAATCTTGGTAGAGGTCACATTGCATTTCTGAGCACAGAGACACAAGTTTCAAAGAACAATATGTTGCTTTTTGGATGTAGATAAATAAATGAGGAAGCATACTTTCTGTCGCTTAAGAACTTATGAGGGGTGGGAGAGCTTGAAGTGGTGGGTTCTCCATAGAATTTGAAAAATTGGAAGCTGGGTCCTTGCTCTCTAGCAAGACTGGCACTCACGATAGAGTGACCTGGAATTGTGTGAAAAAGTATTTTCCAACACAGTTTTGATTTCTTTATTTTTTGAAAGTGTTTCCATCTGGCCTTCTGTGCTCTAATTTTCTGACTCTAAATATTTGAATTTTGCATGCATTCCCTCCTAAACAGCAAGGAGCCTCAACTCACGAAACGGGAAAGTTTAAATTTTTTTTTGCTGGGGGATCTTACACTGTGTTTGTTTTCAGAGCCTGGAGCTCCCAGACGCCATCTCCCCTTCAACAGCAAAGGCGTGCTCCTTGCTGCTAGGAAGTTTATGACTGTTTAAGGAGGGCTCACTGAAATGATGATATAAGCTCCTTGATTCAATTACTTCCTCCAGGACTTCCAGAAAATGGTGGAAATGAATACTGGCCAGATTTGCCAGTGTAAAATAGACGTGTAATGCCATGTCTTGCTGCATAATACAAGCACTTCAGCAGAAGCCTCTAAGAGAACCCTTCCCACCAAGGCAGCGCCCTAGATAAAGCATGAATTTGCCGGTGGTAAGGGCAGTGGGGGCATAGAAGGGACCTGAAGATGAATATGTCCAGCTTCTTCCTTGAATTACGCATCTCTGAGAGGCTGTGAAGGAGGAGCTCAGCTACTTCAGGTGTGGCTCAGGTCTGCAGATCATGCTTCTTTGTTCATTGCAAGAAAAGTTAATTTCAGCTCTGCCCAGGTCCTGTTGACACCTACCAACTGTGGTGGGGATTATTGTTTCTGTGACTAGTATTCATTTCTACCTCCATTTTCCTTTGGGAAATCATTCTACCATCCATCTCAGTCCATGTAGTTGGGGAATTATTGATAATCAGCCTGAGCTACAGAGACGTGAAAATGCCTCATGCCTGGCTAAATGGAATACATCCTCTCAGCTGTCACAGTCGGAACCAATGTGATGGACTCTTTGGATAGTTGCAGGATATATTGAGAGAAAGATGTGTTTCTCTATTTATGTGCCTTGAAGATGTGGGAATACAAGCCTAGGGTCATTGGCAGCCACTTTGTCATCATGAGGGGGTACTCACTGTGCATGGCATCAATACATGGCACTCCAGTAGCATGATAAATGGTCATGAAAAACTGAAACAATATTCAGAATAAAGTACAAATGCTAGTATGCTAATAGAGATCCGCTAATCTTGTTCTTGTTTTCATTTCTTTGCCTCTGCTGCCACTATTGAGAGCTTACTCTCCTTTTCCATGCCTTATGGCTTCTGCTTACTCCTGGCTTTTAATTACTGCTTTCTCTACATGTGTGTCTTGACTTCTGTACTCTTTGGTTCCTGTCTCTTATAGTCAACGTAATCAAGTAAGACGGTCTGATAAGGTTATTCACTAACCAGTACAGAAGCTGCATATATATCAAATATTTATGTGTGTGTGTGTATATATACACATGTAATTTGGGAAGGAAAACTTTCTGCCCTTTTAGGTTCTATACCTGGCCCTAAAATTAAACTAAAATAAGACAAATTAACAAGAGAAAATCATGTAAGTTTTACTTAATATTCTTACACAGGAGCCTTCTTAAGGAAAGTGCATATCCAAAGCAGTGATTTAGGACCAAAAGCTTACACATCAATTTAGAAAAACAAACAAACAGTAAATTGTGGAGATGGCACAAGAAAAAGTGGCTTGGTTTGGGGCAGTAAATTGTGGGATGGTGACCAGGGAATATTGGGGGAAAACTAGTGGAAATCAGGGTTGTTTCTTTGGTTTGTACAGACTAATTTTTAGGTCAACTCATGATCTCCAGTGATAAGAATATTCTTTTCTTCTTGGTGCAGGGATTTGTGACAGGAAATCTTTTTTTTTTCTTTTTGCCTTATCTGGGGCCGTACCCGCGGCATATGGTGGTTCCCAGGCTAGGGGTCTCACAGGAGCTGTAGCTGCCGGCCTTCACCACAGCCACAGCAAGGCGGGATCCGAGCCGCATCTGCAACCTACACCACAGCTCACGGCAACGCCGGATCCTTAACCCACTGAGCAAGGCCAGGGATCGAACCTGCAACCTCATGGTTCCTAGTCAGATTCGTTAACCACTGAGCCACGATGGGAACTCCCGACAGGAAATCTTCTGACTTGCTCTTAGACAGAAAGGAGGAGGACAGAGAGCCTTTCCTGCATGTGCAGTTTCTCACGTGCTTCTGCTCAAAATAATCAATATCCCGAGGTGGCAGTGTTTCAGGATGGCAGCTTTTGAACCCATTCAATACTTTAAAAATAATACGTAGGCAGCATATATACTTCAAAATTATTTTTCCACCACCTGCTCTCTGCTAGGCATTGTTCTCTATGCACGCTAACCATATTGTCATTTTATTCTCACAAAACGCCCCCCAGATAAGAACTATTATTATCTTCATTTTATGGATGAAGAAACCTTACAATTTAAATAATTGGCCTGAGGTCACACTGCTAGTAAGCAGAAGAGCAGTATTCACAGTAGTAACTTTTCCCGTATTAACCTTTTCTCTGTAATAACCCAGGCTTACTCAGCCATGTCACATCATAGGCGTCGACTTCCTTGCGGCCCCATCTATGGACAGGGGTTATTTCTGTGTCAGGGACCAAACCCCAGGCAGTCCCCCTGCCCAGTGTGCGGTGGCCCGTTGCTAAGGAAGGACTTCTGTCCTCCTGGGGCTCTTCCTCAGCCCTCATGACCAAAACGGCACTTAAGCATTTGTTTTCTCTTTTAATAGGACACTTGGTTAAACAGGACTTCCTCTTACAGGACTGGGGGCACCTTGCAAGCTGCTTCCTTTTCCTTTCCCTTCCCCACCATGGCCAGCCCACTCAGTCCTTTCTCCATTTTCATTGCATCTCTTTTCCTCATAACATTTAGCACAATCTTTACTGCTTCTCCTCCTCCTTTTTCTTCTTATTACTACTGACCTGTGCGATTAGCCCTCTAACATTTATCTCCTCTGTTTCCATAGGGATGGGAAGTGTCATCTGTTTCAACCATGCTGAATCATCAGCAGGTTCTGGCCGTGGTAAGCCATCCAAAATAAGTTTTTTTCTATGAATAAATGAGCCAAGACATGAATGAATGAATTCCCTATCTGGATTTGTCCTTGAGAGAAAGGAAAGTCAAAAATAGAAATGAAAGGGGAAATCCTCAAGAACGAAAGCAGTGATTTAGGAAGACCAAGAAAACAACCCTTTAGAGTTGAGTGTCAGCTATGGCAGCCAGACTGAGCCGGGCCTTATCTTTGGTTAATACTTAGATGCCCCGTGAATAACATGGCCCTGTAGCTCTGCGTGCTTGAAACAGTCCTGCTTTGCCCCTTGACCTGACCTCGTCTCTGGTTTAGCATTTGCCCGGGTTAACGTGAATATATCTAAAAGTTGGTCCTGGGTGACTTGTCTCCCTTTTCCCTGACTCCTTCCAGACGTGAGGTTAATTACAACTCCCTTTCAAGGAAAATACACCAGGGCTTGCTGATCACACCATGGGTGTCAGACACAGGCCCTGAGCCCCAGGTTCTCAGTGTCACATGGTCGTGGGAGAAGCACTCCGTGTTACTGCCTCTTCTCATGGAAAAAAAAAAAAAAGATTGCTCGCCTAAAAATTAATATAAAATTGGTGCACCAGCCAAATGTGCCACAGACCTACCGTTGGCTTTAACATGTACAAAGTAGTAGCTGCAATTGGGGGGCTGGAGGGAAATAAGGGAAAATTATAGGTTAGATGAGTGTGAAAAATCTAAGAGAAATTGTGCTCCCTTTCACCTTTAAAAGTATACATTGTATGGATACCAGATCTAGAGACCTCATCCTTTTCTATTTTTAATTTCATTTTCCCCTTATATTTTTTGGTGAATATTTGTGTTTCTGAAAGTTCTGTTTATAAATGGACACTTAAGCATCCAAGCAGTTCCCGTAATGACTCAGTGGAAACTACTATGACTAGCAACCAAGAGGATGCAGATTCAATCTGTGGCCTTGATCAGTGGGTTAAGGATCTGGCATTGCTGTGAGCTGTGGGGTAGGTCGCAGGTGCGGCTCGGATCCTATGTTGCTGTGGCTGTGGCGTAGGCCAGCAGTTACAGCTCTGATTCGACCCCTAGGAAACCTCCATATGCCGGCCCTAAAAAGACAAAATAAATAAATAAATAAATAAATGGACTCTTAAGCATCCAGGTTTAGATTCTAGGACTATAGATAGATACTGAGATTCAATAGGCCTGCGTGGAGTCCAGGACTCTGTATTTTCACTGGGTTTGCTACAGAATTCTTGCGCTAGTGATCTATAGAACAGCCTGGGCGAAAAGCGTGTGTGTCCACAGAGGGGCAGTACATTTCCAAGGGGTGGTTGTGGTGGTAGCGAGACTCCTGGGCCCGAGATCAGACCCAGGCACCTGAAGGAGAGGAAAGAAGGCAATGTAGGAAGGACGGAGCTAGAAATAGCCTCCCCAACTGGTGCTAATTCCTGTGTTGGTTCTGGAGGACCTTTGAGCAGCATAATGCTGCCATGAAGCTGATATGTGGCATATATGTGACTTTACTTACATCAGCTCCTTGCCCAACAGCAAACACACTTTGTGACCTTTCTTCCCAAATCTCAGGTCACGATGATGAGACCCTGATCTGATCAGACACCACCCACGTTCCTGACCACCGGTGGACAATGGTGCTTTCCTCAAGTTGCTGTGGATTTCGCTAAACACTGAAGAGTAGCAGTGTGTTGCGGGAGTTCCCGTTGTGGCTCAGTGGGTTAAGGACCTGAAGTTGCTTCTGGGAGGACACAGATTCGATCCATGGCCTCACTCAATGGGTCAAGTATCCAGTGTTGCCACAAGCTGTGGTATAGGTTGTAGGCTGCACATACATCTTGGATCCCATGCTGCTGTCGCTGTGGTGTAGACTTGCAGCTGTGGTGTAGACTGGCAGCTGCAGCTCCGATTCGACCCCTAGCCTGGGAACTTCCATATGCTGCAGGTACAGTCATAAAATGAGAAAAATAAGAAGAAGTGTTGCGTGTGTGTGTGTGTGTGGGGTATCTATGTGCAGGCACATATGCTATTGCAGCTGAAGAGAATAATATGGCCCCAAGCCCCCAGGGATGATACTGACAAAGATTCTTCGCTTGACTGAACTTACATCAAGCTCCATAATCTTTTCCTAGGGCCATCTGTGCACATTTTGTAAAATCCAGTTTTAGCAAGAGCCATACTAATTCAATTTAGTAAGCATTTTCCATCCATCTTTTCTTATCACCCATCAATATCAGATTGATTTCCTCATCCTCCACCATCCCCCAGGCTTGTGTTCAGCAAAGGTCTTCTTAGCTGGGTTTAGGCAGAATATTCCCTCCTCCTGATGTTTCCTCTTAGTAATTCTCCACCTACTGATCTCACTCTGCTCCTTGAATATAGACCCCTACTTACTCCTGTTGTATTCAGAGTTGAGCTTGGTTCTGAGGTCTCTCTTCCCCTATTGCAATAGGCCCGAATAAAATCTACTTTCACCGCTCTAACCTCTGTCCAGCTCTGGTTTCTCTTTGGCGGTACAGATATTTACATAGAGATAACATGGACAAGACGGATATGTTTAATCTCAGTGGGTTGGAAATAAAAAACTCGGTTGTGTATTTAAATACGTAAAGATAGAGTATAGATTTTCTTTTAGAAGGTACAATTTTCTCTGAGATCTGAGAACATCCTGTTTTTTAAAAAAGTCAATCCATCTGCTGAATTTGCCATGCCTGGGAGAAACTGTTCCCTGTTGGGTTCATTCTCATTAGTTTCAAGCCATTGTATATACTGCATTGGTTTTCAACAACAACACCTACAAAAATCGACTTTTCTTCTTTCCAAAAAGGCTGGTTTAGAATCTTCCTTGAATGTTGTGGTGCCCAGATGGTACAAAAGTAAAGCAAGACACTTAGTCCCTGGATGGTGTCACTCAGTCTTTCCACGGTCTCAAGTGCGTGCCATCAGCATGGCTGGCCACCCGGAAACAAGACAGGTATACACAGGCAGTGTTTGAGAACTCTGCAACATGTTTCTGCATTAAAAAAAAAAAAAAGCAAACCAACCAGTAGTATTTGTTAAATGTCAGCAATGAAAATGAAAAACAAAGGCATGTTTCAGGGAAACTCAAACTTCTGGCAATGGAAGTAAGGCGTGGCAGAAAGGGCCCTTTACTGGGAAGAACGCTGAGGCTGGAGCTTATCTCCTCCATTGACTGGATATGTGTCAAATACCCCAGGGGAAAAGATGAAGAATAAAATTATGCATTCTGATTAATGGTTTAATATTTTAGAGTTTTGTCTATAATTGAGAATGACGATAGCCACTGTATACTGTTGCTCCAGAGGGACAAGTTAAACCCCAAAAGGGACCATTTTGGGGTCCCTGAACCACTCCCAGATGGAAAAAAAACATGCTATGAAGGGAGAAGAAATTTGCAAGTTGAAGATGCCTAAGAACTTGGCTGTGGGTCTTGGGGTCTGAACCCTTGGGTTTGTATTTCCGGCTCCCCCTGTTTCTAGCTGGGTGACCTTAAGCAAGACACACAGAAACTTTGACTGACTAAACCTCAGTGTATGTAAAATGAGGGTGAACCAGAATATTTGTTTCCTGAGATGGTTAGGATTTAGAAATAGCTTTTTTTTTTTTAATTGTCTTTTTGCCTTTTCTAGTGCCTCACTCACGGCATATGGAGGTTCCCAGGCCAGGGGTCTAACAGGAGCTGTAGCTGCCGGCCTTTGCCACAGCCACAGCAACGCGGGATCCGAGTCGCGTCTGCAACCTACACCACAGCCACAGCAACACCGGATCCTTAACCCACTGAGCAAGGCCAGGGATCGAACCCGCAACCTCATGGTTCCTAGTTGGATTCGTTAACCACTGAGCCCCAACGGGAACTCCAGAAATAGCTTCTGAACATCGATGAATGCCTGGTATACACTGTCATTCAGCATGTGGTACATTCCCCTCAGCAAACACAAGAGGAGAGTTACCAACCTTACATGAAAATCCGTTAACTAGGAACTCCTTTCACTCGGCACACTCTGGAAATTTTTTTTTTTTTATTTCAGAGGCTTTTAGAATTATGATCAAAATTTGGGTTAATAGATGCAAACTATTGCCTTTGGAATGGACCAGCAATGAGATCCTTCTGTATAGCACTGGGAGCTATATCTACTCACTTATGATGGAGCATGATGATGTGAGAAAAAAGAATGTGTGTACGTATGTGTGACTGGGTCACCTCGCTGTGCAGTAGAAAACTGACAGAACTCTGTAAACCAGCTGTAATGGAAATAAGTAAAAACCATTTTTTTACTGGTGACCCGTTTTAAAATCTCTACTTTTCAATCTTTTGTTAAGAAATTAGAGTTCCTACTGTGGCCCAACAAGATCAGCAGCATCTCAGGAGCACTGGAATACAGATTCGATCCCCAGAAGGGCACAGTGGGTTAAGGATCTGGCGTTGCTGCAGCTGCCGTGTAGGTCACAACTGCAGCTTGGGTCTGATCCCTGGCCTAGAAACTCCAAATGCCTCGGGGTGGCAAAAAAAAAAAAAAAAAAAAAAAAAGGCGTTTCAGTTGTGTCTTAGCAGGTTAAAAATCCGACCTAGTATCTGTGAAGATGCAGGTTTGCTCCCTGGCCTCGCTCAGTGGGTTAAGGACCTGGCATTGCTGCAAGATGCAGCATAGGTAGCAGCCATGGCTGGGATCCAGCATTGCTGTGGCTGTAGTGTAGGCTGGCAGCTGCAGCTCTGATTAGCCTGGGAATTTCCATGTGCCACAGGTGTGGCTAAAATTGGATTCAGTGAACTTCTCTTTACAGCATATTTTCTTAAAAAAAGTTTTTCAAATTGACTTTCCCAGGAAAACTTATTGTGAGTGGAAAAAAAAAAAAAAAGGAGTGGGATTGGTCAGGGTTTTCCATGGCCAAATTTGGGAAACAATTTTTTTCTGAAAAGTCTTTCAGAGAACTTAGTATTTAGTCACTGCTCATTTAGTTCTTATTATATGCCAGACACTTTTATAAGTGCTTTATAAATCTAACATATTAATCATATTAGGTAGATGATACCTTCATTTTACCTATAAGAAAACAAAGAACTTGGATTTCCCATTGTGGCTTGGTGGGTTAAGAACCAGCATAGTGTCCATGAGGATGTGGGTTCAATCCCTGGCCTCGCTCAATGTTGCTGTGGCTGTGGCATAGACCTCAGCTGCAGCTCCAGTTCATCCCCTAGCCTGAGAACTTCCATATACTGCAGGTGCTGCCCTAAAAAGAAAAAAAAAAGAAACAAGGAAGTAAACAGAAGTTAAGTACACAGCCCAACATCTCAGAGTTAAAAAACAAAGAGCTGGTCCCTAGACCCCACTTTGAACGCCTTGCACAAGCTAGTAGGCAGTTTCAAGCTTCAAGAGCGAGCCTGCCCCTCAGACTCTGTAATTCTTTATACTTATTTGACTGCAGAACCCACCTTTTTCATAGAACAGATGGGAACGGAGCTATGGGACGTGTTTTCTCCATAATTTACTAATTCACAGACCTCAATGGGGATGGAAATTTACAGTTATTGAACAGCTGCTCTACGCCAGGGATAGTGTTGGGGTTTTCCTCCCAACAGTGATAGGTAGTCAGTACACAAGCACCGTTTTAACCTGAAAATGATGGACTGTCTCTGGATTTGATTAATAAAGCCGACACAATACATTCTGGCTAGGAATCTCACCCTAGCTGCCGGATTTTCCTGTTTACCAGACATGACTATTTATGCTGTCGGCCAGAATGAAATAAACTAGGTGTTGGGATCACAAACAACAATCTCAAATTAGATCACAAATCATTTCCAAAAGAGCCAAGCCCACTGTTAGAGCTGCAGGTGTTTGAATGAATATGCAGCCCGGGTTCCAGGCTTCTCCGGAGATCATCCAAATGCAGGCTCAGCCACATTCAGTCACCTCAGGTCTCTTTGCACTGAAACCCTCCCACTACTTGACAAAACAATGCTGATTGTTCTAGAAGCTCCCTCTGTCTTTGCAAAGAGAGCATTTTATCTGTTAGATGGGAAATTTTATCTGAATCCTGAGACAGGATAAAACCAAACTTCAGAAATAAACATACTCCACTCACTAAATTTTTCAGAAAGTTAAAGAAAAAGGCACATACAGTTTAAATGCAATGAAATGTTGTTTTGTAGCAGCCTTGGCAGCTGAAAAATATGAAGGCATCTCTGAACTACAGAGCTGGCTTGATTTAAGATAACCTGGGCTGCGCATAGAGGCAGAAACATGATCAGTGCCTCCAGCCCTTGCGATTGCTCCAAACCTTGATGACAAAAAGCCAACATTCTTCTCTAAGCAAATAAGTTCTCTTTATAACTAATCTGTTTCATTCAAATGTGGTTGTAAATGGCAAAGCAGAAATATATTTCCAAGTATTCCTAAACATGTGAGCCAAATACATTTTTCTGTGCACCCTTTATTTATCTCTTTAAAACTAAAAATAATTCAGAGAGATTTTTGCTTTTTTTATTTTTTTTAAGTGAGAATTGCAAAGATTTTTAGTATTTATTTATTTATTTATTTATTTTGCTTTTCAGGGCCACACCTGCGGCATATGGAGGTTCCCAGGCTAGGGGTCCAATTGGACCTATACCTGCTGGCCTACCCCACAGCCACAGCGACGCTGGATCTGAGCCACGTCTGCAACCTACAGCACAGCTCACAGAAATGCCAGATCCTTAACCCACTGAACGAGGTCAAGGATCGCACCTGCAACCTCATGGTTCCTAGTTGGATTTGTTTCCACAGTGCCACGACGGGAACTCCAATTGTTTTATTTTTATATCAAATGAAATAAGATGCTTTAAACGTGATAGGATTGAACTTCAATTTTTCTCCTACAATAGCTGGTGTTTTCATATTAATTTTAAAGTGTTCCTAAGAGAATGGTTTAAAAAAAAAAAACAAATCAACAACAGCAACAAGAAGCCTTAGAGATAAAAACAAACAAACAAAAACACCAGAAAGCTAAAGTGTCCTAGAATATTCACTTTCTTGGAAAATTTTTCCTTTTAAGGCATATTTGGAATGCTAATATGTCAAGAATGCGTAGAGGCAAATTTTCCATAAAGCTGCATAACTCAGGGAAAATGTTTTCATAAGAAAAAAATTAGTTATACAGAACCGCAAGGCTTTGGTATTTGATACTGAACTCGGTGTTTACAGCCATTTAGTTAAAAGATGTTATTCCTCCCTTCGGAAACTCATGGCCATGCACCAAGCAATTGTTTTCTGGCTGCACCTTCGCTGGAGAGAGGTGAACATCTGACCAAGCTGATAATGTGTGTATGTTTTATGAATTTGTCTTTTTCCTTCTTTTTGTTCCGCTTTTTTTCTTTCCTCTCATGCACCAAGCTTCTGCTCTGCCCTTATTACCTCATGACACAGAGGTGGGAGAGCAGGAAGCTAAAGAAATAAAATACTTACCTCTCCACCTTTTTTTTCTGGCAGAAGTCTAAGCACATAAGGGCATTTAGAGGATTTCACACTGAGATAAAGAGAATGGAATTCCTGAGTGTAGAGAGCCGAAGATTTTGGCCAGAAACACCCAGAAATCTTTTCACCAGTCTAGAATGAGATGCTCCGGGCTGGGGGTGGCTAGGAGTAGGAGAGCCAGCACTTTCTAGAGGCAGGAAGACTGGAGTAAACAGCTGCATGTTACGTCCCAGACCAAGCCAACCATCCCCAAGCACGTACATCAGCCTGAGGGCCACCTGGCAAAACCAACCAAGACTTAAGGGTGTCCAGGAAAAGCGCCTTCCTGAGGGACACTGGGTGCTCAGGGCCATGATAACGGCTCCCTCCCAGACCCCAGCCTTCCTTTGAGCAGGTCTACCGCTGGCCTTGTTGCCGAAACTCTGCTCTGTGCACCGGTGCCGAATAAAAACGCAGAGAGAGAGTTTCAGGCGAAGGAGAAAAAAAATAGCTTTATTGCTTTGCCAGGCAAAGGAGGCTGCAAGGGGCTAATGCCCTAAAGACTGTGCCCTCCTCTGGGAGGAAACAGGAGGAGGTTTTATAGTTGGGAGTGGAAAATAGGGCCTCAGATAAGGATCAGGGTAGATGCAAGCTTGTATTCTTCAAAGTTGGTGTTTAGTGGCCCCAGGACAGGCTCTAGGGTCTTCCTCTCTGGTTTTCTTTTGTTGGGGGTTTTAGTTCTCAAGAACTCAAGGATGTTGTTGTGTGTATTCCTTGAGGAGGAACCCGGACCCTGCCCCAAGGCTGCTCTTCTCCGTCCCTGCGTCCCCTCTCTTCCCTGATGAGCAACTCTTTGAACCTGCCCTTTGGAGCTCAGGGAAGGTCAAGGAGGCTGAAGTCCTTTCCCTAAAACAAAGAATGGGGGACAGAGAAAGGCTGTGCTCAGGACCACCAGAGCGACCTGCTCAGTTCGGCCTCTGCCCAGGGGCCATGCCAGTGTCTGTCCTGTCCTGTCTGAGCCAGCGATGGCATCTCATCAGCGGACAGCAGCCTGCCAATCGAAAGCCAAGCAGTACATTCATTCATTCATCCATTTGAATTAATTCAATACACGTTTACTGAATCCTGCCTATCACTGGCACTCTCGTAGGCCCTGGACAGAGACAGAAATGAGGTTTTCCCCTCATGGATCTTCTGTTCTCTTGGGGACACCAACGCGGTGAGCCACTTGATAACACAAAACCGGGCAGGTAGCTAAAAGGACTGTGAAGAAAACTAGGGCCTGGGGATTAGAGAGAGAGAGAGGGAAGAAGGTTCTAAATATTCTAAATAAATGAGTTAGTCAGGGAAGGCAGCTGTGAGGGAATGGCCTCTGAGCAGAGACCTGCCTGCAGGGAGGGACTGTTGAGGAAGAAAGCCCGGAGGAGGGGAAAGAGTTTGTTCCTTTGTTCCCCGAAGATGGGCCAGTAGTGCTGCTGTGTAGACTTGAGCCTGGGCTTGGGGGCTGGTGAGGGAGCAGCGAGGAGGCCAGGGCGCTGTGGGGGCGTGCGAGGCAGCAGATACATTCGGAAAAGCCATCACGGTGGAGAGCAAAGCAATGACGTGTGACAGGCCAGTGACTCTGTGACTCTCCAGAACAAGCATGTCACAGGCGTTGTTTCGGACACACATAAGGGCCAGGTCAGAGGTATAAAGCAGGCGTTGAGTCCTCTGGAGGTGGCGTCGAGCACACAGGCCAGGTGAGGTCTGAAGGCACTTAGTGGATATACTCTGTGTCTGTGTCTTTCACGGCGAGATAGTTTACCAGCTATTTGGTACAATTTGGGGGGAAGGCTACATGTTAAAGGGTCATTTTTCCCCCCGCTACTAATATTTTTAAGTCTCTAAATTGGGAGACCCCCAAAATGTAGACGTAAGGACTTCTGGTCTGATTCTTTGCCTTTGAATAAATCTTCCAGGCTTTGGGAGCGACTCCAGACACCGTTGCTCCTTTACTCACTTCTCTGTCCTTGAATCCCCGAGTGGGATTAATAAGCTCATTCTTTCTCAGGGCCGTCGAGCATTGGTTAATTTCAGACACAGAAAAGGTGGTACCAAATGGGCTTAGCTCATGTTTGAGAAGCAGTGGTAAAATTCTTGGAGCATTCAGGGCTTCCTCCCATCCTGAGCTCAAGTTTAAAAAGAATAAAATATTGCCATTTGCAGCAACATGGATGGACCTAGAGATTATTCTACTACATGAAGTCAGATAGAGGAAGACAAATATTTTTTGATATCATGTACCTGTGGCATCTAAAAAAACAGTACAAATGAATCTATGTACAAAACGAAAACAGAGTCATACACATGGGAAAGAAAATTTTTCCTTATCTGTTTTCTGTAGAGCAACTTGTATCTGTTACTCTCATATTCCTAATTTATCCTCCCCCTCCTCCCCTTCCCGTTTGTTAACCATACATTTGTTCCCTGTGTTAGATTACGGGCTTCTAGTTATAATCTTGCAGGGCAGAAGGGGTGGGGGAGCTCTGTGGGGTCCCATTCACGAGGGCTCCACTCTCACGACCTCATCACCTCCCCATGGTCCACTGCCTAATACCATCACCGTGGGGATTAGGACTTCAGTATGTAAATTGCAGGGTGTGTGCGTGTGTGTGGGGGGGGCATGAACATTCATTCCGTAACACTGCTTTAAGTACTTTGGATCTATTTTGGGTTTAATCCTTACAACGATCTTATGAAATAGGCACTGTTCTTGTCATCTGCTCTCATTTTCTGAATGAGGACCTGGAGGCAGATGCATTTGCCCAAAGCCACACAGCCAGCAGGACCTGGACCCAGGTGGTCTGTGCTCCTGACCGCTAAGTTACCTGCTTCTACACCGATGTCCCAAATCAAATGATATTTTCCCATCTACCTCCTGTCTTCAGTAGTTTCCTGATCGTCAGGCTTAAGAAGTTCAGTCATCTTTAATCCTCTCATCTCACCCAGTTATTTTAGCCTTGCTTTGTATATAGATACAATCCAGCACCACCGACTACTGGCTATTTTCTGCCTGCTCTACGGCTTTCATGATTCTGCTTTGTTTTATAGCCTATTGTTCTCTGCTTGGGATAGCTTTTCCTTTTCTTTAACTCCCCAGGACATGGTCAATGCCCTCTTCTCTGTGAGGTTATCCGTCCCTATCTCTCATAGTTCTTGTTACACACTCTTTATTTATGGCCCCCGTTACGGCTGTATTTTACATCTGTGTGAGCTACTCGTTTTCTCCTCTGTATGGTGAGTTTATCTGGAATAGGAGCTATGGCTAAGGTTTTGATCTGTTCTTCCCAAAAGTCTCCTCCAACCATCCCTGGAGCCAGCAGAGTGCCTGGCTTGTGGTAGCCATATCATCAACTGCATTACTGTATAGGTTAGGATGGAATGGAACAGGTTTTTATCACGAGGGGATCTCAAAAACAGCAATGAAGCTCTTAAAGCATCTGTTTGAAAAGTAGGGGTTACTGAGCAAAAGAAGAAAAGACGGTGTTATGAAATTAACCCCAGTTTTCTTCAAAATAAATTTTCCGAAAGTGTTTAACTCCTTCACCCTTTTATATCACCATTAATCAACTCTGCTACCAAAGGAAGAGGATCTGGCTGGGCTAGAGATGAGAGCTAGAGTCTTCCTTACCTTTATAAGTGAGTCGTTAGAACCATGAAATTACAAGAAAATGATTTTTAAATAAGTGAGGAAACTGGTGCTCACTTGAGTGTTTTGTGGTCATTCTTAGAATTTTTCTTTGGGAAAAACTCGTGAACTCAAAGTATGCCTTGGCTTCCATAGTAGATGGCTGAGGATTCTTTTATGGGGATAGGAATGTGTAAAATGGGCCATCAGATTTCCTTTTACGTGGGGGGAGGGCTGTGTGTGTATGGTGTGAGGTCACTTCCAAAAAGCACTAATATAATAAAAAAATATGGTTATGTCAGTTAACCTTTTGAGCCTTGGCTTTCTCATGATGTCTACTTGTTAGTTTTGGGGTTTTTTTTGTTCTTGTTTTTTGCTTTTTAGAGCTGCACTTGCGGCATATGGAAGTTCCCAGGCTAAGCGTTGAATCCGAGCTGTAGCTGCCGGCCTACGCCACAGCCACAGCATGCCAGATCCGAGCCGTGTCTGTGACCTACATCACAGTTCATGGCAATGCCGGATCCTTGACCCACTGGGCTAGGCTAGGGATCAAATCCACATCCTCATAGATACTAGTCAGATTCATTTACTCTGCACCACAATAGGAACTCCAGGATTTTTTAAATGCATTTAAATTATTAGCACAATTGGAGTTCCCCTTGTGGTTCAGCAGGTTAAGAACCTCACAGGATCCACGAGGATGTGGGTTCGATCCCTGGCCTCGCTCAGTGGGTTAAAGACCTGGCATTGCCACAAGCTGCAGTATAGGCTGCAGATGTGGCTCGGATCTGGCATTGTTGTGGCTGTGATGTAGGCCTCAGCTGCAGCTCTGGATGGACCCCTATCCTGGGAACTTCCATATGCCTCAGGTGCATCCCTAAAAACACAAACAAACAAAATTATTAGCACAATGCTTTACATCAGTAAGCACCCAATAATTGGTAATTCTTAGTTTTATTATTAGTACAAGAAAGGACATTATCTTATTTTCCTCCACTAAGGCAGAATCATGAGGGTTTTCACATCATTAAATATACTTTTCATTCATTTTCCTCTGCTACAATATCCACTTTATTTGGGGCTCACAATTTTTTGAATAATTTTCTTTGTTCTATTGTCATTTACCCCCCTCAGCTGTCTGCTAATATAAATAACCCTGCAGAAAACATCTGTGAACATAAAACTTTGTCTAAGTTTCTGCTTATTTCTTTAGGGTGGATTCCTAGAAGAGGAAATGCTGAGTGAGTTTAAGTATTCAGATTTGTAAAGAAATCGTTTGTATATAATGTGAAATTGCTTTCCAGAAAGTTCAACCCAGTTATTTTCCCAGTTAGGGTGTAAAACGGTACAACCATTTCACTGCTCTCTTGAAAACATGAAGTATATGTTTTTAAACTACTTCCTAATCCAGTAGTCAAAATAGCATCATATCGTCATATTAACATGCGTATGTGACTGCTGATGATTCTGAACATCAGCATCCTTGAAACTCCTCGTTCCCTGGGCTCCCTGGATGCCATTCCACTGCTTTTCCTTCTGCTGCCCTATTTCTTCCCAGTTTTCTTTGTTCTTTTATCCTCCCCAACTTCTTCATGTTGGCAGGTCCCAAGCGTCATCGATTAGGTCACAGTTTTTCTTTATTTACATTCACTTCTTGGATGATTTCACTGGTACCATAGCCTTAAATACCATATTTATGTCAAACACTGTCAAATTTATATTTTCAGGCCAGACGTGTCTCTTGAACTTCAGACCCATAAATCCATTTTCGGTTCAACAGCTTCACTTAGATGTCCTATAAAAATAAAATAAGAAGATATTTTCACACACAGGATGATCTACACCGAGCTCCGACTGTTCCCTTTACAAACTTGTTTATCTTGCGGTTTTGCCCTGTGTCCTCGTCAACAGCGATCCCATTCCTCCAGCTCAGGCTCCAACCTGGACTTCTCGTGGGTGCCTCTTTCTCTCACATCCCATATCTGCCCCATTTGCAGGCCCCATGGGCTCTCCCTTTGCTTATACCCATGATCTGACTAATTCTCAACATCTTCATTGCTTCACTGTAGCATAGTTTTTTTCCTTTTTAAAGCTCTTATGACCCAGTTTTGAGGCCGTGGCTGATGGCTAGTCTATTCTCTTCTCAAGCAGCTGGTTAACCCACAGCCCAACTATTTTCCTTACTGGGCTCTTACACTGAACCCCTCTCTACTGGCACTAATCACCCCAGAGCCAGGTACCCAGCAACTAACAATAGCCATTATGCCCCACCCCTCCCTCGCCCCCAGGTCTTCAAATCAGCTAGTCCTCATGGAAATCCAGCCAACTCCACCTTGCAGGTCATCCTTAGCTGTCCCCTCCAGCTCCAGCTTGCTGTCACCTTGTCCCTAGACACAGCATTTGGCAGCCCTCTCCCCTTCAGAGCTGGAAGCAACAGAGCTCAGCCATTCATTGCAAAATCCCTGTGTTATGTGCACCATCACCAAATAAATCATAGAGAACATCCGCATGACCTCAAGCCACGAGACCTCTCACCTGGAAGACCGCGTCTGCCACCTGCCTGCTCCTTCTGTTTCTACCCTGCCCCCACGGGTGGCCGAAGTCATCATCCTTCCCGGCGGGAAGTCAGTATCGTCACCAGACTGCTCGGGCCCCTCTCCTGGTTTCCACCTCACTCAAGATGACACTTGGCCTTGTTTTCTCTCTGATCCCCTTCTGTGGCTCTGCCTGTCGCCACACCCCGTCAGCCATGCCGACAGGCTCTCTGTTCCTGGCCGCGCCCGGGCTGCTTCCTCTGTGTGGCCTTTGTGCTTCTCTTCCCTGTGACACTCTCAGGTGGTTACTCCAATTTGCCTTTCCTGGGATCGCCCGCTTAAAATGAGGAGTCCACTTCGCAAGGCTCCTGACGGCCCTCCTCTGCTCATTTCTCTACGTAGCATCTCCTTTGTAATGCCTTTTAAGAGCCATTATTTAGGTAACTATTTTATTGTCTTTCTTGCCCCATTAGAATATAAAGACCAAGATTTCCCATCGTGGCTCAGCAGAAAGAAACCTGACTAGTATCCATGAGGACGCAGGTTCCATCCCCGGCCTCGCTTGGTGGGTTAACGATCTGGCGTTGCCGTGAGCTGTGGTGTTGGTCGCAGACGCAGCTCGGATCTGACCTTGCAGTGGCTGTGGTGTTGGTCGGCAGCTGTAGCTCCCATCGGACCCCTAGCCTGGGGACCCTCCACATGCTGGGAGCAGCCCAGTGCAGTACCACGGCGGACAGGAAAGTGGGAGTGGCCAGTCAAGAGATCTGGCCTCGAAGAGAAAAAAAGAAACAACCAACAGATATGTGTTTCTTACTCGGTTCTGGAGGCTGGGAAGTTCAAGACGAAGCCTCCAGCAGATCTGGTGTCCAGTGAAAACCTCCTCCTGTTCTTAGATGGTTATCTTGATGTGACTTCACGTGGCGGGAGGGGTGAGGGAGCTCTCGGGGGGGGGTCCTCTTTCTCTTTTTCTTTTTATGTCTTTTTAGGGCCACACCCACGGCATATGGAAGTTTCCAGGCTGGCGTCGAATCAGAGCAACACAGGATCCGAGCTGCGTCCGAGACCTACACCACCACAGAGCTGGATCCTTAACCTGTTGAGTGAGGCCAGGGATCAAACCTGTGTCCTCATGGATACTAGTTGGGTTCGTTACTGCTGAGCCACCACGGGAACTCCTCTGGGGTCTCTTTCATAGGGCACTAGCTCCATTCATGGCGAAGGGCTCTACCCTCTCACCGAGTCCCTTCCAGAAGCCTCCACCTCCTAATACCAACAAAATGGGGATTAGGTTTCAACCTGCAAATTTTTTTGGAAGGAGGGAATGGGCACAAAATTCAGTCTGTGGCCCACGGAGATAGTAAGAGCAGCTGCTAACAGGATTATAAGAGAATGCAATAATTTAATAGCTGTCAAGTGCTCAGATCAGTGCCTGGTGTAAGAAAAACCACCTGTCAGTATTTGTGAAATAAAGAAATCGGTAAATTTCCAGCACACAAAACAGCACTTGGCTCTCGATCAGCAAACATTCATGGAGTGAATCCTCCACATAAAATACCCAGCAAATGAGGATCAAGTTCTCGAGTTGGGGGATCTGCTGATGAAGGTGCTTTGCCGGCTGTAGCCAGTCAGCCTACTGTCACACTGCAAAGACGAGAGGTTTGGGCTGCTTCCTGAGTGGTGGCTGTCTCTGTGGATGAACTCAACGCTGCGAGAGGGGACACACGTCACAGAGTTGGGGAGGGGCTCGTGAAGTTCTCTGGCTCACAGAGCTGTTGGCACAATAAGAAATACCTATTTGGGAGTTCCTGTTGTGGCTTAGTGGTAATGAACCCGACTAGTATCCATGAGGACACAGGTTCAATCCCTGGCCTAGCTCAGTGGGTCAAGGATCGGGCGTTGCTGTGAGCTGTGGGCTCAGGTCCCGCGTTGCTGTGGCTGTGGTGCAGGCTGGCAGCTGTAGCTCTGATTCAACCCCTAGCCTGGGAACCTCCATATGCCATGGACATGGCCCTAAAAAGACAAAATAATGATAATAATGATAATAATAATAATAATAATAATAATAATAATAATAATAAATAAACAAGAAAAAAAGAAAAGAAAAGAAACAGTATTTGGCCTTTGTCCTCATTTCTGACACAGAGCTCCTCCCAAACCCCTTGGAATTTTCTGAGTGATTTAAGAAATAGGGGTATCTTTTGTCCTAGTGAGGAGACTCTTGGTAGGTTCTGGGTCACGTGAGGATGAAGGCTGGTCACCAGTAAGTTGCAGCAGGACTAGAGGGCTGGTACTTTCAGCCCCACCCCTGGAATCTCCAGTGAGAGGCAAGAGGCTAGAGATTGAGTCAATCCCTGAAGGTCAACGACTTAATCAATCACGCCTATGGAATGATGTCTCCATAAGTCCTCTAAATACTGGGGTTCAGAGAGCTCCTGGGTCAGTGACTACAGCGAGGTGTTAGAGGAGATGCTTCCTAGGGGGGCAGGGAAGCTTCATACCCCTCACCCACCTCGCTGCTGCATCTCTTGAGTTGGCTGTTTCTGAGTTGCATCCTTCATAATACCTTTTTTTTTTTTTCCCGTTTTAGGACCGCTGCTGGAGCATATGGAAGATCCTAAGCTAGGGGTCCAGTCGGAGCTGTAGCTGCGTGCCTACAACACAGCAACATGGGATTTGATTCACATCTGCGACCCACAGCACAGCTCGTGGCAATGCCAGACCCTTGACCCACTGAGTGAGGCCAGGGATGGAACCCGAGTCCTCATGGATACCAATCAGGTTGGTTTCCACTGAGCCACAATGGGAACTCCCCTTATAATAAACTGATGAGAGTAACTAAACGGTTTTGCCCAGAGTTCTATGAGCAGCTTAGAAAATGATTAAACCTAAGGAGGGAGTTGTAGGAACCTCCAATTTATAACTGGTTGATCAGAAATACGGGTGGTCCTGGACTTTCGACTGTGTCTGATGTGGGGCCAATCCTGCAGGACTGAGCCCTTAACATGGGGTCTGCAGTCACTTCAGGATTGGAACTGAGTTGAATCGTAGGACGGCTCAGTGGTGTCCAGAGAGCTGGAGAACTGTTTGGTGTGAGAAAACCCCACACAGTTGGTGTCAGAAGTATTCTGTGCATAGAAACCATTCAGGACCAGCAATCAGCGATGCGGGGCATCCCTGTAAACGTGTTTGCACAAACGTGAAACTTTTACTTCTTACGCATTGTATTTGAAGTGACTTTGAGATATGTTGGAAATGTTTTCCTTATTTTGCAAGCAGAGAAATTAGATGCCAACATATAAAAACAGTTTTTAAAATAGCACTCAGGGGCCTTACTTGATTTTTCTGTAAAACCACAAAGAAACCAGTGAATAAAGTAAAAAAAAAAAAAAAGGAGCAGGGATCACTTGAGATTCTACAGCCAAATTTTTTTTTTTGTCTTACTGTTTTTTAGGGCTGCACCCGTGGCATATAGCATATGGCATTATTGTCATAATTTTTAATTTATTTACATGTTTCTTCTTTTCTCTTTATGGCCACACCTGTGGCATGTGGAAATTCCCAGGCTAGGGGTCCAATCGGAGTCGCAGCTGCCGGCCTACACCACAGCCACAGCAACACTGGATCACAGTAGACCGCAGCTCATGGCAATGCCTGCTCCTTAACCCACTGAGTAAGGCCAGGGATCGAACCCACATCCTCATGGATCCTAGTCGGGATCGTTTCCGCTGAACCACAGCTGGATCTCCCCCTATTTACAATTTTTTTTAATTTAAAATTTTTTTTTCATCGCTTAGGTTGAAAGCTCCCTCCTTTTCACACGGACAAATCTCTCAGAATGCAGCGAGCGTGAGACCCACGTAGACGGCAGAGAGAAAACGAGGCTCGCAGAGAGAAGAAATAAGGGAGACAGCTTTCCTCCAGTGTGGTTTCCAGTAAGAGCTGTTTTTTCCCAGATTGCTCTTGCAGTTAATTGCCCCTCCACTTCTTTGCCTTCAATTTATCTTCTTAAGGACTAAGACAACATTTTTGTATCCAAATCAAAACATCTTTCACAGGAACATGATAGAATAGCTGATATTTATTGGGTGTTATGAGTGAAACATAAAGTTAAATAGTTTGGCTCATTTATTTGTTGCAACCATCCTAGGAAGAGGTACTACCTGCAACGTCCTTTTATAGATGAAGAAATCTGGGCTTTGAGAGGTCAGCTAGTGATGTCACAGGATTGGTCCCATCATTGCTACCTGATTGGTCCCATCATTGCTACCTGCCTAGGTATCAGATGGCTGATAGCTCATATTATTGGCAGAAAGAGAAAAGTGAGATCAGGACACTGACTTGAAAACTTGGAAGCAGAGGTGGCCCCTGAGCCCTGGATGTGGGCGTTTCCAGGCTGACATTTCTCAGAAGGGCAGAAAGCAATCGCCACCAGAGCTTCCTTCCTGTTTTAGCAGGAAACGCTGCTTTTAGTGCCTCTGAGCCAGGACTGCCAGGTCAGTTATCAGTTGTCGTTTTCTGTTAATGAAATCAAACCGACTGCGGCAATCTGTCTGGAAGTCAATGAACTCCCACCTCAGCGCCTCAATAAAGCTGCGTATCAGGAAGTGAAGTAAAACAATAGAAAATCCACAGGGCTGGCTCCCCTCCGCCACCGTTTTATTGTGTTCTGCGTGCCTGGGGAGTCTCCTGTGATATGATGCCCTTGTTTTCACTTTTCTAACCACGTGCTCCTTCTTTGTTTGCTTTCCTGCTGTTTAACCCGCTGAGATCGGGTTTCATTCAAATAACGTACATTTCCTTAATATTATGACATCTAGTGAAATTCAGAACAACATCCTTTTACAAAAGGGATGCTTCATTTTTTGCAAGTCACCCATCTCTTTCCTGCCACTTGTTTTTGCGTGTTCAGGACCTCACCTCAAGGCATCCTGATGCGGATTTAAACATTCTAGAAAGAAGTAAGATGCACAGTCCTATGGCATTTAGGATAATTTATGCAGCCCATCTTCTAGGCTTACAGCCAAACAGCAGCAGGAGAAATTCACTTCACACTCTATCAAGGCTCACGCCACAATGAATCCTTTTGGAAGGAAATCTAAATTGCAATTGTACAAAGAAATCTGGGGAGAGAAATTGCCGAGCGTTATTCTGCAACCCTCAAATGTTTGTAATGTTCTTGGAAAAAAATGTCAGGAGACTATCTGGGAGCAGTTCAAAGATTTTGAGTAAAGTTTGTGGCAGACATTAAGAGGGATTGCATTAAAAGGAGGTCAATTAACATTTATCAGGAGGCTTTGGCATTTGTGAAGAGCCTTTACTCTGGTAGGCCAAGTGCATTACAGTGTCTTTAAAAAGATAACAACCCACAGAAAATAATAAGCCCATTGCTAGGTGGAGGCTGGGGTTCCTCCGTGGCCTAGAGTTGCAGACGCAATGGGACTTTTACTGGTTTTCTCTCTTTGACACATATTTGAAATATCCCAAAATAATAATTGCCCTGTGTTTAGATTTGGAGAAGAAGGCATGTGATGACATTTCTTAACATGCCGACTGCCTGGACCAGGGAAGCCAGCATCAGTTGAGGCAGTAGTGTCCTGTCTTTCCTCTGTTTCTTCTTTCTCCTCTGCTCTGCCAAGGTTCACCCTCTACCCCTGGATAGCAGGGTGTACATGTGAAAACTGGCCCTCTGCAAGTGGGAAGCATAAAGAATATTACAAACTGTTGGTTTTTGTGTTTCTACAAGCTCCTGACATCACCAAGGCACAAGCCTCACTTCCTCTTCATGAGAAAGCACTTGACCTCCAAGGCCATGATCTTAAAACGCAGGGTCAGGTTCATGGAACCAGGTAGCCTCATGGACTGGAATCTTCCTAGTTTCCCTGATGCCTAATTCGGGTGTTTCTCAGCTTCCTGGAAGAGCTCTGAAATACTTCAATATTCTCTCACATTATCCATAGATGGTTTGCATTGAGATCCTCTCGAGGGAAATGAATGCCTCATGTCTCTGAGGCTTTGTCTTCGGTCCTTGCCAACCTTGACATTGCTCACCTCCCCTCTGGACCTGAGATCTAGGTCTGCCCTTTCCTGGGGTTGAACTGTACCCACAGCGCAGGCTTCATCATGCCTCATGTCCCCATCGGACTATGAAACCATTTGATCTTTCCCGTTCCTTTCTTTAACTCAGATGTGCTGAGCTTGGCAATAACCATTCATACTGAACATTTAATAATTCATGAATTCTGAGGACAACCTGGTGGGTTAAGTATTCACATTAAACAACAACAAAAGAAGCATTGGATCATTTACTTCAGGGACAACCCCTTAAAGTCTAACTTCAAATAATTTAATGAATAATTAAGTATATACGATCAGAAAGAGATTAATGATATGTGTTATTTTCCTGTTTTTTTTTTTTTTTTTGGCCACACCCACAGCATATGGAAATTCCCAGGCCAGGGATCTAACCCAAGCCAGATCCTTAACCTGCTGAGCCACCAGGCAACTCCCTGTCCTTGGATTTTTAGAAGATAAAAAGGAGAGCTCTTTTTGTTCAAGAAGGTTAAGAGACGAGTAAACTTGGGCAGGTCTACCTGATTTCATATGAAAATCTGTCAAAGGAAAGGGAAAGGAATGAATAATTTGCTGGAAGAAGTGTTTGCAGCGGTTTTGGGGGGGATTGCTCACATGCCGAGGGGCTTGGCGTTACCAGGCCCAGAACCATACCTCAGCCCCTCCCTCGAATGGAAACTGAATACCCTTATTCGGGTGTCAGGCTCAATTACAAAAGAAAGAAGATGCAAAGAGACAAGGAAGAACTGGTTAGAGCCCAAGATGGTGGAGGATCTGACCTCTAGTAGACCCTGAGCCTCATTATACGTTCATTGTAATACATTAGCATGCTGAATGACACGCCCACCCATGCCCTGACAGTTGACAGTTGACAGTTGCCATGACAACAACCAGAAGAGCCCATTCTCTTAGAAAGTCTCTCCTAAGTCATTCATATCCTCTCCCCATGCTGAGAGATTCATCACTCTTGAAATGGAGTGTTGCCTCAGTTCTTGGTCCAAAACACACCTGTGTCCATTCCTCCCTCTCTTTACGCAGTTTCTTCCCTTTTACCTTGACCCTCCTACGTATACAGTGTCTCAGCCCAAGTCAGGTTAAGAAGTTGATTTGCGAATTAAGTTTCCTCTTCTCTATTCTTTGGCCATTGAATAAAGCTTGTGCTGTTCCAGTCTCATCTTCGGTTTTGTTATTGGTTCCATGAATCCAAGTGCAAAAAGGACCTCCCTGGTGGAAATAAGGGGTCTCAGCCTGGGCTAGGACCCTGGCACGAATCCATATAACCAAATCATTAACATAGGGTTTTATTAGTAGAGGACTGATGACATGGAGGCCACGGTCAGAGAACTAGGAAGGAACAGTCGTCACGGATCCATAGCCAGACTCAAGTAGTTGTCTTCAGAATGGTCTCCAGCTTCCCCTGAAACTCACCCATTACTTTGCCTACTGGGTCATCCTTCCAAAATGGAGTGGTTGCTATGGCTCCTCGACAGTTTTGCAGACATACTCTGAGTCCTGCGGATGTCACAAGGACTTTCCCCTCCAGCCTGCTCTCCAGCCATCCTCTCCTGCTCCTCTGCCCTGGTCAGGCCAGTCCACCTGCTCATAGCCACCCTAACCTTGGGCAGCCTGTGTTGTCTTCTGCTGAAGCTTACTCGCCTGCCAAGTTTTAATACCACTTGCTCTGTGAAAGCTCCCCTGACCCCTTCTGTACAGAACTGACTCTCCCCAGCTCTGTAACTCCACCGTAATGTGTAACTATTTCTATCCTGGGACCTATCATCCTTGATCTGCCATATTTATTTAAATGTTTGTCTCCCCTACTATACTCTAGGCTAATTGAAAACAAGAACTTTATCTTTTTTGTCTTTGTAGCCCTGAAGTCAAGCACACTGCTTAGACATTTAATAAATGTCAGTTAAAATAAGCTGAGGGGAAAAATATTCCTAACTGCCATGTCAGAAGCTCTGATTCCGAAAATAGTGGTTTGGAATAGAGGACCTGTGAGGAGAAGGGCTGTATTTATAGGAGATAGAGCTACAGCTAATTTAAAAGTTTTATGATTGCCATTAGCATTTTTGCTTCCACATTTGCACTGCATTATTAAAGAAATGGCACACATTAACTGATTTTTAAAAGCACTGGCTTTAAATGTTTTTGTACTCTTAGGGAAAGTTGCATGATTTGCGTTAATAACTTTTCCCTTTTGGCATGGTAAAACAATTTACATCATTTAGAATGGCATTTCTGAATTTACTCCATGATATCAGAGTTTAATCAACACCGTCCAAAAGATCCATACAGAGCTAAGGTTTAAAAACTCATCATCGAGTTGCACAGAGCAATTGCTCAGCCAGTGCCACCGACTGGAATTCCTGGCAGCTTCTGGCACTCGCTTCCTGGCCCTGGGTTCAGGTCTCTGTGCACTTGGTGTTGTTAAAAAGGTAGCCCAAGAGTAATGGATCAGGAAATAGGGAAGGAATACTTGGAATTCAAAGCGTCTCGCTTCACACATTCTACCTCAATCAGCTAAGAGAGACGTACAATCTCCACCAGTTTGGAAGAAGGGGATGGACCAAAAAAGAACCTGCAGCGAGTCATCTAGAAAGTCGTGGGAGTTCATGAACTGAGACTAGTCATAGAGGCAAGAGCTGAACTGAAGCCCTTCGACTTATTCTAGTCTCAGGGTTTACAGCGGCAGCTAAAATCCCATTTGTCTGATGGCAGAGGATTAAACATTTGGGTCCCGCGGGTGGTGGGTGGAGACCGAGTCTCCACTTAGTTGCTTGGATGTTATAGTCCCTGGTTTTCCACAGTTCACTCCAGTGGGTGTCCATCCCACACTGGGCCATGTTCAGAAACAAAAGGATTTTGGAGTTCCCGGTGTGGAGCAGCAGAAACGAATCCGACCAGGAACCATGAGGTTGTGCATTCCATCCCTGGCCTTGAACCCTTAGTGGGTTAAGGATCCAGCGTTGCCGTGAGCTGTGGTGTAGGTCACAGATGCGGCTCAGATCTGGCGTTGCTGTGGCTGTGGCCTAGGCTGGCAGCTGTAGCTCCAATTTGACTGGGAACCTCCATATGCTGCGGGTGTGACCCTAAGAAGAAAAAAAAAAAGGAAACAAAAGGATTTTGGACCCTATCATTAGCCTGCTGCTCTGGACAGGCTACACACAGATTTTCTGCCACAATAGGTAACATGTTTTGAAAGCTAGTGGTGGAAAGGAAATAACAACATGTTGAAAGACAAGGGTAAACATATTTAAGAAATTAAAACAAAATGATCATTTATTGTTTTTAATATGTAGTCAAATATGACAGCAGTGTTACACAAATTGCTCCCTTCTCCCCCTTCGAAAAATCCCAAATGTGTTGACTCCAACTGAAAGTGAGAAAAACATGATTTAATTCTGAAAATAGCAATTGATAGAACACACATAGCATTTGGTCACCACCAGCTTCCAGACCCTAAAACATGAATTGTGTCACTGTGGCAGTTGATACACTGGCTTTCTTACAAAATCATCACTAGGAAAAAGAAAAACAGCAAGAAAAAAAAAACTCACAAGATTTCTCACATACTCTAAGCAGAACCAGAAGAAATACAGAAAAACTTGGTTTAAGAAGCTGTGTGAGGACATCTTTAATCAATTATTGCAATCATAAGGATCCCCAGGTAAAAGATAGATGGCAGATTGATGGACTATAAGGAAATACATTCGAACTTAGATAATTAATCTTACAGTGAAAATAATCAAGAAGCTTGCGGAAGTATGTAGTATCTGAATGACTGAACTGAAACAGAGGATTCCAGGAAAGGACTTTTGCTATCAGACACCATTAGTGCAAATTCAGATACAATCGTTTTTACATTTGCAGGTTCAGGTATGTCAAGCATGAGGTCATGACGAAGTAGGTGGACCTTATCTTACTGTGAAAAAAACTGCCGTCTCCAGTGTTTCATGGACATGACAAAGGAACTAGGAAGGAGGCCCGGAGGTCAGGGGTCAATTCAAAGTGCTCGGTTTTCCACGTAGTAAAGAAAGTTTTGGAAAACCTCCGGAAAATTAACCTTCACCTGACAGACACGTCCTCGATGTGGATTGGAGCCCAAGGCTGTGGAAAGCCCGAAGCAAACTGGCAGTGTGCCGGGCTCACCCGGTCTTTCCTTTTGTTCGTTGCTGACCGGGTTTAGAGGGTCAGATTTTCCCCCTGGTGTCCTCTTTCAGCAGCTCCACAGTGAGCTTTGTGATGCTGACAAAGGGTACAATTATACCCACTTGGAAATTTCATTGACAAATATTCTGTGTGCTGGTGCAACTGGCATAAAACACAGACAGCCCCTGGGTGCCCGGCTTCTCCTCCTTTCACCCTTCAACGTTTCAAATGACTATGAGCAGAATTACCAGAAACAGTAGTAAATTCCTGGCATTGGAAGTTCCCATGATCCCAGCTGGCATGCAGAAAAAGGCTGTCTCTTTCTCCCCCCGGAAAATAATGTACTTCCCAGCCACCATCCAAATGCCTCAAGTGAGGCAAAGGAGAGATTTGTTTTGACCAACCAGTGAAAGGACTCTCCCTTTCTCAGCTAGGGCCCTGAGATTTCATTATAACAAACACAAAATACGTGTGTCTAGAGAAACACAATTCCTTTCCCTAAAATGATTTTAACAGTGTTCAGTGGCTGATTTTTGCCTGATGGTATTTTCAGAGTAGCCTGGTGGAAGACACCTAATTTGAGGTTTTATTTCCATACTAAAAATATGACACTCCGAGTATATTTTTGTTCAGACTACTTTTTAAAATGCTTGCTCAGACATGACCACGATGTCTAGACAATAATATGGGGTCTAGGTCCCAAGATGGCCAAACTTCACAGAGATCAGGCTCAGGGTCAGCAGATGAAAGTATTTTCTCTTCTCCTTTCCTCAGGAAAATGATTTTTATTTTTATTGTATTTTATTGCCTGTGTGTGGCTGTCTCATGGTCTCTGGCATAAGGGAACCAAAGAATACAGTCATGCTTTGTAAGTCAGAGGGTGATAAGTGAAAAGTCTCTCTTTGGTCCTTACTTGCCCATAAGTGACCCAGTTCCCTATAGCAAAAAGCCTTAATGATCTTAGGATTGGTGCCCTAGAAGAGCTCTAGGTGGGTGGTGGCTGGGTTTTAGATTAAATGGGGACAGGCTTCACTGCCTGTATGTCATATGCTTCTTAGCATAACTGGCAGGATCTGTGCCCCAGTGTCTCAAAGTCTGGATGACTTAAATTTGAGCTGATCTTCATTGAAGATTTATTTATACATTGCTCTGAAGAAGCTGAAAATCCTGCTACATGGCATATTTTGATCTTTATTTTTTCCCATGAATCATCCTCACCCACCCAGCCCTATACCTCTTCCCACACAGCAAATGGTCTAAAATTAGTTTCATGCTATGAATCTAGTTGATAAGCACAAAAGGTTTATAGCTGCGTGATTAACAAGTGATATTTTGGTCATGAATACACATATTTCTACAATGCTAGGGAAGAGAGAACCTTTTTTTTTTTTTTTTAAATCAATACTCCAGTGGTAATGAGAGAAGTCACTGAGGTTTTTCAACCGGAATCAAAATGAATATATCACTATCTGCCAAGTCAAATTTTTTTACTTTATTTCATTAGGAGACACTTTTTTTTCTTAGTAATTCTCAAATGTTAATAAATCATAGAAATTAGACAAAGATGAGCACTAGCATATGATTTGCATTAATTTTTTTCCAGCTTTTTCTTCTGGATTTAAAGTAACCTTGACTCTTTCAGTATGGACAGTGATCTGGAAATTAACAAGAAGGCACACTGAAAAGCCAACGATGCTCTCATCCATAAATTTGTTATGGAAAACTGATTCAGGAAAGTTGGCAGTTTTACTTGAACAATTATCATCTTGCTCTCTTGCCATAATCATTGTGAGAGCAGTAGCACTTTTAAAAGGTATGTCGGGCAATAATTAGGCAGATGCGTTGCAATTTAAGTTGAAATTAGAAGATCAACTTAATAAAAACCTTTAGTATCACCATATTGTCTGATATGACAGTGGTGGAGAAGGAATATATATATATATATATATACACACACATACACCAAGGGATCTCCTAGGTTGGAGTTTTCTGATTTCCATGAGGGTCTTGGGAGAGTCACTCTGGATATGCTTGTCAGTATACTCTAGCTTTAGACTTTGTAATCAAGGCTTTCAATCGTGTGTCCATATTGCCAACTTGTAGAAAATAATTAAGAATGTTTCCAAAGTCTGGGTTGGTCTTTTAGCAAAGGTGTGGAGGGAGACCTGATATTTCCACTGGGGGTTTGTTGCTATTTCTAGGAGTATTCATAAGGGATTGTCTTTTATAACTTCTCCAAGTTTTCCAATTGGTTCAGAATAGACACAAGTACAAACACAGGGTTACTTATAGGAACTCACTGACCCTACAGGAAAACCAACATAAGGCACATCAGATCAGCAGAAACTTTGGCTTGGCAGTTTTAGATATTTCAACTCAGATGTTTCCAACTTTCAACTACTTGGCACAGTTAATTTTTTTTTTTCCCAAAGAGGGACAAAAAAAAAAAAAATGTATCAGAAATAGAAAGCTAAAAAAAAAAAAAGAGAGAGAGAAGAAATAGAAAGCTCATCCAGATATTCTTAGAACCAGATGTACCAAACTTCAACTTCTATGCACATCTTGAAAGCAAAGATGGTAGAGCAAGATTTGTAGACCTGTGAAATAATCAAAGCTCCTCAAGGTCTCTGCAATGTCCCCCACTGAAGCAAAAAATCACTGCAGCAGCTACTTCAGGGGCAAAGCTTAAACACCCGACAGCCTTATTTCTCCTTAGGGGAAGGTCAGATCTCGGTTCCAGAGACAACCAGGCTTCCGGCCTTCTCTCAATACATTTGTAAGACTGAGAAGTGGAGAAATAGATGAGGACAATGTTGGGTTGTGGTTGAACTCGTGATTTTTAAAATCCCTTCTAATCAAAGAGTTTATGATGCCAAGTCTTATGATAAATAACAAGACCTATGATAAAGATGAAGTGATAAGAGAAAGAGAAATGTTTGTTTCTCCTAATATATTTTGTCCACTAGATAACTCAGTATTTTCCCCAGTTTTATCCCAGGGGACATTTGGGAATGTCTGGAGACAGCTTTAGCTGTCACAGCTGGGGTGCGTGTATGTGAGCTACCGGCATGTAGTCAGTGGAAGTCCTGGAAGCAGACAATGCCCTATAAGGCAGGGCTGCTCCCACCACCCCATCTCCCACTGAGAATTATGGGGCCCAAGTGTCAACAGTGCCGAGGCTCATACATGACAAACAACTATATACACCTAAAGTGCAAATGCTTCTTTGATCCAGCGGTGCTTCTGGAAGACCCCGAAACAATGATGTTGATAATTCTCAAAGCCACAACAGAAAGAGCAGGGATGGTGAACTTTTACACCTGGTCAGGAAGAATTCAAGCGACCTGGAAAGCCTTCTTGGGTCTGGGACAACTTTGGATGAGTAGTTTTGCTTCTCATAAAAGAAATTAACAGCTCATTTGGAACAGGGCAAGCAGCAGAGACGTGTAATGATGTATCATATTTCAGAAACATCCTTCAGGCAAATACTTGATAGTTCTCTGGAAATGGAAACTGGATGGAGTGATATCGAGCCTATCAATCTGCAAAGCTGCGTTTGAGGATTTCACCACATTACAATTATCAGCGGACATGCCTCATCTCTCACTGTTTGTATTTCACAAGATCGAGCACGGGAACTTGGTTCCAGTAGGTGCTCAATAAATATTTAAGTGAATTGGGATGAACGAACAAATACAGAAATGAATCAAAGTGCTCTGTAAAATAGAAAGTGCTTTACAAACACAACGAGATAGGAGTATATAATAGGTGATTCTATGACCTCATAATATTTGCTCAAAAAAAAAACTTAGGTTCAAACAGTTTAATAGCATAAGAGAACTGTGATAATTTGATAAGAAAACCTGCTATGACCTCTTATGAAGATTATTAGTTTTTCAGGTACATTTGGAAAGAAATGAAACAAAGGCAGAACAGCTGTTAACTGGCACAAGAGAGACAGCAGAGCTAATTTAGGTTGCCACAAGAAAGGGTGAGGGAGAGGAGCACGCCAAACCAAATAAAGACCCTGGAACAGCCAGAACTTGAAATTCCTGGTAGTTATAAAAATGATATCAATTTTTTTTTTTTTAAGGGCCGTACCCGCAGCATATGGAGGTTCCCAGGTGAGGGGTCTAATCGGAGCTGTAGCTGCTGGCCTATGCCACAACCATAGTAACAAGGGATCCCAGCCGCTTCTGTGACCCACACAACAGCTCACAGCTATGCTGGATCCTTAACTCACTGAGTGAGGCCAGGGATCTAACCCACATCCTCATGGGACCTAGTTGGGTTTGTTAACTGCTGAGCCAAAAAGAGAACACCAAAATAATGCCATTCTTCAGAACAGCCACATGATGGAGGAAGATTGGTCCAAAGGTCTCTATGATAGGACAGAGCAAATCAAGTTTGATTTAGATGGACTCTGCCTTCTAAGCTGTTTGGTTGGCCTTAAATGCTGGGGAAGGGGTGTAGGCAAAGAGAATTAGAACAGAAATGACCAGTCAGGAGTTTCAAGTTCAAGATGCAGTTCTAATTCTGGGAAAATTACTATACCTCTCTGGGCCTCAATTTTCTGATCTATAAATGAAGAGATCAGATCAGATTACCTCCTAGATTCTGGAATCTTGATGCTGGTGCCAAAAGCTGGGGGTGGGTTGGGAAAATGAAAGCAAGAGCAACCTTTGGGAATTAATAAAATATCTGAAAAATGTCTGAAGACATAAAAGCAAAATGAACATTTCAAAGGAGGAAGATGCCATAACCATAGAATCTATTTTTCATTTAGTTATTTAAATACTAATTTCTTATCATGGGACCATCTTGAATCAAGACATGCGTTGTAGCAAAACTTTTTTATTGTTCTAGGCAATAGACGCTAAGGGCATTACTGAATTGATACGCCCTTAAAATTAGGAAATAATCTAAGATTTTTAAAAAAGGATTTTTTTGGCCCCAACTAATAAATTATACTAATATGAGAATACATATGATCTGAATATTAGCAAAATTTAATTTTAGTTCTTTTATATAGTCTGCATGTGCAACTTTTTACATTTAAAATCAAGTTCCACAACAGATTTTTATATTTTAAGGTGACAGCCCCTTACATTGGCATTACAGAGTTAAAATAAATATTTGAAATTATTTGTTTGAGGTACTTTCTTCCAAAGAGAAGCCTGCTGGTCAGCTCCCGGGCTTCCCTTTGTTGTGAAGCATACACTGGGAAACCAGACGAAACTAGAGTGGCTCAGTGACGCTACGTGATAAAGAACTGAGTCAGATGAAGGATGCACACATGGGGCTTTGTCATGGGAGAGGGAAGATAATTGGGACAGATGGCACTCAGAGGAGCTAGGAAGAGAAAACATTAATATGGGAGAAAGGAATTTAAGCAATTTTGCTGTATGGTTTGAGTGCGTCCTTCTTTGGCATTTTTTCAAGAACCGTACTGATCTGTCTTGGAACGCTTCTAGGATGGAAGAACTTTTTTCTTTCCCCTCAGAATACACATTCGTGCTGGTGCCGGGCCAACAGATGTCTTTATGTGGGTTATGTTGACATAAGGTTTTAAAAGTTTGTCCATCTATACATTTGGTCAGTCTGCATGCTAAAGACCTTGCAAGGAATACAGGACCAAAATATTTTTATTTTCCAGACTTGCAAATTGAGACCCATGGCAGTTACAGTGAGTTTCCCACACGATAACCCCGAGGAGACTTAAAGCTGAGTCAGCCGGTGTTCTTGTCGTTACTCCACACTGTCTCTCAGAGATCAAAAACATTGAGACAAGCCCAAGAACTACCAAATCTATTTTTTCTCTTCTTCTGTTTCTTCAAGGAGAGGGTATTTTAAAAGGAAGGCCCTGTACAGCAGCGTGTAATAGAACTTTCTGCCATAGCAGGGAAGTTCTGCATTGTCCAGTATGCGAGCCACAAGCCACGTGTGGCTTTTGAGTGCTTGAAGTATGGCCAGTGCAACTGAAGAACTGAATTCCGATTTTGTTTAACATGAATTCAATATGAAACAGCCACACTGGGCCAGTGGATAGTGTATTGGACAGCAAAGCTCTGGACATTCCCTCTAAGGGAGTTAGCAATTACCTTTGGTGTCTCAAACTAAAATAATAATTGAGGGTAAATTATAGTTTACCTATTTATCTTAATTTTCTCTCTGTTAGTATATCTTGAAGTCCAAAACTTTCATAAACAAACCAACATTGTGGTCAGTGCCATCTGATTGGTTTAAGATGTTTTTCTTGACTTTTAATACCTTTACCTATTCACTGAATATTTTTACAAATAATTAAGATGAAATACTAACTTTCTCTGTAGCACCATTTATCTGATTTCTCCAGAAGATTGCATGTGCTCCTTTGCTATTCTTAATTTGCAGAATTATTGTTATTCTCTCTTACTGTGTTCATAGTATACTAAGTAATATACAGATGCACCTTTTCTAATATATACCACATGTAAAGTCCAAATCATCAGAGGCCCTTCTGAATTTCCAAAAATTCTGTGTAGGTTTAACCTTCCTTCTCAGTAAATTGGCACCAAGAACAAGCCAGAAGTATAAAGTAGAATGAGAGTTTCATGAAAAAAAAAAAAAAGAGAGAGAGAGAGAGATTCAATCAGGCTTTCTCCCTACCACTAAAAGAGTCATAAACAACAGAGGTTGCCACTTCTAAGACCTGGATGGCTAGGAAGTTTTCTCACACTTCAGCAGCCTTTTCTGAAAAGTTTTCCCTATAACTCGATGTTCAAATTCATCAAGCAATTCAGAGAGTTTTATGCTATCTTACAGAATTGTCAATTTTTTGAATCAAAAATGGAAGATGAGCTTTGAAAAAAATAAAGATAACATCACTGCTTCACAGAATTGTGGAAGGAGTTGGATATATGTGCGTGTGTGTGTGTGTGTGTGTGTATATATATATATATATATGCAGAATTTATATAACTATCAATCACCCGCTATTGGAAGCCACCCCTAACACAAAAGCAAGTGAAAGAAGAAGCATCATCTTATCCTACAAGGAATCGTCTGTGTGTCCCTTATGTCTTTGTAGAATACCCGTTGCACCAGTTACATTGGCAAGTCATTTGGTTATTGCTAACTGATCGAACCTACTCCACAAGAAATAAGTTGAGTTATTTGATATAAACTGAATGTGGTTATAGCAGAGAGATTGTCATCACATCCTTCAATCACCTTGCTTGTCAATTTCCTTTTTTTTTTTTTTTTTCAGTTACTATCTAAGCAGGTTAGGAAAAAATTATCACCCTAATCAGGTACTTAGAAATGTAAAGCAAAATACACTTGATGGAAAATGCACAAGTTTACATTAGATGATGTGACGATGAAATATGACACAGTGGACCGATGTCATTCATTCTAGACACTGTGTACAGATACTAAGCTGTTAGTAAAGTGCTGCTTATGAGACATCTCTGCTTCTTGATACCTGAATCTGCAAATGTTGTACACGGTGCCTGTGAGAACCAACAGCTTCTTGGCACAGGATGTCAGTTTCATGGGTCGAGATGTTGATGAAATTGTACACACAGTACCTGAATTTAAACTTCAGTAGCTCAGTAGATACATTAACCACATTCCTCCTCCAGGGATGTCTTTCCTGTCTTCACTCGTGGGGAAGTTTCCAGGTCTGGACTGAGATTACAGGGCAAATGACAGATCCCTAAGGCGCTTTTTGCATCTGCTTGATTTTGCCAGGGAGGGAAGGGGTTGATACGAATGGAAGAGCGGCTCAAATAGGCAGGAAAATGATTGGCACTGCAACTAACTGAACCACTTTTGCTATGTGACATAAAAATATTCTAATATTAAGGATTATTTTACAACTCTATGGAAGTATGCAGTACTGCATCTCGCATTTGTTTTGTCTTGAGGACAAAATGCACTCTGAGAGTCACAAGAGCCTGCCTTGTGTTAGTTATAAACAAAAATATATTTATATATATTTATGTAACTACTATGTGCTTTAAAGAAAATTACTGTATGATTCAGCAGGGTTCTTTCATTCTTTGTAACGGCAGGAATATGCTGACTTGACTGGCTTCTTAGAGAGGAATCGACAACGAAATGGGCCTTTCGTACTGAAACGGCAAAAAGTAAAACAAAAAAACAAAAAAGCAAACAAAAACCCAACAACAACAAACCCATATGTTTAGAATCCCTTAACATTTTTGCCTCAAAACCGATTAAGGAACTCTTTGTATTGTTGCCTTTTGTCTCCTTCAGCCAAGAGCAACTGTGGCTTCGTAGGACTTCCCAGTTGGGAAGTGGAAGCAATGCTCCATGAAACAAATCAGATGTTTTATTCAGAGGCAGGAGAACCCAAAGCCTCTCTCCTCCCTAACACTTAGCTACAAGTCTGGCCAATCCATCATAGCTCATCCCTGTCTAGGGTGTTTGGTAACAAGGAAGAGAGAGGCAGACAAAAGATTCACCCTGTAAAGTAATGAACTTGTTGGAACAGGTGGATGTAGACCAGAAAGACAAAATCCTTTAGCCACACATCTGGTGAAAAGACAGAAGATCTATTTTGTGTTTGTTTTGGCTCTTGCATCAGCTACTCTTCTTAGCCATCTTGAAATATTCGGCTTTGCTCTTTGGAGTGAGTGGGTTCAGGCTTTGGAACATAGTTATCAGAGAAGAATATTTGAACCAAAGGTGTAGATCTCTTGTGAACTAAAGCTTTATTATTATTTTTTTTCTCGATCCCTTTGCAACCCTGCACCTTAAGCCAACAGCACTGTAATTTTGTCATAGTTCTGAAAAGTCCACAGGAGATGTTCCGAGTGAACTAGAGAGCTCATTCCACTAGGGAATTCTATGTTCAGTGGTAAATAGTATCCTGCATAAGATTTAGGTTTTTGTTTTGTTTTGCCTTTTTTTTTTTTTTTAACCCTTCCTGGGTTGAACTTGTCCAGAAATCTCATCTCCTTTCGGCTACAGCAGCTTAGGGCTCCTGTGTGTGTAGGGTGTGCGTGTGTGTGTGTGTGTGTGTTAAAGGTATAGG
Organism: Catagonus wagneri; assembly: GCA_004024745.2. Lineage (NCBI taxonomy): Eukaryota > Metazoa > Chordata > Mammalia > Artiodactyla > Tayassuidae > Catagonus > Catagonus wagneri. The sequence continues at coordinate 8,686,971 of PVHT020000059.1, forward strand.
CAAATTTTTTAGTCTTAACACCTGTAAGCCAGCACTGGTGCTGTTCTGTTCTGGAAGTTTTAGCACTGCTCGGATACGATAAAACCTTCTTTCTCTCCAACTGGTTCAACTTCAGCATAGGCAGGATGGCCAGAACCTCTTCGAAACTTCATCGCAGGCCATCTGCTTGGGCGTCTCTGAAACAGAAAATGCCAAAATAGTGAATACCAGGGTGATGGTCGCATCATTAGAAAAACGTATTTGCAAATATTTTAGATTAACTTCTGAATTAAATTTAGTAACTTATTAAATTATCTCATTACTGCCACAGCTGGAATTATACGAGCTCAAAGCATTCCACTCGCACCTCCATAACGGCATTACCAGCACCTCCCGGCTGACAGTCCGTTGGCCATTCCTGCCCCCACAGGACTGAGAGCTTCTCAGAGGCGTGGTTTATGCCTTATGCATATTTAAGTTTAAAAGACTCTATAAGTGTCCAAATATGACTAGACAAAAGTGAACGGTCATAAAAGACACGTCTTCTTAATATATAGCCACTTACACTTTCTCTTCTCTAGAAGTTAATAATAATGTCACCTCATTTCATTTATTAATTCACTCAAAAATGTAAGGCCATAAAATTTTGTACAGTTCTTAGACGTGTGCTTTAAATTTGGTGTTAGACTTCCTAGCAAAAAGAGCCAAACAAACAAACAAAACTAAAAGAAAGATCGATCACATTAACATCTTGAGAATTCGTTTATCAAGCTAAGACTTTCCCTAGGTGACTTTTCGTGCTTGAAAATTATCAGATGTCATGGCCTGAAAACTGAATCCAGCATCAGACAGTGTGGACAATCTCAAGCCTATGTAAGTAGCTGCAGACATAGACACCGGTCCTAAAATACAGGTTATTTGTATTGAAAAAAGGAGCATATTTCTCCCCAGCACCATGTCCATCAAACAGACCTTCTATGACTTATAAATAGAAGTGCCTAAATGAATTATTAAGTTACAACAGCAGGAGACACCAAAATGCATTTCACGGCCACAGTGACACTAGAAACAATTATTCTATTTATCAGAGTGCCTGCAAATTGGGAGTAAATAAAACAATAAATATTAAAGGAAGTTTATTTCCATCTGAAGAATTTTAATGTGAAAAATGTTAAATATCAGTGTAGATATACTGGCATGTGGAGCTTTCTAGATTTTCCAATTGCATTCCATTGTCAATGATTAATGGCTGTAAAAGAGTTTTCACATCACGTAGGAATGACTATTAGCTCTACCTTCTGGAAAAATACTGATCATGGTAATTGCATTCTGCCTACTAATAATATCATGTACTGTCTATATAACATTATGTGGTCAGAATGCTTTGCATTTATTAGCTGATTAAGTCCCATCATGTAAGCAAAAATGAATTACGTTTAGTGCCCAAAAGAAGTTAAAACTGAGAGGGCCAAATAGCAAAATACTGTGTCTTGGTTGAAACTAAAAATTATCAATGGAAATAAGTGTTTCTAGGAAGATGGTCACGGCACTGTAATTAATTTACGATCACTCCTGTTTGTGGGAAATCGCCAATATGCTCATTCGTTATAATCCCCACTCTGGTTTCAGTTACCTCTCAGGGCCCAGGTGCCTGCATCTTTCTCTAAGTTAAGCAGCATTACTAAGTCTGTTCCAAAGCACCACTTCCAAGGCCCACATGATCTCCGGGTCCAGCAGGTAAGTACAGCCCTGCGAACCAGCATTAATTTACAACCCAGCACAGAAAGACAGTGTGTTACAGGTGACTGTTAAAAAGGAGGGCAGATTATCATCAAGAAGACAAGAGACAGCAGATGCTAGGGAGGATGTGAAGAAACAGATACTGTAGGTGGGGAGGTGGATTAGTCTAGCTACGCTGGGAAAAAATATGGAAATTCCTCAAAAAAATTAAAGCTAGATCTACCACATGATTCAGCAATGCCACCTCTGGGTATAACCCAAAGGAAATGAAAACAGGAGTTTGATAAGATATAAGCACTCCCATGTTTATTGCAGCGATATTCACAATAGCCAAGATATGGGGACAACCCAATGTCTACCAGTGGATGGAGGGATAAAAAAGATGTGCATATATACACAATGGAGCATTATTTTGCCATCGGAAAGGAGGACATATTGCCATGTGTGACCACATGGATGGACCTTGAGCACATTATGATAAACAAGATAAGTCAGAGAAAGACAAGTACTATATGATATCACCTATGTGTGGAATCTAAAAAAAAAAGCCAAACTTAAAAAAACAACAACAACAAAAAAAAAAACCAAGCAGTAAAACAGTGGTTACCAGGGAATGGAGGGTGGGGAAATAAGATTGACGGTATTTAAGACTATACACTCATAACGAATATTAAATAATATTGTACTATAATTATGTTATGATAAATATCATTACAACAGCAACCTTATTACAATTTATCACTGTATCAAAGTAATATGTCTTATGCCTTAAATTTATATATCAAATTTATCCAATAAAAAAATAAGAAGGAGCACTATAGATGGGAATGCTGATGAGGATGCTTGTGAAAGTTATATTTGATTAGGTTCTTAACCACATTTCATGGAGTTAGTAGATGACTTACATACATGACCAAATTTAATATGCACAATCACCTACCTCTTGCACAAAACTGCTAAGCTAGTAAACGGCAGGTTCAAGATTAAAAATGAGATTTATCTACTTCCAAAGTTAATTCTCCCACTCTAGAAATTAGTTTTTAAAATTCAGTAATCTGTGTACAACCCATCTGAAATATGTGAATGTGGTTCTATTTTAATTTCAGTCGTAAACTGTGACATTACCAACAACTTTCATAGCCTGTTAATAAGTCAGAATCACTAAGTTAATAATTCTGTCTTAGAAGAAAACACTGCAGGATTGTTGATAATACTTATCATGTTCATTGTGAACTCATCACAGAGGTCCTCAAAACAGAAAGTACAAAAATGCTGGACAGTGATGTTTCCTTTGTCAACACAGTACAAACTTATTTTCTGAAATAATTACATATCCTGAAAGAAAATTTCTTTTGACCTACCATTACTCATTGTAGAAAAAAAGAATGTTCCAACAAGATTTAAAATCACTAGAGATCCCACACCCACACATAACTTGGTTCAACTCTTAGTGTGCATCACTTACGCGCATTTCCAGAAACATTCAATTACTGCAAATACTGTTTTATTGACTCCTTTAATTCCAATTAAATGCACCCTGAAAAAACATTATGACCTATCCCTCTCTCAAATTATTTTGTCATAATTATAACTCAGCATAATTTACACAGTCAATTTGATTTTGAGATTTTTTTCCCCCAGATTTTTTAATAATGTGGTGCAGAAGGTTAAGGATCTGGCACTGGAGCAGATGTGCTGTAGGTCACAGCTATGGCTTAGCTATGAACCCTGGCCAGGGAACTTCCATATGTTGTAGGTGTGGCCGAAAATGAAAAAGCAAATAATGTTACAATGTATACCTTTGCAGCTAACCTGATGGGAATATCTCTGATTAGTTCTTTTCATAAACTCTCAAAAGTGGAATTATTGGGGCAAAGAGAATGCACACATCATTTACTCAAAGCACCTGAATGTCTAACATGGTGCCACGCCGAAGAACATATGACCAAAAAAAAAAAAAAGTATGACACGTGGTTTCCACATGGGAGATAAAAACCATTTCAGAGGAAAGCGATGCATGTTTCAAATAAGCATTTTAAAGCTGAACAAAATAGGATAGATGTAAACCAACTACAAAATTAATTAAGATTCCTATTTTATTCATGCAAAACTGAAAAATTTATGTTTACGCCTACAGCTCTTGACTAGATGAAAGGAAAGGGCATTTCCCATAATAATGTGGTAAGATTTGCAATCAACCAATGTCATGCAACTGGGGTTTTAAATATTTGGTCTGATTTTACATTCTTTTGCAATTCCTTGATATCTTAATTTTAGCTCTAAAAATGCCAGAGAGTAATAACTTTACCAAAACTCTGCTTCCTTTCTAGAAGAATGCTTTCACCTATCACGAATCAATTATATGATCTTAAAAAAATTGCTTGATTTCTCAGGGCCTTTGTCTCCTTATCTGTGCAATGATATCTGAGGATCTGTCCTCTAAAATGGTAGCATCTTTATAGCTGCTTGCCTGAGATAACTGATTGGAATATTGGAGATGGAAAAAAAAAGATTTAAAAAGTCCCCTTTATTGTATGGTTCTTTTGGTCACTGTCCCTTCCACCTTCCTCCATTAACTTTTAGGATCCCTAAATTTAAAGGAAATCTATATAAATTAGTCCTAACTGAAGTCACTTCCCTAGGTCAATCCGCAGTTACTCAGAAATTTCCTTACAAACGTAAGTAAAGAGGGAGTTCCCATTGTGGCTCAGCGGGTTACGAAACCAACTGGTACCCAGGAGGATACCGGGTTGATCCCTGGCCTCGCTTGGTGGGTTAAGGATCCAGCATAGCTGTGAGCTGTGGTGTAGGTCGCCGACTCGGCTTGGATCCCGCATTGCTGTGGCTGTGGTGTAGGCCAGCAGCTGCAGCTCCGATTCGACCCCTAGCCTGGGAACTTCCATATGACTTGCACAAAAGGACTGAATATTTAATTCTCATAGAACAATCTTGAATGTTGGTGCTACAATATGAGACCTCTATGCAGTGGGCAGAGGGGGTCTAGAAACCTGGGCATCGTGTCTGCCTCTGCCATAAAATATGATGGGTCACAACCCAGCATATAATACTTCCTTCTCGAGGTTTAGACATGTCCAAATCTGCGTTCTTTCGAGAATGGCTAATTCGAGTTGTTACAGAAACTGATGGGGGCCACCGGGTCACTTACTAACAGAGCAGGATGTACGCTGAAAATTGAAAAATTCAAACCAGACTGTAATGCTAATTCATTACAGAGATTCAGGATGTCGTGCCTTAAAACATGGCTGGGTGTAATGTGTGGGTGATCTCTAATTTCATTTCTGAGAATTATTTATGCAATGAATCACATTCAGAAATAAATGTTCGCACTGATATGTCAGCACTGGGGTGGCCCTTGTAAGCAGGTATTCTCCCTAATTACTCCTTCAGAACTATTAATTGAACAGCCATCCAGAGCTGTCTCAATGGTCTGTGGCAAGATAATTAGCTGAAATATCCGCAAACAAACCTGCAGGGGACCCTCCATTAGTGGTGCACACAAACGGCAGCTGGAGACCTGTCTTCCACCTCGGAGAGCAAAGCAGACAGGGCTTTTTTATGTGCTGAGCGAACCCTTGAAAGGAAGCTACACGAGGCATGAGTGTGAAAGACACGGGGATGATTTTGAAATTCAAGGCCAAGCTGGAAGAAACCTGTGGTGCTTGATGGCGCTTGACAAGCACTTGTTTTGAAATTTCTAGTGTTTTGTGCTGCTTTCTTTAGTAAACAGTGGGAAGTGGAGAGAGGCTGGGATCCTAAGGTGTGGACAGCATCAAGTCTTATGCCCGGCTCAAGACTTGGGCATGGTCACATGTTTTGTTACTCAGTTTCCCCTTTTGGAAAACGAAACGAGCTAGATTACTATTTTTTTTTTTAAACTTCTCTTTTCTTTTTTAACCAAAAAAATTATTATTAAGCCACAGACTCTTCGTTCCAGTGGAATTTTACCTGGAAGCTAAACAGGATCACATGATGGAGGACCCCCTGCTAACTCATTCCCTGAGCCTTCCAGAGCATGTTTTTGGAAACTACAGAACCAAATCTGCATTTCCCACCCTGGATACAAATCACACGGGGTCTTGTTCAAATTCAGATCCTGATTCAGCAGGTTTGGGGTTTAGGCCTGGTATTCTGCATTGCTAACAAGGTCCCAGGTGCTGCTGATGCTGCCGGCCCACACAACACACTTTGAGCAGTGGGGGGAATGATTCTCTACTGTCTCCTTGATCAGGAGATTTCTTTACAGGTCGGTGGAAGAAAAAATATTGGACTTGCACTTTCTCTGACTCTCCAGACCTTTGTGGAAAGTGAACTGGGTCAACCTATCTGTGTTTAGTCTGATTTTATTTGACTAGGATAAAGGGAAGGGAATATTTTCTTTTTCATGCTTCGAAATACAAATTATTCTCTCTACTCTCCTTATTTTTTTGTTGAATAGTATTTCAGCACAAGTCACATTCAGTTCTAAATCTGTGTTGCCAGATTTAGTAAACAAATCTACAGGATACCGGTTAAGTTTGAATTGCAGATAAACAATGACTAATTTTTTAAAACTGTACTTCCTGGGACATAGTGATAGTAAAAAAAAAAAAAATTACTCACTGTGTATTTGAAATTCAAATTTATCTAAGTGTCCTGTGTTTTATTTGGCAACTCTATCCATAGGAAAACACCATAATGGCTCTGGGCCCTGGCCAGCCAAACTTTCAATCTAATTAAAACAAATGACTCCTGTTTGGCTGTATTTCTTTACTTCATGAATTGTAGGTCACTTTTTTTCTTAAAAAGAGTAACTTAAATGGATTTGTCTATCTTCTGATGTGGCCAAGAATTCTAAGCAACAACCCTTGTGTGAAGCAGAGCCTGGGTTTTTTTTTTTCTTTTTAGGGCTTCACCTGTGGCATGTGGAATTTCTCAGGCTAGGGGTTGAATCGGAACCACAGCTGCTGGTCTACGCCACAGCCACAGAAACGCCAGATCCGAACTGTGTCTGCGACCTACACCACAGCTCAGGCCAAAGCTGGATCCTTACCCACTGAGCAAGGCCAGGGATCGAAACCACATCCTCACAGATACTAGTGAGATTCGTTTCCGCTGCGCCACTATGGGAACTCCCGGGCTTGGTATTTTTTACATGTTCTTTACTCATATTTTGGTTATTTTTCCTCATGAGGAAGTTGATTTCCTGTCCTGCAGTTGTCTCTTTTCCAGCCTAAAATTACTACTTGCAAATGGTCTGATGCCTTCATTCTAGAACCATGCTTTGGATAATCCTGAAGAATTAGTTAACAGCCATAGTTAGTACATGTCCAAGGTGAGAATTGCCGTAAAGCGTATGGAGAACTGTTGTATACTGGAAATAACAAAATTGTTTTTTGCTATTTACATGATTTTCTGAAAGCTAAAGTGTTCTTAAAATAAAAATTAAGTGATTTTCCATTGCTTGCTAAATTATGTACAAACTCTTTAACATGGGAAGAAAGATCTTTTAACCACATATTTTGAACACTTCATGACTATGTATTTTTTTTTTCATAGCCCATTGGATTTCGAACATGATGAAAAATAACATCACCTGGGGAGATTTAAAAAATAAATAAGTATTGAAGTCAAGGCCCACTTTGGCCAGTGGATTGAGAATCTCTTGCTGGGGCCCAGGCAGGTATATTTTTAAAAAAGTTCTTCAGGTCAGTCAGATGCACAGGGAAGGTTGAGAATCAACTTCCATGTCTATATCCCATTATTCTCTAATCTGAGATTTTGCCTCCGGTTTTCTCCTAACCTGAATGCCACTGTCTTTATCATTTTTACTTATACAAACGCTATCCAATTCACAGTATTTCCAATAAAGCTTTCTGGATTCCCACCTATAGATTAGAAGTTACTTTTCATTCTCTTGTGTGGTCTCAGACATTTCCTAGTATTTTATCGACATCTCTTTTCACATTTTAGCACACTTGCGGTTATTTGTGTGGCTGCACACTTATACTATATGCACATGTCCTTGGGGTCGAAGTCATGTCTAAGAACCTCTGAAATAAGCACAGCAGTGCTGTACTAAAGATAGCTGGCACTGGAGTAGATCCTCTCCCTAACATCCACCTCCTCTACAAGACAACATGATTTTCAGTAACGATCAGAAAAGGAAATGAGTAATAATAATGGCCAGAAAAGAAGCAGACTGTGAGAAAAAAAAAAAAGCTTCCTGTTTTGAACTTCATAGATATAATCATGCCAGCCACAATAATTACAAATAAAACTGTACAAAAAGGGAAAACAGGAGCTCCATGGTGGTTTACTGGGTTGAAGGATCTGGTATTGTTACAGCTGTGGTTTAGGTCATTGTGTGGCTTGGGCTCAATTCCTGGCTGGGGAAGTTTCTCATACCGTGGCAAAAAAAGAAAAAAAAAGGAAAATAGAATGATAATGTATTTTTGAAAAAAGAGGAAAAAGACACATGAAGGGGACTATTGCCAAATGAGTGAACACCCCAGGTTTAGAGAATGATTTGCACTTTGCAATAACAGAATGGAGGTAACTCAAGTTCTTTTTCTGTCTTCACAACTGCAATGCTTTTGTTCTTTATTCTGAATCTACTGTTTTAACACAGATGTATGCAGTACTCCCTAGGCTGGAGACCCATTGATCCTGAACTTGTACAAAGGACTCCAGGATCTTGCGGAGTTAAGAGTTCACTTACTCATAAGAGATCATTTATTCTCTAAATGAATCCACACAGCTGAGTCTGCTGTCAGGGGCCAAGTGTGTAACTGGAAATTAACTTTCATGTAGAAACAATATTGACTAAAAGAAAGGTAAGAAAACTACTATGTCAGGAAAATAGTAACTGAATCAACCCTTTAGACCTTAGACCAGCAAAAGTTTTTTAACACAATTTAGAATTTCAGGCACATAATGATTAAAAAAAAAAGCTCATCTTTTTAGTCAGTTCTATTGTAATTACACCCTTCTCTGTAGACAGTGCACCTCCTTACGAGCTGCACCTGGGTCAGATTGCTCTCGAAGCCCTGCCCTTGGTTCTGCATTGATCTACCATGTCCAGCAAAGCGCCATCACAAGGAGATTCATAGGTGTACCTATTGACTCGTGTGGATTGTCCACAGTTTGTGCCTGTAAGAGACTCAGCATCCAGATTCTTTTTTCCCCTTTTGACTTCAGCCCATTATGGGCTATTTTGTTGCCTCAAACAAGAATGACTGGCGATAGTGACTATGAGTGCATCCACATGGGTATAACTGCATTCGGTCACCCAGTAAAATTGCTATTTGAGCTCCTATATGTAAAACACAACACTAAACTCAAGGCATTTAAGTATGTTAAGGGAAAAGTAGCTATTTGCATACAAAAGCTTGAACATACTTGAAGCTAAAAATTCACAGAGAAGAGATTCGATTACTCGGTATAGTCAAGCATGTGCTGAAAGTATTGGAGAATAAAGTTTTTGAATTTTGAAGAACAGGGCTTTCATGTGGATTTGAGTCATCAGAAATGGCCTTTTTTTTTTTTTTAAGATTTTTATTTTCTCCGGAATGAAATTCTCAGTGCAGCCTCAAGGCTAATTGCTAGACTCATCCGAGGTCTTCAGAAAATCTGATTTTGTGTGCTTTTTCCCCCTTCTCTACTTTATCCCCTCCAGCAACTTTAAATACCTTTAACATTCTCTGCCTCAGGGTTCCTCTTGGATCATTTTGAAAATACCCACTTCCATCTTTTCTATACTGCTTGTTCTATCTCATCTCAAGACAGCCCTCTTCAAAACCTGGCCATCCGACGGCATGACACTACCCCTGATTCCTTTAGATTAAATTCTCTCATCCTTATCTTCTACATCTGTCTATTATGGACCCTAAGCAGTCACACCTCCTGCAGAAAAAAAGTCACATATCAGGGTTAACCCAACCTCAAGGAATCATACTCTTTCATTGTGAAGTCTTCACAATGAGTGACGAGTTCCCTCTTCTCCTCTTAAATCTTTATGATACACCCAGACTCCATCCAATCCCCATCCCGTGCTGTCCTTTCTCCACCTTGCATTTCATCCCCCATTTTTACCAAGAAGCCATGACCACGCTAATCCTTTTCCCCTTCTATTCAGTAATGCCTTTGTATCTACGCATCCTTCTTATCTGAAATAAAAAAGATAGTCTTCCTCTGTTACATAGTTAATTGCATTTCCTGCTCAATCTTGTCTCTGTCATGATACTTCCCTCCTTTGCAAGTACCTTAAAAAACTCTCTTTTCATTGTTTATCTTTTTTTTTTTCTTTTTAAGGCCACACCCGCAGCGTGTGGAATTTCCCAGGCTAGGGGTCAAATCAGACCTACACCTACAGCTCATGGCAACACCAGGTCCTTAACCCACCGAGGCCAGGGATCAAACCTGCATCCTTATGGATACTAGTTGGGTTTGCTGCCACTGAGCCACAACGGGAACTCCCTGTTTCTTTATCTATGCCTTACACCCAACATCAGAAAAACAAAAACCACCTTTACTTAATGTTTGACTGAATCCACAGTCTTCCCATTATACAACCATCTTTACCTCCTTAAATCTCATCGGTACCTCCTCCCCTTGAAACTGCATCCTCACAGGGTACAAATAATCTCTTTGTCAAGTTAGTACACTTTTCTCTTCCAATTCTTTGGAGTCTTTAGTCCACTTTACGCTATTGCCTACTCTTTGCTCTTGTCCTCTCCCTTTTGCTGACTGTCTATGACGGCAAATTCTCCTACATCTTGTTTTTTAGTTTCGTTTAGTTTCCCCCTCTTACACTTATCTCCTTTCCTGATTTATAAATGTTAAATGTTAACATGTCCTAAGACAGCCATGTGCTCCTCTGAGCTCTCTTCCCTGTAGCATTCTTTACTCTCTTGGGGTTCAATTCCCACTATTGGAACTTCCAGATTTTCTCACCTAATTGCATTACCTTAATTCATCCCTTTCCTTCAGTTGCTTTTTTGAGTTGATATGACCATCAACTCAAACTAAAAGTGCTTAAAATCTATCCCCCTTATTTTCCCTCCCTCCCTTCCTTCCTCTCTTTCTCTCTTCTGCACAGTGGCCTGTGGAAGGAAGCAGACCAGTGATTAAACCTGCTCCATACCAGTGACCTGAGCTGTATCCTTAACCCACTGTGTCACAAGGGAACCCCCCCCTTTATTTTCTTTCCTAAACTAACTTTGTCTTTTGATGTTTCTAATTCTGCTAGAAAATTTAATTTCCCAGTTTCTCAGATTTTGTACTTCGGAATTATCTTGGCTTCTTTCTTCTTCGTCCTACACATTCAATGCAAAGAATCAGGTCACTGTCCCCATCTGTACCACTACTTAACTGTAGGAGTTTGGGAAATTGCTTCATTTTTTGGACTCTTGGTTACTTTCTCTGTAAAACGAGATAGAACAATGCCTACATTTACAGACATCATTGGGAAGCAGTGAGAATCAAAGATAATTAATTGAAAGCACTTTCAGATACAAAGCTTTAAGGAAATGAAAATTGCCAAATTCTATTTTCTTCCTTCATGTGGCTCTTGAAGTAGTCCCATACTGTTCCTTCTATTAATAAACCAATTCAGCTCCCAGTTCTCACATCACACATGAACTTCCGATACAGCCTTCTAGTTCTCCTGAGGGTCCTTCTCTCTTTGCCAGTTGTTTCCAGCCCCCTTCCCCAATGCCATTTTCAACTTTTACTTCTTTGTTACATCACTGATTCTCACTGCCTATAGAACAAAGTGCAGATGTTGTAGTTAGTTCTTCAAAGCCTATCACATGTAGCCTCCATCCACATTAAAGCTATTCCCAGTACTTGTCTGTAGATATCACCATACAGCTGAATAAATCAATCCAGCTTGCCCTTTGACTTAATGCTTTCGTAAAATCATAACATGCCCCTTTTCCACATGAAATGTCATCTCCCCTTCCTCTCTGAGTAAGAACAGCATGGCACTCTTTTGAGACTCTGCTCAAATACTATCTATTTAATGAAATCCCCCCTGATTAATCTCCCTCCCTTTCCTAAGACTTTTGCAGTACTTGACTGTACTATGGAGCATTGAACACAGCTTTGATGTTCCTTGTAGCATTATTAAATTCCTATGTGGCTCTTTGGCCTTTAAAGCTTTTATGTTCTATAATTCCACCTATATCATAAGCTGGCAAATATGATTATACACAGAGTGACTATATGACATTGTCCAATTTAGGACATTTTGACAGCGAATGAGAGAATTATTAACAATTATAGCAGACAACAGACATAAACTGGGATATATGTTTCCCCTAGTTATACCCCTGTGATATTTTTTGTTGTTGTTGTTGCCTTTTGTCATTTTAGGGCCGCATCTGCGGCATGTGGAGGTTCCCAGGCTAGGGGTCTAATCGGAGCTGTAGCCACTGGCCTACACCACAGCCAGAGCAACGCAGGATCCGAACCGTGTCTGCAGCCTACACCACAGCTCACAGCAATGCCGGATCGTTAACCCACTGAGCAAGGGCAGGGATCGAACCCACAACCTCAGGGTTCCTAGTCGGATTTGTTAACCACTGCACCATGACGGGAACTCCTACCCCTGTGATATTAAAAGTAACTATGAGATTGCATTTCACAAACAGAAGCTTTGGTTTTGATTGATTTTCCATGGCAGAGACTAAGAAGACTCTGGTCTTCTTTAGCATTAGCTCACAATATCACATTGGCATTGCATTTGGTAGTATTTTTATAATTTGAACCACACTGCCACAAGTGGCTAATTTCTACAAAAAAAATAGAGTAATAATTTGCTATTAGACAGGCAATTTACTCTGAGGAAAAGCAATTTGCAGTGAGTGTGAAATCAGTCCAGTTCACGGGTGCCCACTGACTGAGTGAAAAGACGAGATTATGCTGCTCTGGTCATAAATGTTCTAATAAAAGTCGACTGTGAGTTAGTGCTGCTCTGTACAACAGCAGGACTGGCTGTGGTCCCCAAGAGGCTATTCTCATAAAGGAACTTGTATCTGGAGCATCACTGTACTCTGTGAGGTTAAAGAAAAGTGGCAGGTTAAACTCTAATTAGCCATGACCTTAGGAATAGTAAGTGGCAAACGATTTCCTGTCCTAAAGGAATTGTGTGCTTTAATCGACATTTAATCACAAGATTAGGAAACAACTCAAATGAATGGTTTATGCTATCAAATCCAAGGGTGTACACTATTCACGTGACAATTCAGAGTAATGCTTATCAACTGAACCAGGCTAAAAATAGATCTGTAATATCTGATTGATATTTCATGACATGTTTAATTTGCATATGAAAAAATTTTAAAGGCAGATAGAAAACCTTTTACCTATTTAAGGTACTATATTGAAAAATAGATATCTGTAATGGCATACATTTTTTAAATTTGAGAAACTTGATCTATTTATTTTGGAATTTTGGATGAAATCACTTCAGTAATTGAAATAAAAAATAATTATAATCCTACCCATAAAATACTGAATCACTACATTGTACCACTGAAATTAATATAATACTGCAAATCAACTATACTGCAACTAAAAAAGTCAAAAAACAATTATGATCCTGAGAAGGGGAATAATACAGCAGGAAAGTAAATATTAAGGAGCAGATGCGGTTCAAGATCAGTTGCAGAGGTATTACAGATGCATTTATAACTGTTGTCATGCAACGTTATAACCAACTAATATCAGTCTTTAATCATTCCTGACTTAGAGCCTCCAGTGATGTTTGTTACTATTCTTTTCAAAGAGTCATGTCATTTCCACAAAAGCTTAATTGAAAGTGCCAGACATTCATCCTTTGATAAAGAAGTAATGACAACCATTCTAATGATACTATGTGAGCCAGTTAACAGTCCTGGAGGGAACTTCAACATTCACAACGTTTTAAAAATGAAAAAAAGAAATAAAAAAGCAAGCTGTCTGAGACAGACCAATTAGAACCTATAAAAATGACTCTTTTATTGCACAATCAATGGTATTATACCCAAGGATTGAGAACATGGTTTGTGAATTATTTAGATCATTCTAAAGCACTTTTTCCCTTCCTCTTATCATTTGGATAACTTGTCAACATTTGCTTGAGAAAGGAGGGTAGGTATGAGAAATAAATGAATGCCTCTAATAAATATAAGAAAGCAGGAATGGAAAATGCAAATATTTCCAATAAATTTTGGTATTTGCATAATTTTTGGCTAAAACTAATGACCATCTTTTAAAAAACGGTGCTTTTAACATTATGTTGATGAAGGCAGCCTGGGAGTCAGCAAATTTGGTTTTAATTCCTTGTCAGGTTACATAGGAATTGACAAAAAGTAAGTTAAAAGCTAGGTCTGTCCTCTTGGCACTGCATTCTTTCTGCTGCATTTAACTGGCCACTGGCTCTGTTACACTAAGGGCTCAGGCAAATCACTTCCTGTCTCTTGTCATCCACGTTCTCATGTATAAAACCGGAAAAAGGACAAACATCAGTTCTCTACTTACTATGAGCCTATAACCTTCAGGTAGCCTTCTACTTGATCAATATGTGCCACTAATTTTTTAAAAGGACAATACTTTTAAATCAACAGTAATTTTATGTATTTAAAACATATGGCGAATGACAACTAAAATATTCCAATAAGATTTGCATTCTTTGTCTGAATACATCAATGTTGCTATTTAAAGAGTCATTTATATTTTCAAGCATACAAATATTTATTCTGAAAAATAAAGTCTAATTTCTCTTTAGGTGAGACATGTAATACAAAACATGAACCACTGCATTTTATTTTTCCTTAAATTTCCTGCTGCCTTCAACTTTCTATCATTTCATGATTCTGTTTATTGAAGTTCCACTTGGATTATTTTAGATGAGACTATTTATTCAGCAAATATTTACTAAGCATTTTGCTTGTCCTGGGGATAAAAACCATGAATGAGACAGATGTACTGTCCCCTGGAGCTATTCTATTGTTATTAAAGTTCATCAAGAAGTAAAAGAAAATAATACTCACAACGAAAGAAGCCTGGTTTTATTTTAAAGTCAGTCTGTTGAAAGAACAGTTTCATCTATTAACCAGAGTTAATAGAAAACAATTTTAAATCTCATAATCTCTGGTTACTTATCTGTTCCACTAAAATACCATAAATCATTTCATTTAAAAAATAAATAGATATTAAGTTTTCCAATTATACTAAATATATTCTGCTAAATAGATTTTGTAGCTGATAAATAAAAATTTAAATCCCAAAACATGATAATTGTTTAGTTTTTTAAAAATGTATTTAACTTTCTTTTTTCTGTACTCCTGTAGTTTTTTTATAGACAACATATTTCTTGTACAACCTTCTGTTATTATAGATTTTTCCCAATAATTTCATTTCTTTTATATTTTGATTTGTCACTATCAATATATTTATCACCTCAGTTTTCCTTGGAATTGACTTTTCTCAACATCCTCAGTGGTGTTCAGTCCATTTTGCTCCTTTTTTATCTACTTCTCTTTCTAAACAAATTCAAATGCAATTATGCTATTTGTCAAAACATATCCAGCCCAATGATTTTCTCCAATTTTTTGTTATTCTAATGAATTTATTATGAATGTTACTTTCTTTTTTCAGATCTTTTATGTCTCGTCATTAGGAATTGTTTGTTTTTCTGTTATTCTACTCTTTTCTCCCATTTACAAAATGCTATTTTTCTTTTATTTCTAGTTCTTAACGATGTTCACTAGATTTTTTGGTTTACTTAATGCCAATATGTTTTTTCTTTAATGTTTTAGCATAATTTTCTTCATGCTTTTTAGCTAGCTTTGAATTAGAATTTTAGAGTTTTCAACATTTTTTTCTCTTTATTCTCTTTAAATCATAATATGTAGCAATATTATTTTGCTCTTTATTCTCTTTAAAACATTGTATCTTTGCAAGAATTTTACCTCCAAATTTTTCTTTTGATCATTTTGTTCACATTTAGTTTCTCTGAACTTTCAGAAAGAGTACTGGCTGAAGTTAATGTTAATAGTTTTAGAGTTCCCTCTTCTTTTGTTCTTCAATTGTATTAAAAACATATGCTGGCTTGTTTTCTGATATTTCCTGTCTCTGTTTCGCTGTGTAACTTTAATATGAATTCCCATCCACTCCCTCGCTGTAAAAAAAAACAAAAACAACTCTGTTGTCTCTTTGCTACCCAGTTCTGAATCCTGTCCCTGGCTTTTCTCCTAGTGTAGACATGGTTGTGAAAGATGACCTTGGCAGGTCAGTATTAAGGATTCCTTGGGCCAAACCACTCCAGCCCCTTCAGAAACTTACACAGGTCCCAAATACTCAACTCAGCTGCAACTGTGCTCAAGTGCACAGGATCTTGCCACTTTTTGCTACTGTATTTTCCAGTCAATGCCTATGGCTATTTTGTGACTTTTCTGTTTTCAAGCAGGATAGATACCCTGTCTTACCTTTTGCTTTCTCTCACACAGAGACAACATTCAGGTCTTGTGTATATTAGCTTATTATTTGCTGTATTTGAGGGTTCATATTTGTATTTAAAATTTTTTTTTAAGTAGAGTTGATTTACAATGTTGTGCCAATTTCTGCTGTACCGCAAGGTGACCCAGTCATACACATACATACATTCTTTTTCTCATTTCATCTTACATCATGTTCTACCACAAGTGTTTGGATATAGTTCCCTGTGCTGTACAGCAGGATCTCATTGCTTATTTGTATTTTGAAAATAAGTTGTCAGGTAGTTTTAGTGTAAAGATTATCCCCAGGGTTTTGACTTTGATATCCAGTTTTTCTGTCTGTTTTTATCTGGCTATTTTGGAAGATAAAAAAATTTTATCCTGATACCATCACTAGCAACTTCCTAGAAACTACCAATACTTCCCAATAATACCCAGAAACTTCCATTAGTAATAACAGTAGTATTTAATATTGGGTAATGTCTTAGATTTCATGTTAAAATTGCTTCAGGTCAAGTAAGGCTATGATTGTCTTTCGTTAAAAGTATGCAAAAAAAAAAAAACAAAGGAATTTATAGGAAGGTAACAAATGATGTAAAGTGACTTCAACAAGTATTTCCTGATAAAGGGTTACTTGAAAGAGAAGAAAGTAACATAAAGCCAGAGACATGAAGTGCTATTTTTCATTTTCTCCCATAGTCCTTTAGGCAAATTAATTTCTAAAGTTTTACTGAAGTGAGGTTGACGATTAAATATGTATAATTCTTTAAATAGGTAGGAGAAGCAAAGCATACTTGGCACTTTTAACTTAGAAATAAACTTTGTGTGTGTGTTTTTATCTCTATTTCTTTCTTCAAAGATGTAGACTATTCTGAGAGCTTTTGGTATAACATGTAAGCTCCAGCCACTTAAAAATCACTTAACTTATTTTGTATTTTTCTCAGAAAAAAATACACTATGTGCCATTGGTGGGAAAAAATAATCTATAATTGAATAAATTCATTATTACTGCAATGTAGTAATTATTGCAAAAATTAAAGTTTCTATTCTCTGTCTCCACAAATAGACAGACCTGAATGTTTAATTTAAGGAAAACCAGTTACCAAAGTCACAAGGAAGAAATTACTCAATAGTTGGTACCATAAGCAGAGCAATCTTTTAAAGACGTATGGGAAAGAAAAGTCTGGGATACCTTAAACATATACTAAGGACTGTAAATAATGTAATTCACTTTTACAAATGCTCAAGTGGACTAAAGTTCTGTAGGTTTTATTTATTTATTCATTTGATTCTTTCATCTTTTAAGGGCTTCCCTGTGGAGATTTTATATACATATATAAAATATATATGCATATGTAAGTATGTATAATATAAATATAAGTAAATATAAAATTTATTTCATAGCCTTATGCACTATTAAAAGTAGTAAGTTAGGAAATGGTAATTAAGAAGAAATTAGAGCAGAGAGTTCAGTGAAATAGTAAATGTTTTATTTAATATTTTAAATAATTCTTCCTGATGAAGGGAATAAAATATTTCATTACATTAAAAACACTATTTTAGTTTTAGAAATTTAAATTAAAACATGCTACTCAGAAGAGTAAATTAAAGATGAAACCTATAAAAGAAATCTTATTTTTATAACCACCTATATAAGGGAATCACCATAAAATCAAACTGATTTCTTAAAAACATTCAGGGATGTCCCTGAATAAAACTCCAGCATCTGGAGTTCCCATTGTGGCTCAGTGGTTAACAAACCAAACTAGTATCCATGAGGACACAGGTTCTATCCCTGGCCTCACTAAGTGGGTTAAGGATCTGGCTTTGCTGTAAGCTGTGGTATAAGTCACAGATATGCTTGGATCCCATGTTGCTCTGGCTGTGGTGTAGGCCAGCAGCTACAGCCCTGATTAGATCCCTAGCCTGGGAACCTCCATATGCTATGGGTGCAGCCCTCAAAAGAAAAAGAAAATTCAGCATCTTGGAATAGTAAGTGAAGAAAGAAAATCACAGTTGTACAAAGTGGCTTTAAAGAAAACACAAATCATTGTCACCTTTCTTCCCCCTCTATATTTCTGGAAAGTTGCCACCTAATAAAACAGCTTCTTTAATGACAATGTCAAATCATTTCAGCTAGGGTTTGCCTAATCTTTCCTTCTTCGTAGCATCTTTTTCTCCTCTAAGAAATAAAAGTAAATATTTTGTTTCAATGAATCATTTTTTTCCTTGAGTTTTCTTTAAGATTGAAATAAGATTAAAGACTATCTTACAGGCAAAACTCAGTAATGAAAAAACATGTGACTTCAAAATAAAGCAAAGTTTCGTGTGTCTATGACACTATTTCTCTCTTTACTACATAGGTTAGTCAATGGATGGTGCCTTCCCGACTCCCAAGTACTATTCACCCAGCAGCTGCAAAGCCAGAGGCCAGCCTTTTAGCAAACACTTGCTTCTCTCAGCAGCAGCCTTTGAATCCTTGCCTAGCTCCTTTCTTGGCAGCACTGTTGATCTGCCAGGAAAAGTTGAGGGCCACAGCTGCCTGGCTCTCTTTAATCATATTCTCCACGGGTCCTTGTTATTCACAAATATTTCCTGGGGTGAGGAATCCCTTACATGACAAACTGCCCCAAATCAGTGGTTATGCTGCCTCTGCAGTCATGCAGCCCATAGTCAGGATGAGGACGTCTTCTGACACCAGCTTTCACACGGCCCATGTGAATTGTTTCACCATCCTGGGTTTTTAATTCTACTCTGGAACTTGCCTCCAACAAAGGTGTAGAAAGAACATTTCCCACCGAGGTTCCAGGAGCAGAGGGCTCTGCTGGTTTGGATTATCCGGATTTTAGAGTATCTAGGACCTATGCAACTGGGGTGCCAGGGACGCTTGAAGTGACAGGAGAGAGAAGAATCACCTTCTGGAATGTTACTTTTGCCGGAGAATGGCAGCAGAATCATTTTTTACATCAAACCACTATGTCTACTTTACAGAGTATAATGCAATATTCCCAGAAGTTTTTAAGATAAAACATAAAACCTCAAGGAAATGTATGTAAGATAGATACTTGGGGAATGCATGCACTTTTTTTTCTGGAAAAGTTACGGAATCTCCCGGTTGCATGCATGCTGAGGTTTCTTTTTGTTTCGACATCCTATGAGTTTGATGATAAAAATACTGGGTTAATAGATGCAAACCATTGCCTTTGGAATGGATAAGCAATGATATCCTGCTGTATAGCACTTGGAACTATATCTAGTCACTTACGATGGAGCATGATAATATGAGAAAAAAGAATGTATGCATGTATGTGTGACTGGGTCACCTTGCTGTACAGTAGAAAATTGACAGAACACTGTAAATCAGCTATAATGGAAAAAATAAAAATCATTAAAAAAATACTGGGTGCTTCCACTAAAGGCAGATATTCTGGTCCTCTGGAAATAATAACTTTAAGGCATAATATGAATAATGATTGTGAAAATCATTCTGTAACTTCTAACTCAAATTAGTAGGCACAACTTAAGAATGGTGAGACTGTTTTGTCCTTCAGGAAAAATAACTGTTTTAGAGAACAGTCTTATTTACTTGTTTATGTATGTATATATGTATGTATACATGTGTGTATTACAAAGATATGTTCATAGCTGTATTAAAAACCTTAAATGATAAAATGATTATTACCAAATTTCAAGTTCAGGCACAAGTATCAAAACAAATTTTATACCCTTAGTTATTTGGCTAATAATATCTTACTGCCCCAAAAAAGTGAACATTTTCTTTAGGCATTTTATAAAGACTGTCTCTTTTGTAAAACTAAACATTCGACTTGAAATCTGTATCTAGCTTAAAATACGTTTATCACCTCTATCCACTCACTAGAATGGACGCTGCATGAGAGCCAGGATTGTCTCTTGTCCATTTTGTCTGTCTCTGTATCTCGCATAATTGGCACATAACAGGGGCTCGACAAATGTGAATAGATGAATGAAGGAATGGCCAACGTATCAGATAGCTTTGCCAGCCATCCTTCTTCTCAAGCTTCTAACCTCCCTCCTATGCTGAAAATCCTTCATTTTCTACTTTTAAAAGGCAGAGAGGATCCTTTCTTCTCTGCCACGTTTTCTCTACATATCAGCCTTTGTCCAGGAGAAATACTGGAGTGGGAGCTACTGATGTAATTTCATTTTATTTTATTTACTTTTTTATGGCCACATCTACATCATACGGAAGTTCTCAGGCTAGGGATCGAATACGAGCAAAAGTTGTGACCACCACAGCTGCAGCAATGCCGGATCCTTAACCCACTGC
Organism: Catagonus wagneri; assembly: GCA_004024745.2. Lineage (NCBI taxonomy): Eukaryota > Metazoa > Chordata > Mammalia > Artiodactyla > Tayassuidae > Catagonus > Catagonus wagneri. The sequence goes on from PVHT020000059.1 coordinate 8,707,479, forward strand.
TCAGGGCTGGGGATAAAACCCGAGTCTCAGCAGTGACCTGAGCTGCTGCAGAGTCAATGCAGGATCCTTAACCTGCTGTGCCACAGTGGGAATTCCCACCAAGGTAATTTTAGAAGTGTCTAGTAGCCACATTAAAAATTAAAAAATAAGTGAAATTAGTTTTAATAATATATTTTATTTAACCCACGATACTCAAAATATTTTCATTTCATCATGCAATTAGTATAGAATTATTAATGAGTTATTTTATGTTCTATTTTTGTACTCAAACTTCAAAAACTGGTGTGTATTTTATGTGCGCCTTATTCCAGCCTTGCCATGCTCCAAGCACTTAACGGCAGCACAGGAACGGTGGTTGCCACAGGGCAGCGCAGCTGCGTACCCTGTCTTTCCCCAATCTTCAGAGTAAGAATTACAACCAACTTCAAGAAAGACTCCATTGCCACTGCACTGTCTTAGTGCCCCCCCGAAACATGAGAGGCTGTGTGCCTATAAATTGATGCCTTCTTCTCTACCACTTTTATTTTATTTATTTTATTTTTTAATTTTTAGACTTTTTAGGGCCGTAGCAGCAGCATATGGAGGTTCCCAGGCTAGGGGTCAAATCGGAGCTGTAGCCGCCAGCCCACGCCACGGCCACAGCAAAGTGGGTCCGAGCCGCGTCTGCAACCTACACCACAGCTCATGGCAATGCCGAATCCTTAACTCACTGAGCGAGGCCAGGGATCAAACCTGTAACCTCATGGTTCCTAGCCAGATTCGTTTCCGCTGTGCCACAACGGGAACTCCTCTAATATTTTACTTATGCAATCTATTTGCCTAGGTGTTGATCATCTTTATCATCACAGTCTTATCCATTTCTCTTCATTTAATATAGAACAATCAAATCTGCACATAATTGCCTACACAGTAGCCTCTGTTTAAAATACTAAAACTTAAGGCCAGGGTTTGCCATGAATTCTTTCATTAAGATTGATAATCAAAATTATTTTGTTCATGATCCACAGAGAATCCTTTCACGGGAATTTTTTTTTCCATATGGTTACCACTTTATACTATTACTTTCTTGACCTTTAATTAGATTATGTTTTATGTATATTATTTAAAACTTTAAATCATGATATGTGATATATTCAAGAGTGCAAATATTTATGTCTATAAGCTATATTCATGCAATTAAAATTTATTATAAATCACAGAACCTATGCCTAGAAATGTTCAGCAGACATTAAATTTAATATAGAACCTAAGGCATGTTTAATTCTTCCAAAGAGATAGCAGTTTTATCGAAATCTATTAAAAATGAAGGAACATGAGCTTATTTGAATATTTGTTCCCTGTTATTTTCTTTCAAGATAATGAACCTGATTTTTAAAAAGATTTTTAAGTGTCTTATTCATTCATGTATAATATAATGGGTTTTGGTTAAAATCAAGCATCTTTCTGAAAATTACTGAGAAAGGCCAACAGGGAAACACAAAATGAAAGCCACTTAGTAAAAAATAAAAAGAAAATGCTCAGTTTAAGATATTAAGAGGATGATGCAGGAATGTAGAAGATAAACTTGTGAAAAATGGACTGAATGATTAAGGAGAACTGAACTCTTGGCCCTGATCCTCGACATTAAGACACGCAGTATAAACAATTAATTGAATTGTTGTTTAATTAAATGATGAAGTGATGATTTGCTTTATCATCAAGGCCTCCTGATTCTCATCTACTTTTCTCTTGACTTTAATCATTTTACCGCCTTTAGTCACATTCCCTTTAGCGTTCCATGTATCAATGAATTTCTGGATTTTAACTCCCATATTATCCCATTCTCTTTCTAAAAACAAAAAGTTTAACAGCAAATAATGAATGAGGAAGACTGTTTGCATTCACGAAATGTATAATAACTGGTGTATATTTTCTGCAAGAACAAAACACACAGGTAATAGCTACCGTCATTATCTTTACTATAAAAAGATAATAGAAACAATAGCTACATAGATTGGTGTATACCTTTGGGCAATATTTTTTAAGATCCTTTAAACTGTTTATTTCTTTCACTTGATTCTACTTTGGGGAATCTGGTCTAAGGACGCAACACATGCCCTTAGATATATGTCTTCCTATACTTCTATATACAGCGCATGCAGCAAGTCTCTACACACAGAGGCAGCACGGCCTACGGGTCAAGGGTATGAGCTCTGGAGAGCCTGGGCTCAATCCTGTCTCCACCACTGACTAAATGCATGATATTGAGCAAGTAACTTAAATTCTTTCTTTCTTTTTTTTTTTGTTTTGTTTTTTTAGGGCTGCACCCACAGCATATGGAAGTTCCTAGGCTAGGGGATTGAACCTGAGCTGTAACTGCTGGCCTATGCCACTGCCACAGCAATGCAAGATCTGAGCCACGTCTGCAACCAACACCACGGCTCACAACAACGGATTCTTAACCCACTGAGCAAGGCCAGAGATTGAACCTGCATCCTCAGGGATCTTAGCTGGGCTTGTTACTGCTGAGCCACGATGGGAACTCTGAGTTACTTAAATTCTGTGTCTCATCTTTCTCATCTACGACATGGAGATAATTTTAGTATCTCATACTAGAACTTCGTGATGATTAAATGAGGTAATAAGTGTAAATCACTTCCACTAGTGAATTTAATGAATATTCGGTGTTACCATTATTTTGCTCATAATGGGGCCAATAGCAAAAAAAGAAAGAATGGTAAGAACCTCAGTGCCCCACAATACAAGACTGGCTGCATGAACTGTGGTCTATCGCTTGAGGGCAAAGGCATGCATTTGATCACAGTACACACTGTGTCCAGCACAGAAGCTAATTTCTGCAAGTGGTTTAATGCAGTCTGATTTTGTGAAACACACAAGAAGCACACTGGAAACTAGGATGTGTCATGGTCAAGGGCATGTCACAGGCAGGAGAAGGCATACCAAAGTTGTCCACGTCCTCACTGCAAAAACCTGTCAATGTCACCATCTAGCAAAACAGCTTGTAGATGTGAGTAACTTAAGGGCCTTGACGTGGGGAGATTATCCTGGATCACTAGGCGTCAGAATTAGTAGTAGAAGATGTGATGACAGAAGCAGGTATTGGAAAGATGAGAAGAAGGGGCCAGGAGCCAAGAAAAGCATGCAGTCTCTAGCTGTTGAAAATGGCAAGGAAATGATTCTTCCCTGAGGCCTCCAGAATGAACAAGTCTTGCAGAACTTTGACTTGAGCTCAGTGAGACCAAGTCTGGATTTCTGACCTCCAGAACTGTAAGATACTAAGTGTGCGGGGATTTAAGCTACTAGAATTGTGGTAATTTTTACAGCAGAGAGAGAGAACTATCACATGGTCACACTGGGTGAAATAAAATCCTTTTACTTTGAGGCAGTGTTAGCAGTGTTGGCCCCCAGTGCTTTCTGAACACCACCCGACAGCATGAGAGACAATCAGTACAAAGCTACTGGATGAATATTGAATGGAAGAGTATACGGCCATCAGAATGTTTACAAAGAGTTCATAAAAAAAGAGGAAAATGTAATTTGAAAAATGAAGAATGTCAATTTGCGTTTCACTGAAATCACAGTTATATCGAATGGGCAAACATGAAGTTACGCATATAAGAATTCTAGAAGAAAATAAATGAAAATAGTTATAGTGGTTATTTCTGCATATTGGGACTTTACTTTTTGCTTTTACAATTCCACAAATTTCTTAAAATAAATAGGGAGTGCTTTCATAATGGGAAAAACAGATTAAGTCCACTTAAAAAGTTGACAGCAGTATAATAAAGCATGTGAAAAGCAACTTGCATGATACTGGTAAACTCAAATCTCTTTATGCACCAATAACCCTAATTTTAATGAGTAATTCAGACCTTCAGATTCATAGGTCTGGCATGTCAGGAACATGTCCAGTCACCATGGATCTGTATTTTGATTTTGCAAACATGAATCTGCCTTGATAATAGTAAAGTTATGATTATTATCTTCAAAAATCATCTGCCAACCAGCCGCTGTGAGCTGCATGAGGATGGCGGGGTGTCAAAGAGGTAGTGATTTAGGCAGGATTACTGGCAATCGACACAATGGTACGGAGAGAAGCTGGGAATCTGCAGAATGATTCTGCTTCAGCTCAGTGTGGGAAGATAAGAGTTCTTCCTAGAACTATGGCTCTTTGACCTTGGAGAAGCCATTGGACCACTCTGAACCTCAGTCTCTTCCTTTGTGTTATGAGGGTACAGAACTCGATTGTCTCTAAGATTAATGCCCCCCAGTACCTTCACTATTCTACAGTCTCAATTTGTATTCATACAAAGATTGCTGGTGTGAACCACATCTCTTGCCCTGTGCAATTTGCACGAATACCATCCCCATCAGATATTTCACAGTATCTTCTTCTTCATGTCAGAAAGTAAACTGCACAGTATGTTAAAAGTGCTCCGTGAGGTGCAACAGCCTGATGCCTGGTTGCCACTTGTCAGCTCCTGGAGCAATGCCTTTTATGACCTCAGGGAAGTTTTCTACTTTCTTCCATGAGAATCAAGCATGTTAACAGCTTTCCAACTAAACTGCAATGCTTGATAATTTCTCAAGTATTCTGACTTTAAATGAGAATGCTGTTTTTGGAAGACGTCATATGCGGACTTCAGTGGAAGTCTGAAATGCCCTAGGGTAGTTTTTATTTTCCCAATTTTTTTATTGTCAAAATATTGATGGAATATCTCTTACTTGAAAGAAATTTACATTTTTTAATCCAAATCTCAAGGAATTTATACGTCTGTAGCGTGGAATAAATCTTGTACATATTTAACTCTAATGTAAAACAGAAAAAAAGTAAATGCCAGAAAAAGACAGATGTATTACTATGGATAGAATTTCTTTTTTCTCTTTCTTTCTTTCTTTCTTTCTTTCTTTCTTTCTTTCTTTCTTTCTTTCTTTCTTTCTTTCTTTCTTTCTTTCTTTTTTGTTTCTTAGTGCCACACCTGTGGCATATGGAAGCCTACACCACAGCCACAGCAACTTGGGGTCCGAGCAGCGTCTGTGACCTACACCATAGCTCACAGCAACATGGGATCCTTAATCCACTGAGCAAGGCCAGGGATTGAATCTGTATCCTCATGGATCCTAGTCAGGTTCGTTAACCACTGAGCCGTGAAAGGAACTCCCTGGATATAATTTCAGAGAAAAGAGAGATTATGTCCAGTGGTCTAGGTAGAGAGATGGTCCTGGGAAGCTTATGGGGCACCAGGTATTGATGGCTATTTGGACACTGAGCTCAAGAATTGAGGTGGAAGGAAAGGACTTTCTTGGTGAAGGAACAGAATGAGCAACGTCTTGGTGGCATGGAGAATTTGGGGTGCGTATTGAGAAGAGCAAGGAGTGAATTTCATGGGATGGAACTCAGGTTGGGGGAGCTATAGGATAAAAATGGAAATGATAAAAGAAAGAGATAGCCATGACGTTGAGGGAAAAATGAGGAGACTGCCAACATTTACTCCACTGATAGTTGAGAGTCGTATAGGACTTCTGAGCAATTATTTAACTGATTTGCATTCACTGCCTCTGTCTGTAATAGAGGTCAAAGATAATTTTGTAGTTTACGGGTCTTTGGAATTTCTCACTTGACAAATGAGCAAAATTCTAAGCAACCTTCTGTACAGCACCCAGTGAGCCGGAAAAGATCTAAACTTGACAAGCTGGAAGCTCTGAGGGAGATTTCCTTTGTTGCTCTGGTATTTACATTGTATTGAAAGACCAGTGGCTCCATTAAGGCACTGGAATGAAAGCTACAAACACAGGGGGTTCGGGAAGTCCATTTGCTGTGGAGATAGAAGGTGACTTGGTCACAACTTTTCCCATGGCTCCCAGGCTTCCCAGTCTCAGCCCTTCTGGACATCAGGTCTCGGCTGTGGCCCTTCATGTACAGTCCTTGGTCCTCCAACCTGACTGCCATTGGGCACTGGTACTAACTACTAACTCTGCATTCTGCACATGAAAACATAACAGCGATTCGGCACATAGCTCTCCTTGTGTTTGAATGAGTGTGTGTGTGTGTGTGTGTGTGCATGAGTGTGTGCATTTATATATAAATATACACACATCACATAAAATGGTGATGGCACATACCATCCTTATAGCTGCAAAGCTGTAGTGAGACCTGTATTTTTTCCTAAACAGCTTGTAGTTTAAGCAGGCCCGGACCACCATATTGTACTATAAATCCAGTCAATACTCAATTAGTATCTATTCATTAGTTGATTTAAGCTAAGTCCCTCGGTCTCCAGCATAGGGTGCATTTCCTTTTAGGATCAGAAGAACAGCTGGTTAACATACTTAGTACAGTAAGACAAAAAATATAATACGGTTTCTATTTCCTTTTAGATTTGTAAAAGGCCAGATGGCTTATTTCTTTAAAAGCTCCTGAGATAAAGTAATGGAACTCATCACATGAAAGCAATCTGTCAATGTGTGTGCATGTGTGTGCGCGTGCATGCATGCATGTGTGAAACCAGCCAGCTCTCACCTGCAAAACGAAGGAACCATGTGCTGAATATTAAATCCAGGTGGTATTAGCAAATGGGAAGAGCTCCTCAGCTAGCATGGTCCGCACATGCTCTACTCGGCACTCACCTCAATAAAGAAGATGCTCGCCGCTGACGTCGGATGGTGATACATATAGACCGTCACAAGAACGGCTGCAGCTATAACGAGGACCAGGAGGAGAATTCCAACGATGAGGCCAGCGTGAAGGGACCCCCCTTTCTTCTCAGCTGCACTGTCATCTGTAGAGGCTGGAAGAACAGCATGGCTGTTAGGACATTCGTGTGTGTACTTGTAGGTCTGTATTTTCATTGGCAGGGATATTTCTATCCCTAATAAAGTACCACTGAATTTTTTTCTTTTACTTTCTGTACAACTTTTCTTTCCTATAACACCAATTTTATTTTTTATTTTTTTAAGATTTTTATTTTTTCCATTATAGTTGATTTACAGTGTTCTGTCAACTTCCACTGTGCAGCAAAATGGCCCACTCATATACATATTTCTTTTTCTCACATTATCCTCCATCACGTTCCATCACAAATGACTAGATATAGTCCCCTGTGCTATGCAGCAGGATCTCATTGCTTATCCACTCCAAAGGCAATAGTTTGCATCTATTATAACACCATTTTTAGAAGCTAGATGCTCTTTATTAGGGCAAATGAAAAATCCATACTATTAATGATTAAAAACACATTTATAATTATGTTTTAACTTATAGCTCAATAGTCTCTACTCTATTAAATAAATCAAAATTAATAGCTTTTATTCTAAGAGTACTGTGTAAAATTTAAAACTTGAATTAACTGTATGATAAATTTAACTTTGACTTTTCTCATTAAACCACTGGCACTGTTACCTACGGAAAAACTGATTGCTTTTTGAACTCTCTTTCATTGTCTTTTGGAAAATTTAAATTGAAGGGTGTTAGACATCTTTTGGTGGTATTTTCAGAAAGTCTGTGCATGAGTTCAAAGGATAATTTTCAAAATCTGCTTTAAACTGAAATGCTCTCTAAAAATGTAACAGATGGATGCTAAATGACCCTCAAATAGTTTTACCACTATCTAAAGGGAATGCATGGCATATGAAAACATTCCACTGTAATGTCCATTTCCAAAGAGGTAGGAAAAAGGAGAAGTTAAATTTCTCAAGTAATAATTATTCAACCCCAAGTCAATAAACCAAATAAAACTAATCTCTAAAGTCTTCTCTTGTTCTAAAACTCTGTAATTTCTGATGATCACACAGGCATATGGAGATCTTAAATTATGTGCGGCAGGTAACTGTGTCTTAGTACATAACATGACTGGCATTGTCAAATCATTAGAAAATCTTTAAGACTCATGGAAGTTCTAGAGCAGTGATTCCTAATCCCTTCATCAGTTTATATCTTTGCTATTTTTATCCTTTGTTTCTATGTTTTAAACATTGTCTTGGTCTATTAAATCTCATATAATAAGCCCTGATTTATTTCTTTTATTATAATATTTTTAATGATGAAAACAAACATGACTGCCTATCAGAATGTGTGATAAATACAAAATAACAGAATTACAAATAAAGCAAAGAAACCTGCCCTCTCAATTCTTACTATCCACTCTTTAAATTTTTGTTGCTATCATTTGTTTATTCTTTGCTCGGGACCCATAACTAGCATTCAGTCATCTTTCTCCAAATCTAGTAAAGCTCAAATTCCTAAAATTTTCCTGTATAGAGCAGAAAGTCATTAAAGAATGTAAAATTTACATAATGATTCATTATGTAAAAATTCATTTATAGAGAGCATTCTGGGAAGATGGAAGAATAGGAAGTGTCTGGAATCCACCTCCCCGCACAGACAGCAATTGCACTGGAAGAATCTGTCTGACAACTATTTTGGAACCCTGGATTCAACTGAAGGCTTGCAACTTCCAGGAGGAAGGCTCAGTCTGTAAGCTGTGGTTAATTTCAGGGAGTTTCAGCACCAGCTATGGTAATAGCTACCCATCTTCCACCTTCAGTCATGTGGCAGGCAGGTTCACAGCTGTCCCTGAAGCAGCCTGAGTCAGCCAGGGCAGGCAAAAGTACCCTGTTCTCTAAACATCAGGGGTCTTGTGTTAGTCACTGATCGGTGCTCCTCATCACAGAGGTGCAAAAATGCAGCCACTGATTTTGTACCTTCTGCCATTGTTGCCAGCCTTTCTCCCTCAAGCTAGAGTAACTCCCAAGTGATTTAAACAGCCAATACCCTTCCTATCCTACCTCCCTTTATTTTTCTCTTTTTCCACTTTTGGGAGGCAGATATTAAAGACTAGGACATTCAAAATCTAGTGCACATACAGGGAAAAGTAGCAAGTGGCCATGTAGGGAGAAGCTCTCAAGATTACACCTCATCACAGAGACAGCCTACGATAACTAAGAAAAGCAAGAACAATAAACAAAAATGGTAACAAAAGGCAACAAACCTGGGGGGGAGGGGGAGAATCTGATTTCCAGTGTTACCACCTTATTAGATTCAAATGTTCAGTTTTGAAGAAAAATTCACAAAGCATATTATGAAACAGGAGAGTGTGGCTCATTCAAAAGGAAAAAAATCAACAGAAACTGTCTCTGTAAAAGACTTGATGGTCGATCTATTAGACAAACATTTTATTTATTTATTTATTTTTGTCTTTTTGCCTTTTCTAGGGCTGCACTCACGGCATGTGGAGGTTCCCAGGTTAGGGGTCTAACAGGAGCTGTAGCTGCTGGCCTACGCCACAGCCACAGCAACGTGGGATCCGAGCCGCATCTGCAACCTATACTAGCTCACAGCAACGACGGATCCATAATCCACTTAGTGATGCCAGGGATCAAACCTGCAACCTCATGGTTCCTAGTCAGATTCGTTAACCACTGAGCCAAAATGGGAACTCCAATTAGAGAAACGTTTTAAAGCAACTGTCTTAAAGATGCTCAAAGAACTAAGGAAAGGTTAGAAAAAGTCAAGAAGACAATGGATGAACAAAATAGAAATATCAATAAAGAAATAGAAAACCTAAAAAGAAACTAGAAATAAATTCTGAAGTTTAAAAGTATGATGACTGAAATGAAAATTTCACTAGAGGGATCCAAAGGCAGATTTGAGTAGGCAGAAAAGAGAACCAATGAACTTAAAAACAGGACAATGGAAATGATCAAGTCTGAGGAACAGAAAGAGTAGGGATTGAAGAAAAGTGACCAGAGCCTAAAAGCCCCTTGAGACACCTTTAAGGGGACCAGCATATGCATCATGGAACTCTCAGAAGAAGAGAGATAAAGGGATGAGGATATTTAAAGAAATAATGGCTGAAAACTTTCCAGTTTGATGGGACACAAACTTCCCAAATTTGATAAACACCCAAGAAGCTCAGGGAACATCAAGCAAGATGAAATGAAGGAGATAGATACGGAGACAAATTATAATACAACTTTAGAAAGACAAAGACAAAGAGAGACTCTTGAGGGCAGCAAGAATGAAGCAATTCATCACATACATGGGTCCTCAATAAGAATATGAGTACACTGCTCAATGGAAACTTTGGAAGACAGAAGGAAGTGTACTGAAACATTCTATTAGGCCATTATCCTATTCTAGAGACAGACAAAGACACTACAAGAAAATTACAGACCAACATTCATTATGAATATTGATTTCAAAAATCCTCAATAAAATACTAGCAAATTGAAATAAGCAGCTTATTCAAAGCATTATGAAAAAAATAAAAGCATTAAGTAACACGCCCAAGTGGGATTTATTCCTGGAATGTAAGGATGTTATACAATCCATAAACCATATTAACAGAAAGATGCAGAAAAATCTGATCTCAATTGATACAGAAAAAGAATTTGACAAGATTCAATACTCTTTCATGGTAAAAAGCCTCATCTAGGAAAAGAAGACTACCTTAACAAGTTAAAGATCATATATGAAAAACTTACAGATATCATACTTGTGAAAGCTAAAAGATTTTCTTCTAAAGTCAGGACTAAGGCAAGGCTGCCCACTGTTGCTACTTCTATGCAACATATTATTGGAAATTCTAGCCAAAGCAATTAGACACACACACACACACACACATAGTAAAAAGCATCAAAATTAGAAAGGACGAAGTAAATTTATCTCTGAAGATGATATAATATATATATATATATGTATGTATATTTATATCCATATCTTCATATATGTAAACAAATCCAAATATTCCCAAGAAAAACTGTTGGAGCTAGTAAATGAATTTATCAACAATATAGCAAGATACAAAGTAGTCACACAAAAATCAGTTGCATTTCTATATTTTAACACTGAACAATCTAAAAAGGACATTATAAAAACAGCTCCAGTTACAATAGCATCAAAAGAATAAAACAGGATTTAACTAAGGAGGTGAAAGATTTGTTCATAAAACAATGCTGAAAGAAATGAAAGAAGATAGAAATAAATGAAAATACAGTCCATGTTCATGGATTGAAAGACTTAATATTGTTAAGATGGCAACACTAACTGAAAGCTATCAAGACATTCGATATGAAAATTCCAATACTGTTTTTTGCATAAAAAGAAATGCTCATCTCAAAATTCATATGGAATCTCAAGTGACTTGAATAGCCAAGACAATTTTGAAAGAGAAGAACAAAGCTGAAGAACTCGCATTTCCTGGTTAGGAAAGGGACGGAAAAGTCATTTGTGAGTTAGCCTTCGGCTGTCACTTCCCAAGTGGGTCAGAGACCCAGAACCTGTTGAGCAGGCATCAGACAGGGGGCAGCTCTTCTCAGGAAGGAAGAAGCAAGCCAGCGACATTTTCATTCAATGAGTGTTCTTGTCAGTAAACTACCTTTGATGTGCAGGACACATTGCCCATCTTTAAAAGAAAATAATCGTAACTAGATTTGTATCTCGAAACCTCACTTGCTCCTTTTATTAGGCATACGTGTTTACTTCCACAGTCATTGCCTATTTATATTTCTAATAATGGTTACCTATAATATCTCCCTTCCCGTATTCCCCTTTGCAGTGCTAGTTTGGATGTTACAAGATGACATTTCACATCAAACGAAATCTGTACTTTATGAAATGCAGATCAATATTCAGACACAGAGAGGACTGTGAGAACTGTCAAATCTATCAAAGCATTTTGCTACCATTGGATAAGTTTTAGCTACCACGATAGCAAAGCAAACAGATTTTTAAAAGGCATTAAGCACATATAGAAACTACTTAAGACCTCATGTAAATGTGTTTAATTTTCCGCACTTTGAGAAAAGCTTATGACTTATTGATAAGAGATAAGAGGAAAGAAAGAAGAATGTAGAAGAAAGAACATAGGAAGAATTAAGAAAAATTTTTGACATTTTGATTCTTCAAAATGTAGCATTTAATTTTAAACCTCTGCATCTCCTTGCTCTTTCTATGACTGACTTTTCTTTTTCAGTATTTCACACATGTAGCATTGATATTCCGTACTTATAAGTAAAATTCTTTAATAAGTTAGAGATGTTAATACATTGCCAAAATGATCTGTACCCACTTTTAAATCTTGCCAATAATTAAAGTCCAGCAGTAAAGTAAAACTAAAATAAAAATACTCCCTGTCTGAAATTTTATTCACTCTGAAGTGTTAGTTCTAAAACCAACTCTTCTCTTGGCTTTACAAAGCAACTCTACAGCTCATAAATCCCACAATGTATTAAATGTCTTTTGGGGGACTAAGAGGCTTTGGTCAAAGTCTTGTACAAATTTATTTTAAAATTCATACATCTTGCACAGATGATGTCGAATGTTCTTTTTTTTTTAACTCTTCAGAATGAAGTTACACTATGAAATGTTTAAAATGTTAGTGTTCCACTTTTGGATTAAAGACAAACAACTTTCCCTATGGAACATTATCAAACCCATTTATGAGCTAAAGAATGTAAGAGAAGAAAATCAAGTAAAAAAGAAGTTTAACTACATTTACTTTTCTTTGGAAGTCTCCTTTGTAACTGATCTCATTATGTAGCTCATATATTTTTCCTTAGAGCTTTTTTAACTTTCTATGGCCGCCATCATGACACTGACCTCATTCAGAGTTTCTCTTGGTGTTTTACATATTTTCTTATTTTTTATAATTCTCTTGGTTCTTTCATTTCTTAATCTTGGTGTCTCTGTTGTGGATGCGATCTGCCCATTTATTCAGGTATTAGGGTTCCTTGAGACTATTATACATGGTGTACCTAATCTGCAGTACGTATCACTGTGACAACACATTCATAGTTCACATCATGACATCTCCATAGGAGGGACTGGGCTAAGTACTGTGAAAAGATATTAAAATGGGTGCACAAAACACAGCTCAGAGCATTATGTGTGGTGAGAACAAGCTCTGGCGGGGCAGCTGGGCCAGCTTTTCTGCAGCCTGTGCTACTACAGGGCAGCTGTGACATTTCATTCAGGGAAACATATAAAACATTCTGGCTTAAAGAGCTTAGGGGGTATGACAATCTCTCTTTAACATTAATCCTTTACATTTTATCTTAGAAAAAAAAAAGCTAAATCAAATTTCCATGAAATCATATTAAAAGAAATGCTTGATTCCATCAAAATGAGGGATTTGGGGTAGCTGTCACCACCCAGCCTGCTTCTAGCCTCATTATGTGATTGGTGTTTTTGTGTATGTGTGAGCATCTAAAAGAGGGGATTTGCAGTATTCATAGCTACTGTAACACCAAAAAGAAACCTTTGGAATAATCCATTATAGTTTTTTCGTTTCTTATTTGTATTGCTACTTTTTGTAATAATCCACCTATGCCTCTAATATTTTCAGCAACCAAGATCTCTGTAAGATCTAACTTTTAAAGTTTCCCTAGTATCCTTTTTATACCAAGTTGTTTGTTTCTTCATTTAAAAATATATTTTAAAAGCATTTTTTTAAAAAGAAAATGTCTTCACTTCTAAAAATCATGCACAGAAATCTTAGTACCTAAATTACTTATCAAAATAATAAACATATTCACAGTGACTATAGAATACCAAAAATAAGGCTGACGAGGTGCTTTCAAGATCTGGCGGTATAGAACCGAGTGATTCTTCATGCCATTTAACCCCGTTCATTCCAGAATGAAGTCAGTTCTATTAAAACAGTCCACTTTCATATGCCACAGGTTTAGCCATAAAAAACAAAACAAAACAAAACCAGGCCACTTATACATAAATATATGAACAACACAATGAATATCTAGCTTCCTGAACTATAAAGTTCCACACATGAACGTGGGTTAGTCCAGGAGGTGAGTGCTGGTCTCCGCCTAACCTTATCCATCCAATCCGTTTTGTAAAATGGCCCCACACTATGGGTAGGTGGCCCTCCTATGAGTGTTACAGTTGCAAGAGCTCTATCTCAGAGTTGTTGGGGATGAGAGCAGAGGACCTGTAAAGCTCATTCTGACTATGAACTGCCCATCGGTGCTGCTTGTATTTGCTGAGATCCTGGATGGCTTTAATAGAGGGAGAACAGCAGGCAAGTGTCTACATAGTCACTGTCCCTGCATTCATTCAATACGCCCTTGAGCTTAAGTTAGAGAATGGATCCCATTTCCATGAATAGTCTCAAGACGGCTCATACTGATCTGCTAGGACAGCCATGATTAAGAGGAACACAGGTACCAAGGCTCCGTATTAGCTCAGTGGACACACACCTGTCTTTCCACTCTGGTCACTGCAAGGTCTGGTGCGTCCCTCCCAGGCTGCAGGGCAGGGCGGCGGTGGGGAGCACAGCACACGCACTGACAGCCGAGCATCTGGTGGTATAGCCCAGCCAGGTCCCTTACAAGCCGTGTCAGCCCAGACGGGTTACTTAAATACCCGTGCTTCTGATACTTCATGCATAACATGAGATTATAATAGTATTTTTTTCATAGGGTGGTAAGGATTCAATGAGACAAACACGCAAAACCCTTAGAAGAGTGCCTGGTATATAGTAACAGCTTAATAAGTGCTAGATAATTTTATCATTATTAGCAGCTGCATGGGAAGATTCTAAAAATAACTTAAAGCAAAACATGAATCAAATAATCAGAAACATTAACTTTTATGTCTACTAGTTAGAGAAGCTCACTGGCTAGGGATAAGCTTTTCTGTACTCTTTTGTTGAGAATTTTAAGAAGCTTGGAAGAACTCATGAGAATTTTTTCAAAAAACTAGTTTATGAAAAGCACATCAAAATTTCTTTTTTTCACTAAGGTAAAATTTGCATCCTTGAAATGCACAGATCCTAAGTGTACAATTCTACACATTTTGATAATTTTATATACCAAAGTAATGATCAGCCAAATCAAGATACAGAATATTTCCATGCTTCAAGAAAAATTCCATTTTCCCCTTTCCAGTCAATCCTTACAGCCCCCACTCTGCCCTGCCCTGAGCAACCACCGTGCTGATTTCTCTTACTGTAGTTTCATCCATAATGAATTTCATACAAATCAAATAGTACTGTATGTCCTCTTTCATGCCTGGCTTCTTTTGCCTAAAATGATGTTTTGAAGTCGTGTCTACATTATTTCTATTATTTTACCTTAAAATCATTCTATTATTTTACCTTAAGTCATTTTACATACTTTGCAAACAGTATATAGTTGGATATTGTTTTTAAAAAGTCAGTCTGATAATCTATGTTTTTAATTGGAATGTTTATTCTCTTTACATTTAATATAATTATTGGTATTGCTGGATCTGGTCTGCCATTTTGCTATTTGATTTCTTTGTGTCTATCTATTATGTAGTCCATTTTTCCCTCTTTCTTGCTTTCTTTAAGTTAAACAAATATTTCTTAGAATTCCATTTAAATTTAGCTCTACATTTAAAATGTTTTTTCTTTAGTAGTTGCTGAGCATAATGTTAACACGTGTTAAAATCACTATGGTTGAAATTTTATCCAATAAGTTGTTAACTTATTACTATATCTGAAATAATAACATTTGGTCACAGTAGCTTACAGTACTGTTATGAATCAGTAACAAATAATTAACGCCTGTCCTTGCCACCCAAGATGCATTTTAAATCTTGCATGGTATTATTTGAGCACTACAGGATAAAACTAAAGCAAAAATTAGTCTTAATGGTACAGAAAGCCATTGAAAAACTAGCTGTGGAAAAATATTAAAATAAATGTACCATCTAATGCATTTAAAAAAACTGTCTTTAAAGCTCAATGCCTTTTAAAAAATAGCATATCTTATCTCGCCAACATTTTCCTTTATTTGTTGTTATCGCTTGCTTAAACTAGATCAGCATATTATATGAGCAATAAGAAATGATTTAGCAGATATGAAAACATTTAGTGATGTCAT
This sequence comes from Catagonus wagneri, assembly GCA_004024745.2. NCBI lineage: Eukaryota > Metazoa > Chordata > Mammalia > Artiodactyla > Tayassuidae > Catagonus > Catagonus wagneri. The sequence continues at coordinate 8,723,343 of PVHT020000059.1, forward strand.
AAAACCTTGAGGATTGTCATCAGGGTCAGCAGGCTCTAAATACACTTTGACATGCCCTTCCTTATTAGCAGTAGGCTCCTTTTTCCATTCCCTTTGGAAACGTTTGTCTTTTAACTCCTAGACTTTGTATTCTGACTTCTCCCACTCATTTTTGCCATATTACTTGGTTTCCTATTTTAGTGAGAAGACAGCAAGCTCAGATGAACATGCTCAACTCCTCCCTCTCATCTAGCTCCTCGCATCCATGTGGACTGCCCCACCTATGCTTGCAGACGTATCACTTCATTCTCAGTCATCTCTTAACTCCTTTTCTCCATGTCTTCTTTCTCCTCAAAACCTCTAACAAGTAAATATGCTCCTAAAATAAAACAACATTGTCAACAGCAGAAATCTCTGCTTACTTTCTCACCAAACTTCTTGAGATACTAGCACGTCCTGTTTGACTTCAATTTCCTGAAAGCCTATCAACTTCTCAGATTCTATCTGGGGATTGGCCAGCTGTGGACTGTAGAATTGTCAGGTCAAGGTCAGCAAATGTCAACATGCTACCTAACCTAATGCTCATTTTTCTGTCATTTTTTAACTTGTCCGTGGCATTGACATTGTTTATTACTTTCTCTTGGACTTTTCTTCTTCTACCTTTGTTTCTGTGATACACAATTCTTGTGATTTTCTTGTATTTGACTCTGTTTTTAGTTTTTTCCACAAAATCTCAAATGCTGTGTTCCTTCATTAGTCCTCTGCTCTTTTCATTTTTACATTATTCTTTTGTAATCTCGTTCACTCTAACTTCAATGATCATTTATTTTGATGATGCCTAAATTTATATCATTTCTCAAGTGAGTTTCAGATTTGCATAGAAAAATACCTAATGGACAGTTAGATGTCCCACACACACCGCAAAGTCAGTATGCTCAAATTAAATTCAACGCCTCTACCCAAAACCTGTTCCTCTTCCTATATCCCTTCTTAGCAGCACCATATCATCCACCCAGATCACTATACCCATGTCCTGGGAGCCACCTTAACGAATTTCCTATCACATAAATCACACATCCAATCAGATATTCGTTGTGTAGCTTCTACTCATCAAATACATATCTCCTGTTCATTTTTTCTTCTTTATTTCTATGATCAACAACTACTTTAGTTTAGCCTCTCGCTGTTTCTTCTACTGATTACCAGATAGTCTCCTAACTAGTTTTCCTAGCCTCAATCTCACTCCTTTCCCATCTGTTACTCAGAATCCCTCAAGAATAACCTACTAAACATAGAAAGCTTTTCATGATACTCGCCTGCCTAAATGATGTCAGTGGTCCCCAGTGTCTTTAGGATAAAGTTTAAACTCCCTTAACTAACATAAAAGGCTGTAAGCCCTGAAGCCCCTACTTATCTTTCAACCTCATCATCCATCACTACTTGTGTGGATCTTTACCCTAACCAAATAAACTGTGGCAACTCTTTCGAGTTAGCCAAATAAATTTTGATGCTTCATGCTACTGAAACCCTGTCTTTGCTCATCCCATGGCTGGAATGTTATCCTCCTGTCCCTTTTCTACACAAAGCTTAACCACACTCCTAAACTTGGACCAAACATCATCTGTTCTTGGAAGCTTTCTCATAAATCCAGTTTTATTTAGGTGCCTTTTCTCTGCCCTCATATTTTTTTACTGAATCCATCTTTGCACTTTTCACATTACAGTAAATTATTGATTCACTCCCCTAACTCATCCCACTAGTTTACTTGTTCCCTCGGAGTTCGCATGGTCCTTGTTCATCTGCATATCTCCATTTCCTACCAACGGGCATGACAGAGAGTAGTTAGTATATGTTTCTTGAATACATCGAATCAAACTAAATTATTATCAAAATTAATCTTCTGGTGACATACATTTTATTTTTGTAGCATGAGGCAATTAACCATGATCACTAGACATTTCATTTTTTTAAAAACTATAGTGGTAATTTTACACAGGCTTACTACTCCACAAAGGGTTAAAAGAAATACTGGCTCACACAAAAACCGCTCATAGGGCCCCTCATAAATCCCAGTTTCCAAAATCTGGAGGTATATGGAACTATCCTTCTTCCAACAGGAGGTTCTCAAACCCAGGTTTTTGACAAGAAGAGGGCCAATAGAGAATTATATGAGATGAACACAGAAAGAAAGGTAGGAATCAATCAGTGAGAAGATATAGTGAGACATTTTGCTGAAGGCAAATGGAAAGTGTATTTAGAGCTACTTCTTGGAAGCCACGTGTGTTTCCTGAGAGGTTCTTCTATATCATTTTGTTCTATGTTCTATCACCAGTATAAACTCTACAAATCCTATCTACAAATCAACATAAAGGAGAAAATGTATATTCCAATGTGATTTTGCTTTTCCTTTGCTGGGTAACAGCGTTTCTTTTTCTTTTTTTTCTTTTTAAGGCCGCATCTGTGACGTATGGAGGTTCCCAGGCAACGGCTCAAATTGGAGCTGTAGCCACTGGCCTACACCGCAGCCACAGCAACATAGGATCTTAGTCATATCTGCGACCTACACCACAGCTCACCACAACACCAGATCTTTAACCCACTGAGCGAGGCTAGGGATAGAACTTGTGTCCTCATGGATGCTAGTCAGATTTATTTCTGCTGAGTCACGATGGAAACTCCATGGATAACAGTTTTTTAAACAATTGGGTTGAACAATGAAATTGCAATTTTTGGGCGTTCCCATTGTGGCACAGTGGAAACAAATCCAACTAGTAACCATGAGGTTGCAGGTTCGATCCCTGGCCTCGCTCAGTGGGTTAAGGATCTGGCGTTGCCGTGAGCTGTGGTGTAGGTTGCAGATGCAGTGTGGATCCTGTGTTGGTGTGGCTGTGGTGCAGGCCAGCAGCTACAACTTAGATTCGACCCCTAGACTGTGAACTTCCATATGCCTCAGGTCCAGCCCTAAAAAGGAAAAAAAAAAAAAAAAACAAACAAACCAAAAGAAATTGCAATTTTTGTAGGTCAAAAACCATAAAAAAGAAAAAAAATAAATCAGCAATTTCATATGCTTCAACAAATACAGAAAATGTAACTTTTACTAAAATAAGTTAATTTGCAACAGCTAAAATGGACTAATTTTCACATACTACACTAAAAATGAGTTAGAACAAATGTAATGCTTTCAGGTCCCTTGCCTGAGCTGAGCAAGACATATTCTCAACGTGTAGACACAGTAATTTCTTGTTACCACAATTAAAGTGTTGCTTTAGAGGAGTCATAATGAATAGATGAGGAACAATGGGTGGATTCACTGATCTTCAGTAAGAAATGCCATTCTTATTTTGGGGACTCTGGCAGAAAGAAATCATGAATTCATTCAGCTCTTGATACCAGTGTGGTCTGTGAACTGGTGGTGTCTGCATTATCTGAGAGCTTGTTAGATGTGCACTGCAAAGATCGGGGCTCCACCTTGGAGCTACTACAGCAGAAAGTGCATTTTAACAAGACTCTCTTTTCCCCCAAAGATTCTGATGCTTCTTAGTATTTATGAAGCATTGCATCAGACCACTTGTTTTCAACTGAACTTTACATGAGAATCACCGACAGGGGCTTAAAAAGTATTGATGCCTGGGTCCCAGCTCCCTGGGTTCAGATTTAATTGTTATGGAGAACAGTAGGGTTTCCTGAGCTAAAACAATAAAATTAGATGAGAATAACCAGTTGATTCCCAGGTACAGAAGAAGTTGAAAACCACTGCTCTGGACAAAATTTTAGGAGAGAAATTCTTAATCCTAGGGAACATTCAAAATAATATTCTGAGGGATAAGAAATTTTCACTGCTAAGGCACATATAGACTTAGATTAGAATTAGTGCTCTCATGAAGAGTAGCCAGACAAAGCAAAAGATAAAGCCAAATGCAGAGACACCTTAACAGTTTTAGAAACAGAAAGTGATAGATATTCAATAGCCTGTCAAAAGGTAATAACATTTTCCCTTTGCTTACAAGACCGTGATCTATGTGAAAGAAGTAGATGAAAAAAAGTAGCAAGGGAAGGTAGGGAAAAAAGTGAGAGAGATGTTACTTTGATGATTTATGTATTAAAGTCAAAAAATAATTTGACTGAATGATAAATGAAACACTAGACACTTGATCTGTCAATACAGACAGACTAGGTAATAAAAATATAACCGCAGAAGTAGTCTAGCGAAAAAGTCAGAATAACATTTTATCTTTGGATGAAAATTCTTATATGTTGAGAAACAGGAAACTAAACACAACAGAATCAGAACATAACTTTTATTAAAAAAAATTTTTTTTGGCCACATCCGCGGCATGTGGAAGTTCCTGGGCCAGGGATGGAACTTACACCACAGCAGTAACAGTGCTGGATCCTTACTAAAGCACTAAACCACCAGGGAAGTTCCAGAATCAGAATTTAGACCAGCTATTCTGTAGTTCATTCAAAGTATTTCTGTATTAGCTCTTTGAAATCAATCACTTTGCAGGTTTGTACCCCGAATTAACTTAACCACGCTCTGTAAACTGCTTAATGCAGCTATTTTAGCATCCTTTTGATGAAGACTCCACCTTTCAACTCAAGAATGCAGCCTCTCAGAATCCACATTTAGTAAATTCCCCAGCAATAAGAAGGAATGACAAACTCAGTACCACCTGCAGATCAATGCTGTCTGGAGTGCTCATACTTTAAATATCATTAGCAATTACAAACTTATATTCAAATATATATAGAAGAAACAACTATCAAAAGGAAGAATCTTTAGAGGAGCCAAGAGATGATGCAGTTTGGGGTACTCTGATAAATCTCAGTCAACACATTTTAAATAATAAAATCAATCTAGGATTTCAGAGCTTGAAATAATTTTAACATCTGCAGTGCAGCAGAATGGCACAACGCGATTTGCTAATTGACCTGAATCTGGTTGAAGATTTCACTTCTCAAGCAAAAGCCTTTGCCATTGATTCAACTGGTACACCTTTTTCAGCTCTGGCTATAATTTTATCCAGTTTGCATCTTGAGACATTTACATTCTATTTAGGTGCTGGGTGTCATTTGGAAGCAGCCTCATTAAATGCCAAGGGAGACATTTAATAGTTGTAGCTTTTAAAGTACAGCACTAGATAATTCCTTAAAAATGTAACTCTTCTAATAAGCTTTTGCCGGAATTTGAAAACCCAAGGAAGATGTGGTTTTAAATGCTTATATTCATTATCCACAGAAGTACACATATTTAAATAACACATTCTAGAAACCCCTTAATGGCGAATTAAACCTGAATTTCTAAAGAAACCAAGAAGGCCGAAAGAATTTAGATTTTGAACATAAACACAGGGTAGCCCTAGAGCTTGAGAACACATGCCTGTGCTTCAGACACGACTCAGTTACACAGGAGAATCCGAGCATTGAGATTTTCAAAGAAAGGCTAAAATGGAGATGAATATATAATTATATGGGAAAAGGAAATTTCATTCCCAAATACTTATAAGCACAATCGGTTGTTATAGAAAAGGAAGGAGAATATACTAGATGTGAGTAAAAACCTAACAGTGGCAACTCCCATGTGGAGTTCCTGAGAGACCCGTCCTACACGAGGAAGCAGTCATGCTGTGAGGCTGCAGAGACTCTGAATCCGCAGCAAGAGGACACAGATTCACATTCCAGCCCTACCGCATACTAGTCAGGTAACCTTACCTTTCTATACATTCATTTCCTCGCTATAAAATGGGAATAATGATAGGACCAACTCACAACTCACAGGGCTGTTGTGTAAATTAAATGAGTTTACATACATATATATTAAACATATTTTATACACACACAGCAGTAAGAATGGTGCTTGGAACAGGAAACAGTAGGTGCTTCTTCTCTTCTTTTCTTTTCTCCTCCCCTTTGTCCTCCCCTTCATCCTCCTACCTCCTCTGCCTCTCCTGTCTTTCGTAAAATAAAGAACAGATATGCTAATTATTAGACTTATGTATTGCTCTAAACTTAATATTATAAACATGTGACTAGGAATAGTTCAGTTGGAGATAAAATGCTATCCTTATATTGGTTCTTCTGAGATTCTGCCTTCAGCCACTTAACAACCCGTCAATCAATGCAGTATCTTACTCAGGGCACCTGTGTTCATTAGGAATCATTCTTTATTTAGGTTTTTTTTCAGCTTCTCTTCTCCAAATTATTCTGAGTTTAGAATTTCCATTCAACCCCGAAGGCTAAAAAAAACATCTCCAATCAAAAGACTGGGCTGAAACTTGCCCAGGCTCTACCTAGACCTCATCTAAATGGAGCAGGAAATGCAATGCACGGCAGAAGATTTATGGAGAGTGACTTGGCAGACTGGAGCTCAGCTTGGGTCCTGTGAATGAGAAACCCTGTCGTGTGCCTTTGGTGTCCAGCTGCTCTGAAGTATTTTATGTTTTCATATCAAGGATGAAGGAAAATCTCCTGGAAAGTGAATGTATAATCATGTCAGCTGTGGATTCCACTAAGAAAATCAACTACTTTAACCCACAGAAACGTCCCAGGAAGACTCAGAGCTGAGGCAAATCCAATATCTAAAGATGATGTAGATAAAGATAGAACCACTGTATCGAGACACACTGACTACCTTGAAAAATGGCGTCATGTTTTTTTCTAGAAAAATACAGACCTCTAAATTAAAACTTTTTTAAGAATTAAATCAAGAAGGAAAATGTGCTGAATTTCTCTGCAATAATACATAGCAAGTTACAAAAATATTGAATTGCGTTTAAAAAATTTGCAGTAAATGTGAGAAAACATTTAAATTAGTATCCTTTTTCACTGTTACCTCAATCTTGCAAAAATGTAAAGCTAGAGGGGGAGGGGGAGAGAGATTCAGAATTCTGTTTGCAACATGTTTAATTAACTAATGCAGTTGGATAGAAATTGGCAATCCTTTCTGCATTTCCATAGTCCATAAAATAAAAAGTGGTGACAGCATGCGATCTTAATAAAGTTGCTGTAAAAAGTAATGTGTTCCTTCCTTTGGAAGGAACATTTACCTTAACCCTGGTCAGGTTGGTCTGCTCTAACTGCCTTTTAGGAAAAGTGCTTTGAAAACAAGCATAGCCATGAAAAGAGTTATGGTGTATAGACATATTTCAGTCTTATTGTGATATTTTGGAATTCTGATGGATGCCTGCTGCATATCAATGATCTAAATATCTGAAAATCCAACAGTCAACTTTTCTAGCATGAAAAAGAGGAAAAAAAGTCCTCCATTTCAATCTTGGAATTTACTTAAAGTGATTTCTGAGTGCCATAAGATAGTCCTAAATGCACTACATTAAGAAAATCTTTAAATTGTTATGATTCCTTGCTGCATTAAACAAAACTAAAGATTTTCCTTGGGATAACTGGTAATATTCTAGAAAACTATTTCCCAGAGGGTATTCCGCAAAACATTAAGTCTATGAGATGCTATTTGTAAAAAAAAAAAAGTTTTTATGACCAAATAGTGGAGAAATGCCAGACGCTAAATCTCTATTACCACCTTGAAGTTTCTTTAGAATAAATGCTCTCTGAAAGCAGGGAATGTCTAAACCTTGTTCAGTGCCATAGCCCCAAGCAAGTAACAATGCCTTTTAATTAGCAGGCACTCAGGAAGAGTGAATGAATGAATGAAGGAACAGAAGTAGCTCTAAACAGTTCTCCAGCAAAGAAATTTATTTCACTTTCTTTTACCAAGAGCATCTCAGACCTATTTGATCACTGGAAACTTTTGCTTTTTCCGTTAGCCCATAGAATATTTTTGTGATATTAAGGAAAAAAGAAAATGCAGCACAGAGAATAGTAAAACAAACACACATGTAAGCAGTACTCATGGTAAGAATTAAATGTAACAAATACACAGAAGCCTCTGGGGACCCTTCCTCCATTTCATTCATCTCATACTACACACCCTCCCTCAAAGGAGGTACCCCAGCATTAGGACTTATGTTTATGTGAAACTTACTGACATCTAGCTCTGAGAAATTTTGAACTGGGGAGTTGCTTCAACTTGGAGTCCCTCCAGGCACTAAGATTTTATTTCTAGCATGCGTATTTGTGGCAAATGGTCATTTGTGAAGCTATTCACTTACTGCATTAATACAATAATGAGTAAGAAATGAATGAAATAAAACTCTGTGATACAGAAGCAAGACAATGGATAGCTGATGTAACAAGGATATATATGAAGAGGCTAAGCAGCTTCTTTTTTCAAGGAACTGATATGACTCAAAATCTAATCTAACCTAAGAAAACACAGAGTACTTGTTACTTAATCTAGACCGAGTAATTTAAGAACTATTCTCTACAATTACAGAGAAAAATATCCCTAATAATGTATATGTTGGATTCTGCCCTACTCAGAATATCATCTGGGGTTGCAAAAGGAAAACTGGGTCTAGATCAACATTGTGTCCCCACACTGACTTAAAAGATGCTGCTAAGAAGAGGGAGCCCCTTCCTGAGCTGAATGAACAATTACTAATAACACATCTCTTTTATGAAGATCTAGTATGCTACAACAGAGCCACATATGTGGGCTATTAATAGGAAAAGAAAAGAACTATTTAAAAATATTTAGTCAATATCTTTCACAGCTTTGTTTTGGTAAAATCTTTTTTCCTCAAATTTTCAAGGACCATTTCAGATATTTCTAACTGTCTTAGAAAACTTTGTGTGCTATTTAACTAAATGTCTTTTTGTATGTTTAATTTTTGTTCCTTGCTTTGCATGAAAAGGCCTCGTAAAGTATATTTCCATATTGCTTTATTTCCTAATTTTATTTTTAAGGAATGTTAAATAGTCAATGTAGAGGAAAAAACAATTGAATCCAGTATTTATGCTGTGTAGTCACATATGCAACTAATAAACCAAGGACCAGAACAACAAGGAATAGTGAGATATGTGGATAAATTTTCACTTTATAATTGGTCATTGCATATAGTTTTATAGGAAAATACAAAGATGAGAATTTCATTCTACTATTGAAACAATTTTACTTTTCATGCCAACTACTGAATTCTTCCCAAGTTGAATACCAACAAGGATCAAAATATAACCTCACTCTGTATTTAGAAGCCCACAAGTCCTTTCTCATATTTAAATGAATGTAATAGATTAGTATCTAAAAATACTTATAAAAGAAAAATATCAGTTCCTACCTCCATTATCTTTTAGATGTAGAGCTATCTTGGTATCATCTGGAAGAGAAAGTCAAAGTTATTATAACAGAAAAAATTTTAAGGTGCATAAATCTTATGACCAGTAATTGCCTACTAATGCCTTAACTATAACAGAAATAGATTTTGATATTTTGTTGAGTTAATTTCTAGTATAATGAGAGCAAGTCTTAGCTTATATGAGGTAGTATTAAACTTTCTTACTGAGATGCAAGATCCAGACTTTAGTAAAGTATGATTTTTAAGAGCTGTGAGGCAAGTATAGTTATAACCTTAATTTAAAATATTTATTTTTAATTTTCTAAAATGACTCATTGTAATTATACTCCGTAGTCTTTATTCATTTAAAAAATTATAATTAAGAAAATTCCAAGTTAATTGTAATAGCAAAGACTGGTCAATATTTACAAATTTAACTTCAGAAGTTAAATGCTTATTCATTGCTAACACATATGGCCAAAATCATATACAAAAAGATCTTGTCCTATGTGAACAAAATGTAGAACATTCTTTTTTTATTTCAGCAGTTAAACTTCATTCTAAAGGTTAGGACAGAAATATTTTCTCAGGCTATATAACAAGCCAAAATAATATGGATTAAAATATAATATTGGTTTTAAAAGCAATAAAATATATTTAGCAGCTGTCCTCCACCTTAATTTATCACTTTATTCCAGCTAACTTTAATATCCAATTAAATTTCAATTAAAAGAAAGATTCAAGTTTAATTTAATTTCTGATTCAAGTGAAAGCAAGATTTATGAAAATAAATAAGACAGTCTCCCTCTCCTCAAAGTTTACCCTTGGCTAACTAGTCTCATATTTCTCCCTAGTGGTACCATTTAGAAGAGATGATTAACAAATTTTGGTTAATATACCTTCCCCAATGAGTTGTGCTCATGCATTAATGTTCTCTAGTATTTTTGCCTTTCCTGGCAAAAGAAATGTTTTTCAAGCACAATTTCTGTGCCATACACAGCACCTCTCTATAGGTTATAGACCAACATAATTTATTGGTAGTATTCAGGCAATTAGTATGCAATTTGAATTGCATATACATACAATTATCTATTATTTAGAACCCAAAATCAATAGACATTTTACATGCATTTTGCCTTTCTATCTTGTGACTAAAATACTAAATATAATTATTCAAGTCTAACAATATGAAAGGAAATCTTTATTTCTTTTCTAGGGAGGACTAGTAGCCAGGATCACTATTAAAAACTAAATCTTAATAAAAGGCATCCATGTATTTTAAAAAAAGACCATATTTTTATTCCGTAATAATTTTGTCTTTTTACTTTTAGACATCCCTAAGAAATCCATTTTGGGGAGTTCCTATTGTGGCTCAGTGGGTTATGAACCCAACTAATATCCATGAGGATGAGGGTTCAATCCCTGGCCTTGCTCAGTGGGTTAAGGATCCAGTTTTGAATAAGCTGTGGTGTAGGTCAAAGACATGGCTTGGATCCCACGTTGCTGTGGCTGTGGCATAGGCTGGAAGCTGCAGCTCCGATCTGATAAGCTGACCCCTAAACTGGGAACTTCCATATGCTGCAAGTACAGCCCTCAAAAGCAAAAAAATAATAAATACATTTAAAAAATAATAGAAATCCAGTTTGCCAGTGAATAATTTTCCCCTTGGAGAGCTTTTCCTAAATTTGTCTTCACAGTGACCTTTTCCTCCTTCAGTAAGAAAGCAAAATTATCTCCAGGGCACCTTCTGTGGGCAGGCTGGTGGGTGGCTGGGATGTGGCTGCTCTTCTGGTGGTCGTCAAGACCCTAAATTGTGTGGTTGTTGCTCGTACGGTTGTGGTGGTTTGAGTAGAACTTTCCACTGGCTCTGTGGTGTCACACGTCTTCTCTTTTGACTAATAAGAGAAACAAAGCAGAAAACAATGTAAGAGTGACCATAAACACATTTTTTAATTATATCAAAGATGTTGGGCTGAAAAGCACAAAAACCTCTCAAATCAAGATGAGGGATACATTATTTTTGTACAGGACTATATTTATAGATGTTACTAACTTACAAAGTATATAAAATAGACGAGAGGAAGAAATGGATGATAACGAAGCATTTCCATCTTTAGATACTTAGATTCCATCATTACTGCTATTAAATTTTCATATTACTATTTATTGTAACCTAAATTTTATATCAATATATTTATCAAAGACATGGTGGGAAACGTTCACACTAGAAGGAAACCACGTGCATAAAAATAAGGTTGAGGGAGTTTCCGTTGTGACTCAGTGGTAACGAACCCAACTAGTAACCATGAGGACGAGGGTTTGAACGCTGGCCTCACTCAGTGGGTTAAGGATCCGGCATTGCCGTGAGCTGTGATGTAGGATGCAGACATGGCTCGGATCTCATATTGCTGTGGTTATGGTGTAGGCTGGTGGCTGCTGCTCTGATTTGACCCCCAGCCTGGGAACTTCCATATGCCAGAGGTGCGGCCCTAAGAAGCAAAATCAATAAATCAATAAATCAATCAATAAATAAAATAGGGTTGAAAACATGCTCAGGTGTGTGAAGAAAGAAGGAATACCCTCACATCAAATTGGCAATGCCAGATTTTAAAAACATGGTAACTGGTCCATACTACTTTATTGTTTCAAAAATAATCCACCATAGGTTGGGTAGATATTTAAACTTAAAATTTGTTCTTCTTTATGAAATATTCAAAACCACCCAAGCAAAGCATTGAACAGCACTCACAGAATCACTTAGTCTATTTTCTCCCTGGCAGAGCTATATGAGGAAAAGGTACGCATCGTATTTTTCATTTATAGCCCACAAAAATAAATAATATGACCTTTACTGGTAACGATCTCCAACACACAAACTTTTATGGTTTAGAAGTTGTCATTATCCCTACTTGTTGTGCTTCAAAGAACTCCATCCCTCTGGCAGCCTTGAGTAGAAGACAGCTATTCTATACATGGGTGGTCCTTAGACTGCATTTGAAAATTACTATTATTACTATTATTACTGTTATTTTTATTTTTAGAGCTGCACCTACAGCATATGGAGGTTCTCAGGCTAGGGGCTGAATCAGAGCTGTAGCTGTCAGCCTACACCACAGCCATAGCAATGTGCCCTACACCACAGCTCATGGCAACAATGGATCCTTAACCCACGGAGCAAGGCCAGGGATCAGACCTGTATCCTAGTGGATCCTAGTCAGATTCGTTTCTATTACTCCCACAGTGGGAACTCCCCTGAAAATTATTATTATAAGTACTTTTCTTAAACTTCTCTTGTCGTGAGTGAAGTATAATGCACTTTGCTGCTGCTTCCGGAAGAGGACCCAAGATGGCTTCCTTTTCACTAATGAGATATGATTCAGCTTATTCTGTCCTTTGACATCCTAGGGACCCATTCAACTTCTCAAACTTTAGTTTCTATACCTGCTAAGCCTCAATGATCTTGTAATCTCCAGGACTCCACTTTAGTTATCAGCCCCACCCTCCAGACCTTCTCTGATACTGGAAATGCTTTAGTTCTGAAATCATCAATTCAGTTATCCTATTTTCAATCTATCATGTAGCTGGTCATGCACATTCTTCTTAACCTGTGACTTCGTAGAAAGCCCAAGCACAAAGATTTTCTTCCTTAAATTTCTTTTTCCCCCTAATGCTTTAACCTCTCTTTGCAATACCTTTAAGCATCTTGCCCTGCTTTTTTTTCCTTCTTTTTCCAAAATACCTTCTTAGAAAATCTTCAATACTGAACACCATTTCAAAAAGAAAAGAAAAATCTGTCTTTTCCAATCCTGCTCCAAAGTCTGCATAGGTGGAGAACAGCCGCACAGCCTGTCCTGGGAGCTCCACAAACTCACGTCTTGTATCCTCGGTGGGGCCCTCCGCACCTCCTGCAGCGCCTCCCGATTTGCTCATCTCCTCTCCCATTATCCTCAGCATCAATTTCAAACCCTCTCTACTTTGAACTGCCATCCCATGACACCTCTCCCAGTGTTACCTGTGGGCTCACTTTTTATTTCTTTGATAAGAGAGTCATCAGCAAGAATTCTCAAAATCTCTACTCTGGCCCAGCTCAGCCTACCTTCTCGGGTATTGTGTGAACCTGCTTATTTGACCCCTGCCTTTCTCTTCAATATTTAATCTCTAATCACCTCCTGTAGCACTTAAACATACTCAAGCATGTCCACTCTTATTTTAAAAACTCAGTCTTCCCTCCTCTCCACGTGCATCCTGACATCATCCTGCTTTTCCTTCCATTCACAGTAAAGAATTCCAGAGAGACTGATTAGCCTCAGGATTCTCAGATTCCCACAGTCTTGTTCTTACCCAACCCAACTTACCAGAAATTTCTCATCCCTGTGTTTCTAAATATCTCCTTATTTACTAAATCCTCTAATATACTGTTGATATCTCATTAGCACATGGCACAGTTTGTCCACTTTCTCATCTTGGAATTTGTGACACACACACACATCAATTTTCTGATACTTAACAAATCCTTCTCCATATCTTTCTGTCCCTTTAGTGTTGGTGGCTCTTATGGATTTTTCCTGACCCGCCTTTTCTCTCCATGCATTCTCACCAGCAGTCTCCTCCATACCCGTGACTTCAATTGACATCTTTATGTTAATTATGCATAAATCTCTAACTCCAGTCTGCACTCTTCTCTTGGATTTTAGGCCCAAATAGTCATCTGTTGACTCACATGCACGTGGATGTCACAGACATCTCAATCTTGTCACATAGATTCCCTTCCTGAGTTTCTATTTTCAAAGAACAGAATTATGAATCACCCTAAGGTTGCAGCTAAATCTTGGACTTGCTTTGCTTATGGCAGTAAAGGCAGACCAAAGTCCCCAAATGGTCCTCCTGCCGCAATACAAGTGGATTCCGGATAAACATGAATCTTAAAGGATTACTAGGATTTTCAGGAAGTAAATAAATTCTCCAAAGGGGCCTTTCTTTTGCCTCCCCCACAAAACAGAACAAAGCAAAAGCTACATGCTATAAAGAAAGTCAGAGCAATATATATCAGGCAAAGTAAAAAAAAAAACAGTAACAGAAAACAAAAAAACAGGGTTTGCTCTGATGGTAAAAATACCAAAAATTAATTATACTCTGAGAAGATCAAGGGGAACAGTAGATGGTGGAGATAAGTCCAAACCTCTCCTCCCCAGACTAAGGCAGGAAAGCACGGTAGCCTCTAAAACCCTCTGGCTTCCGCCATCAAAACTTCTTTGGTAAGAAGCATCACCTACTTACGTCCTAGGATTTCCACGCAATAAAGATGAAACAAATCTCTACTTGTAATGAAAGGAAACAAATATAAATATAAAAAAGAGAGTAGTTTGACAAAGAGCCAGCAAAAGAAAAGAGCAATGTAATTAGATTTCCAAAAACTGCTCTAGTTGGGTCATCCAATCCGAAATTTATAAAAAATATATATGAAATATTTAAAGAAGTGAAAAGTAAAACTTTAAACTGACTAGCAACAAAGACTATAAAAATGACTTGGCAGATTTAAGGAAATGTTAGATTTAAATTTTACAAATGAAAAACGTATTTGTTGAAATTACTACCTCAATGGATAGGTTACATAGAAGATTCAACAAGAAGAGAGATTTAATAAACTGGCAAACAGACATGAAAAAGTTCCCCAGGATGCAGCATAGAGAAATAAGAAGATAGATCATGTTAGAGAGAGGTTAAAAGACACAAGGTAGTGATGAGAAGATTAAGCCTATCTCCAAAGAGCTCAGGAGGTGAAAATAAAGAGAATGGAGACAGTCTGACAGAATAGTATATTTATCATGTGTCCGGAATTTTCACCATGATCTTTTTTTGCTGTAAATATCTTTGCTGCATGCATTTTTGCTGAAAATATTTTTGCCACATAGTTGGCTGTAAGGCAATTTTGCTGTAAAAAGATAAACTAACTGGCTGACAGTTGGCTTGATTCATACAATACAAAAATCATGACAGATGATTTGCCCCAAGAGTTGGTTTCTTCTTTTGAAATACGATACATTGGAGGAGAAAGAGGCCGAGGGCCTTGAAGGCACAGAGGTGAATCCACATTTTCCACAGAACTTTGTAATGTCTATCAGGGGACCTGTGACAATATGCTAAGAACAAGCAGCAGTGCAGAGGCTTCCACAACACAGTACAAAGCTCATTTACAAACGTGCATGCTAGTATTTGGAAATTGATACCTCTCCTAAAGAAGTAAGAATTTATAGTGAAAATAACATTGGGATGCTGAATGAGACAAATCAGTAAGCAAAAAGCCAAAAAACAAAAAAACAAAAACAAAACGTATAATGCTATGAACAAAAGACGTGGAAGGCAAGTGCTTAGATACAGTCCACAGAATAAACTGTCTGTTAAGAGAGTGCACACATTAAATGTATTCAAATATTTTGTATTTCACAATAAAGTCTTTTTAAATTTTGTTATTCAATTTCTCATGTTTCATTATGTCCCTTTTAACTTTATTTATGTATGTATGTATGTGTGTATGTATGTATGTATGTATGTATGTATGTATGTATTATGTATTTATTGTCTTTTTAGGGCTGCAGCCGCGGCACATGGAGGTTCCCAGGCTAGAGGTCAAACTGGGGCTACAGCTGCTGGCCTGCGCCACAGCCACAGCCATGCAGGATCCGAGCTGCATCTCCAAACTACACCACAGCCCACGGCAATGCTGGATCCTTAACCTACTGAGTGAGGCCAGGGACTGAACCTGCATCCTCATGGATGCTAGTCAGATTTGTTTCTGCTGAGCCACGATGGGAACTCCTCTCCTTTATTTTTTGTTCTTTTATGGCAAAACTGCCTTATGGCCAGTTATGCAGCAAAATTTTTTGCAGCAAAAATGCTTGTGGCAAAGTTGTTTATGGTAAAGAAGCTTATGGTGAAAATACCTAGAAGCCATTTATCAAACTTGACATCCAATCAGAAAACATATATTCTTCTAGAGCACATGTAGATCATTCATACAAATTATTCTATTTAAAGTTCCAACCAATTTTAAAGAATTAGTATCATATAGAATGTACTCTCTGACAATTCAATTAGGTTAGAAGTCAATTACAAAAAGATAAAATTTAAAGTTTGCATAATTTGGAAAAGTGCTATTATTCACAATTCAATGTAATTTCAATAAAAACATTAACAAGATTGATCGATAGAGTTCAGATCTTGCAAGTTGAGTCTAAAATTTACATGAAGAGAAAAGCCTCAATGCAGTCAAAATGCTTGTGAAGATGAAAAAGTAAAGATTTGTTCTATAAATAGCAATATTTGTTGTAAAACTATAGTAATTAAGACATACGATGGAATACTATTCTTCTGAAGTCATTTGGATCCTATCAACCCCTTAATCAAAACTGTTCAGAGAGCTTTCTCTTGCCTTTAAGATAAAGCCCTGTTTACCTCAGTAGTCTCAACTCACCAATCTCCTTCTCTTTAGTTATACTTCAGAAGTCACTTTTAAGTATCACCTCCTCAAGCAAATATTCCCTTATCTTACTTAAGGTGACCATGCACTCAGAGTTACCCTCTTTGCCCATGTCATTCTCTAAGTGCAGTCCTTTGTTCAGTATCTGTCTACCCTGCCATATACAAGTCTTCCACTTATTGAATAAGTTCATCCCACAAGAAAGAAAATTTAACTCTGGTTTTAGGCACAGAAAATGTACTAGATGTGATGACCTTGTTTACTTACCTATAACAGAAGGATAGAATTTTTCACCACAAAGCTAGTAAAGTTGATGACTTACTTACAGAGTAAAAAGGAAACACTGATTATTATAGAATGTACTGGATTCTGAGCTCCTTGGGAATAGAGGATGACTGGTTTTTAAACTTTGTAATTTTATTTTATTTATTTAAAATTTTTAATGATCTTTATTTTTTCTATTATAGTCCGTTTACAGTGCTCTGTCCATTTTCTACTGTACAGCAAAGTGACCCACTCACACATATATAAATATATACATCATTTTTCTCACATTATCCTCCATCATGCTCCATCACAAATGACTAGATACAGTTCCCTGTGCTATACGGCACTATCTCATTGCTTATCCACTCCAAATAGTTTGCATCTACAAACCCCAGAAATTTTAGTGCTTAGTATATGCCATAAAACATGGCAAATCCCCCATCAGTATATTTAGGAGGACTGAGAATACAATGGATTCTTCTCTATAGCCTGTGTTTCATGGAGGGTTCACATTGAAGCAGGACAATTAAGATGTCTGAATTATACTCGATATTTACACAAATATAGATCTTCAGTTACATTTTAATTGAGGTAACTGTGATTACATGAAAGAAACATCAACCTGAAAATACAACTACGACTCTATCAATATAATTTCTCTTTGAACTATGTTGTTGGGTAAGTGAAATAAAATGAAATAGATGAAATAGTATATATATCGCTTTAATCCCCCAAACAATTGCCAAAAAGTTGATTAACGTTGCATTGGCAATACTGTATGTACTTAAAGTTCAAAAATATCCTGAATTTTTAAAAGATATTTATGAGATATCATAATATAACTTAATTTAATAAAAAGGCTTTCATAACTAGGATTGCCTAATAGTTTTTAAACTAGCTCTTTGACATAGTATACTTTGCTGACTGAGAAAACTTACAGAATTGTTGATGGTTTTTATTCAAAACTCATACCCTAAAACTTAACAAGGGGAGAAGGAACAAATATTTTTCTTTGTGAACTTTATAGGGTATTTTTATGTGACTCCAAAATGACAGTGTAAATGCAAATCATTCAAAAATGTTTAAACAGGATAAAATTCCTTCTGCAATTTCATTTACTTGCTTGAGTCACTTCTTTGCATCACTGTCTCTATCAAGTGTGCCTGGGACTTAGTGTTTCCTTGTTAGACCATGTCTGCCTTCTTCTAATGACAATTTGCTGCAATTAATCCCCCCCTCCCCAATATCACTGGTTTCTTATTTGAGTGAAAAAGATGAACATGGCTTCCTAAATCTCAGAAAAGCAGCAAATGTTTAAGAGAACCGCCTTTTGCTAACAGAGATTGAGATCCTGGTTCTACTGTTCCCGAGTCACACCCCTAACTCCAAACACTCTCACTCCACCCCCTCCCCACCCTCACTCCTCACCCTTCTCTCCTCTCCTCTTGGTGCTATGGAGGGAATAACAGCGCTGACCTCATAGGGTGAGTATGAGAATAAACACAGATAATACATGTGGAGTTAAACCCAACATCTGGTACATATTAAGGGCTCCATAGTTGCTAGCTCTTTTTATTAAATTAGATACCACTTTTCCATGAGTTGCAGCAACTCTACATGACAGCTTGGTCTCAGCAATCTTGTCATAATAAAGCATACGTGTACCTCTTCAGGGCATCCACTGTCCACCCAGTCCTGTCGATGGCGA
This sequence comes from Catagonus wagneri, assembly GCA_004024745.2. NCBI lineage: Eukaryota > Metazoa > Chordata > Mammalia > Artiodactyla > Tayassuidae > Catagonus > Catagonus wagneri. The sequence continues at coordinate 8,741,965 of PVHT020000059.1, forward strand.
TCAAATCCACTGGAACACCTTCAGAGAAGGCCACGTTGCAGATCGGAAAAGAAAGCATAGGGTGCAGAGGGGGGTGGGGGTAAAAATTGAAAGAAAAAGATTGGTAAGCAGTTGATTCTCAAATTCGCACAACATAACCTTTCCTCTACAGAACTATCTGGAGCAGTGGAGAAGCGTTTACAGGGTTCTGTGTAAGCATTCGCTCCTTTGGGAATCGTGCTGTCACGGTTACGCGGGACAGCAGGTGAGCCCACTGAGGCTCCCAGCCCTGTGTGCAATGCCCAGCTCCCCAGGCCAACGCGAGGCCAGCAGCGACTCTATGAAATTGGTTTTTTCCTCATACGTATGTGTTTTCCATCTTCATTACAAATGGGATACAAATCTTGCAGGCATTTTTCAAGATTTCAGATCTTTCTGTTTTACTTAATTTTCATAATTTAAGACCCAGGAGTTCCCATTGTGGCGGGGTGGAAATGAGTCTGACTAGTAACCATGAGGTTGTGGGTTCAATCCCTGGCCTTGTTCAGTGAGTTAAGCATCCGGCGTTGCTGTGAGCTATGGCGTAGACTCGGCTCGGCTTGGCTCTGATGTTGTTGTGGCTGTGGCTGTGGCTGGTGGCTACACCTCTGATTCGACACCTAGCCTGGCAACCTCCGTATGCCGCGAGTGTGGCCCTAAAAAGCAAAAAAAAAAAAAAAAAAAAAAAAAAAAAAAAAAAAAAAAAAAAAAAAAAATAGTAATAATAAATTAAAAAAATAAAATTTAAGACCCGCAATCACACAAACTCTTTCTCTCTAGTGCAGTAAAAGGTTAACAACTCAGCAAGCAGGTTTGGGGTGTTCAAATCCACACATTCCAAAGAAAGAACTGGCCCTTGTCCTGCTCCTGGGAGATCACCTCTAAGCCCTTGGAATATTCAGCCTGATAAGAGTGTCTTTGTACATCCTGGTCTTGGACTATGCAAGATAGTTCATGCTTACAGTATGATTGATGGCTAATGTCTGTTTTTATGCGCCTGGAGCCCTGGGCCATGCTGTATCAGCTTGACCCCTGGTGGGCCGGAGATCTGAGATGAAGTTAGCCATGGAGAATTTCATATCTATTTGACTGGCCCTCAGTAAAAACCCTGAACACCAAGGCTTGGATCAGCTTCCTTGGTTGGTAATACTTGGCGTGTGTCTTCACAAATAGCTCTTGGGGGAATTAAGTGTTGATTCCATAGAGGGAGGGGGACTGGAAGCCGTGCCTGGTCATTCTTGGACTCTGCCCTACTTTCCGTCCACCTTTGCTGATTTTAATCTGTGTCCTTTGGCTGTAATAAAAGGCAGCCTTGAGCATAACAGCCTTTCTGAGTGCTGTGAATCCTTGCGGTGAATCAGTTGAGTGTGTTCTGTGACCCCTACTGGCACTAGGATGAGGTCATGTTTGAAAGGTCAGATTCAGCAGGCACTGGGTTATTAAGACTTTGCTCACTCCTCCTTCTTTTTTGACAGGACTCACATTCTGCCTTTCCTATCTGACCGGCAACAGTCCATTCACTTCTCAAGACCCAGAAAGTACTACCCAGGGTCCATTCCGTTAAAGCTTCTTCATTGCTGTGATCACATCTTACTCCATGTTTAACTTTTCTCCTTCATGTAAAATTTCATGGCCTTCTGTTTATTTACCAAACTTGACTGTGAACATTTTAAAGCTGAGGTCAGTGTCATATTTGATCCTACCTCATATATCAGACACATGACTTCTTTTTCATATTAGAAATTTCAAAAGTTTTTGCCAGTCTATGAAAATTGAGGATTTGCTTTGTCCCTGAATTTTAACATATAAATATATATTTATGCATAATGTATATTTATATTAATAAATATTAATCTAAATAGATATTTGTATGTTTTTCAAAATAAATTGAGGCTGTTCAACTTTCGCCTTATATTTTCTTATAGTCTCTTCAACTTTTGTTTTATATTTTCTCACAGTTATACTTCAGAACTTTTTTTCCCACTTGTTTTTGTAATGAGTCCACATGACGATTTTTTCTAAGAATCTTTGCCAGAGATTATGTACCATGGCATGAATGAGCACAATTTAACTTGAGTGGAATGTGAAAACAGCTCGACTGTCAACAAAAAAGACCATATCTATCATCTTGCCTGGACACGATCCATTAGAGCTCAGCTATTTTATATCTACCATCTGTGTTGAACAAGCTTAAGTGTGGAATAAACATCAGTGTGTGATCTGGCACCTGAGTTTGAGAAGCCCTGGTTGGTCAAGGCCATCTCTGGTTACTCAAAGAGATTCTGACATTGGAGTCTAATTCCAGATGAGTTAGATGGTTGTTCCCGCCTCTTCTTTTTTCTTTCAAGTTTGCTTAAATATTGAAAAGTATACTGACATTCTCTTTTGCAAGATAAAGATATATCAATTTTCTACAAAGAATATATTTTGGGAGCCATCTGACAAGCAATTAAATGCAACAGATAATTTTTTAAAATATATTTTTGCTCTTTTTGGCCACACCTATGGCATATGGAAGGTCTCAGACTAGGGGCTGAATCAGAGCTATAGCTGCTGGCCTATGCCACAGCCACAGCAATGAAGGATCCTTAACCCATGGAGTGAGGTCAGGGATTGAACCTGCATCCTCATGGATATTAGACAGGTTCATTACTGCTATGCCACAGTAATGAACCTGTCTAATCTGTTTGTGGGAACTCCCACAAACAGATTATTTTTTTAATGCAGTCTGTCCTTATATTCCATCCCAGATGTATTCAAAGCTAGTGGGAAATAACTTTTAGCTTGAATTATACAAGACAGCATCAAATCTTAAATTTATGAGTCAATTTTATTTTAAGTAATTAGTCCCTTACTTTGTCACATTAATCCCATGGAAAAGTACAGAAACACTGCAGTTTGCTTGAGTTATTAAATAATCTCCCAGTTACACTGTGTGAAATTACGTTCTACTGAAAATATGTAATTCAATTAAGTAATCCATTCATTTATTTATTCACAATCGATTCCTTACTAATTGATTTGCAGTTTGCTAACTGCTAGGGTAGGGAAGGATTGAGAATGGCAAAATACAAATAAGTCTGGGTTTGGAAAATTCATACATTTTGGTACTTTACAGTGCCCCCAAAAATTAACACAACAGGATCCTGCCTTTTCAGCATTTTATTTCATACCTGAGTAATTTAAATGGTACCAAAAACAAACAAAAGGGTGTGTTGTGTAACTCATTAAGAAAAGCCATCTTTCTATTATTTCTGAATTCTAAATAAATGGAAAATCACTTTTGAGAAAACCTTCCTCTCTCCACTGAGCTGCTGTGTTGTTTTTTTCTGAAACATCATGACATTAACCATTATGTTCAAAAGTGATTTCCAGTATTCTTAAAGGGGCTCTGCTGCACTGGACTCACCTGGAATTCCTGCTGAAGTGCAAATTTCTGGATCTAACAAATAAGATTCTCCCCTAACTTGGGTTTTCAGCAGTTTTCACTGTAAACAGTTGCCCCAGGTGCGTCTCCCTGCACTGAAAGTGACTTTCTATGTGATGAGTTGATCTGGCAGCCTCTTCCCACTTGGCCTCCGACCTCAAGCGCCTTGTTACCCCTCCCTGAATGTGTTGTACCCTCTCATGTCTCTGCCGTCGAACACACTATGGAATACCTGCCTGGAATACCTTCCTCGTCTCTAACTAGTAATCCTAATTCAGCACAAGCCTTACCTACTCCGAGAAGCATCTCCTTTACCTCTCACCCAGAAAAGTTACACCCCCTTTTCAGTGTCTCTCAAGGCCGAGTACGAGTGTCTGTTATTACACTGAAATTGGCTGCTTTCAAGGTTCTTGTACTCACAAGACTTTGGGAGGAACATGGTTCAAATGAAGGTTCTGGAGTCAAACTGCTTGAGTTAGAATTTTGGCCTGGGCGCTAAATAGGGGTGTGATCTTAGGCAAGTTTATTTTTCCTATCTAAGCTGGTTTCCTCATCTTTAAAATGAGATAAGATGAGGCTATGTGAGGATTAAAAATAGACAATATGGTACACGGTCAACATTTAGTAAATATCAGCTGTCTGATTACCAAAGTAATATCTTTGTAGTATGCATGTAGCAAGATCGACAACTGTTGAAAACAAGTAAGTGGGATTTTCACTTTGTAGATAGGACTTAGAAAATGTTAAAGAACTGATGCTGTGTGCCATGTTAATGTGAGCTGTGTTTTATGCTTGAAGTCCCTTATTATCTTATTTGGGAATTAGCATTAGAGAATCTTATGAGAGAAATACCTAAATCGCTCTTAAACTTAGACCAAATCTTCATTCAATATTTATGAATAGAAATCAACTGGTTTTGTAAATATTCCTTAAAAAATTGATTTCATCAGTCTGAGCTTCTAACTACAACAGGTTTCCAATGTTTTTATTTTCAAGTTATTCCATTCTTCTCACTATTACCTAATTCCAAAAGAAATTGTTAGGGAGCTATACTTCAAGTTAATTGCACTATTTTCCACTCAGTTTCAATGGGATGTTGATTTCAAAGCCCTCAGGAACCAGGTAAAGCGAACCCCATTAAATAAAGCAGCCTAGAAAACAATATTCTCCTAGCTTGCAAGCACTTATCCAGCCATGAGATTAAAGTGTAAATCTCATCGCATCTCTAACTTAACTCAGTTTCGTGGAAAAGGTTTCAGAAAACATGGCTTATTTTGCAAAGGTAATAGTATATTTAGATGAAGAAAATACAGTAAATGTTAAAATACATATATAGGATTAAAAATGAAATCCATGCTTTCTACACAGTTGAACCTGGGTCATTTCACCAGTAAGATAAAACATCTACAAAAGAGAATTTTGGAAAAAAAAGCTTCACAGAATCATGAGACCCAGTGAGGAATTAGTTTGGATATCAGGAGTCAGCATGAATTTTTTGGTAAAGAACAGGACAGTAAACATTTTAGGTTTTGCAGGCTCTATAGTTTCTGTCCTATTTGCCTCTGAGGTTGTAGCTGAAAGCAGCCACAGATAAATATATAAAGAAATGGGTGTGTCTGTGTTTCAATAAAACTTTATTTTCAAAGCCAGAAAGTGAGTCCAATTTGGCCCACTTGCTGTAGTTTCCTGACCATTTATCTAAAAACAAAGTTCTGTAAAATTCTGAACACTTTAGAAAACCTCATCAAAGTGTGTGATGATTTAAATGGTACTTGCAGCCTTAGGTGTATTTATTGGTGTGCCCTCTTAATGGAAAAATCAATTGTACATTTAGTAAGGTTTCTTGTATAGTCTGCAAAAGTGTGAAAAATGATCCTCTAGCATCAAAGAAATGGAAAGATGCTTTAAAAAATGAGTATCTTAGATGAGAAACAAGTATAATGATAAACATCTGTGATTACAACTATGGAGCTGTACGATACGGGAACATTTGTTTTGAAATACTGAAAAAATTTCATTGGAAAGGGAGGTCATAAAATTTAAAATGTTGATTACAGTAACCATTATTGTTGATTAAAAATTATTTAAAAAATCACATTTCATTTCCCATATGGGGCATACTTGTTCCTAGTTGGCCTCAGGCATGGGATGGATGATTTCACTTCTAAAAACATTTCTCCTAAAGTCAAGAAACTTGAGCTTAAAGTTTTTCAGAATTTTCATGCCTGAACCATTTATTACACAGAGCTCTGGGAATGGTAGATGAATTAAAGCATAGAGTAACCTATTACAGAGATAATATTGTAAGATAAATTATGAAATTTATATCATTATGATATCCGCAAGGATATGGAGGATGTTTTCTTTTAATAAAAGCTCTTGATGCTAGTCGTAGCTCAAAATCACAAACCAATGTCAATAAGAACTGTTATCTGCAGAATGCAGGGACCTTGCTTTGGAGATGAGTTTCAGATGGAAAACTGGGATCAATTCACCTGATATCTGACATCCAGAACTTTGTCATTTACACACGTGGCATTTTGCAGAGTTGTAGTTTTATAAAATAAAGCCTTAATTTTTCTTTAGCTTTATAGAATCAAGAGCAGCCTTAACATACATTTAAAAGCATAACAACATCAGGATCCTTTATCCTTCCAATTCTTATATCTAATTTAAAAATTCACATCTTATTTTTCTTCCCAAGTTATGGGTAATATAAATATTTATTTACTTAGTTTTTATTTCCCATGTTTTTCAAGGAAAAATATTTTCAAAAAGGGAAATAACTTTTGTAATTGGCTTTTCGTGCTGGAGTTCTTTCTTCCTCCGAGTGTCCCCTTGGGTTGATAAGTCTGTTTTCAGACTGGAATTGGTAAAGTAGGAAAGAATTGATGCTGGGAATGAAGCCGCATTATTTAGGCTTAGCTGGAAATAAGCTAATCTTTTCAGAAATCATTCTGATTAAAAGCTACTGCTGAGGTTGGCAAAATATCCTCACTTATGTACTGTCAATGCACTGTTAATGCTCTAAGGGAATGAAGAACATATAAAAGTAGACTTGAATATGCCATGAAATAGCAATGCATAAAAATAATCAGTTCCACACTGGACAACTGAGTAAACCCATTTTAGGGTAAAATATTCAGTAACAGCCCAGTGCTGTGAGCTTTCAGCATATTTTAATCAGGGAGATGCCAACTCTACCCAGATTATTAGATGTTCAAGTACTTATAATTTTATAACTACATTTTAAAAAATAACTACATTTAAAATACTACTTAGAAGGGGCAAGAGAATGAAGTATTCACCCATATGGAAATACTTAAAAGATATTTGATTCAAAAGGCTTGGACTGACTTGCAGCAATACCAATTTCACAGTAAAATTTAATTCTCATCTTTGCTCCTCACCTAACTTTTAAATGCTGCTGGTGAATGTTGAAATATTCATGTCCAGAGAATTTTAAATAATGTGAGTTTGGCTATGTAAATATTCCTTTACTACAGAGCATCATATAATCTCTGTATTTACAAATTTAAGCCCTATGTTTGGACACTGTGCTTGTTAATTTTTTTAAGCCAGAAGTGGCTGAAATAGTTAAATCTGAATTCCTCAGTGACTTCCAACTTTGTGCTGATTCATCTGATGTGAATGTCTTAGCAACATAAAGTAATTTCATGCAACCTCAGAAATCTTCAATTCTATTAAAAATTAGATTGCTCCAATGTAGTCTTTCAAATTTTTTGAAATAAACCTTATCAGGAAATATAGTAAACATCACATGTTTACACATTTATATATCTGGGTATGTGTGTATGGTTGTGTGTTTGTGTGTGTGTTGCTGAAATTATATATTTATTACAATGCTTCTTTTTCTTTTCTTTTTTTGAAACATCCAAATAAAGCACAGAGATACTTTGTATTCCATTCTATTTCATTAACAAAAGTGCTGGTTGCAACCCACTGGGTAACCGATAGCATGACTCCTGAATTGCAACCCTCAGTTTGAATAACATTATCCATAGTTTAAAATTTTAATCATACTTATGCTTTAAATAGCATTGTCTGGTCTGTAAAGTAATAATTTTAATAGAAAAGTGTGTTAAAGTATAAAAACAGAAGTTAAAGTAGATAATATCCTAATGATATTATTAATTTTATTTTTCAATTTGTCTATTTAATATATAACTACATATACTTATGTATTAATCAAATTGGAATCACAACGTGATAACTTGCTTTTTTTACACTTAATATGATAAGTCTGGGCATTTTTCCATGTTCATAAATATCCTTTGAGAGCTAATTTTTAATGATAGCTTATTTATTGAATGGCTTTATAAAATTTTTATGGTATGATATATAGGAAAGCTGTTAAAAGAATAAATTCTATGTGTTCTCATCACAAGAAGAAAAAATTTTTTGAGAGTTCCCATTGTGGCTCAGTGGTATGAATCTGACTAGTATTCATGAGAATGTGGGCTCTGTCCCTGGCCCTGCTCATTTGGTTAAGAATCCAGTTGTTGTAAGCTGTGGTGTAGGTTGCAGAGGTGGTTCAGATCTAGTGTTGCTGTGGCTGTGGTATAGGCCGGCAGCTGTAGCTCCAATTGGACCCATAACCTGGACTTCCATATGCTGTGGGTGCAGCCCTAAAAAGCAAAAAAAAAAAAAAAAAAAAAAAAAAATTCAGTTTTTCTTTCCTCTTTTGGTATCTATATGATAAAACGGATGTTAGCTTAACCTATTGTAGTAAACATTTCATATTAGATGTAAGTCAAATTATCATGCTGTAAGCCTTAAAATTCCATAGCAATATATGCCAATAATTTGTCAATAAAACAGAAAAAATATTCAACTTATATATAAGCATACAAATGTCATTTTAACACTTATAAAAATACACACCACCATCCTTCTAGCAACTTGATGGATTAAAATTGATATATCATATTTTAACTGGCATTTCTCTATTACGGGTGAGGTTAAATTTTTTAAAAATGTTTATTGACTATCAATATGTCTACATCTTTTGAGTGTATACTCATTTTCACCCACTTTATTAAATTAGGCTATTCTATTTTTAATAGAGTATCTATAAAATAGGACCATTAAATCTGTTAAATATATCATCTGTCTGTAATTTTCCATTCAGTTCTAAATATGATTTTCTTTTTCCCATTTCTATTTTTACATTGTACAGTTTTTCAACGTTTCCTTCAAGATTTCTTTCTTTGCTTTTTGCTCAGAGGGGCCTCTACTACCTTTGCATTAAGTAAAATTGCCGTGGTTTCTCCTAGTTAGCTCATTATTTCATTCTTTACTTTCAATTCTCTAATCTATTCTAAATTAATTCTGGTTCTTGGTGAAGTTACATCCAAGTCTAAAGAGAAAAATTTTATTCAAATTGATGGATAAGAGTTCCAGGATCATTTGCTGATAAAGAGGTCATTATCCATTGTTTGGAATTGCATGTTTTATCCCATAATAAAGTCACATGCTAAGTCCTATTTCTGAAATCGTATAATCTTCCATTGATTGCTTCATTCCTTCTTGTACAATTCCTATAATGACTTCATTATTACAGTTTTATGTAATGATTTATCTTAACCTAGTACTTTGTCACCCTCATTGATCTTATTTTCAAATTTTTCTTGAATTGTTTCACTCTTTAATTCCTTTCTGTGATTTTTATAGTTACATTCTGATGTTCCAAATAGTAACATTATTGATAGAACTGATGTGGAAATAACTGACATTTTAATATAGTCTATCTTTCCATCCATTAATATGTTTATCCAGGTGTTTGTTTAATTGCTTCATCGAACTGCCATTATTTCCTTGATATGGAACCTACACATTATTAAGTTTGTTAGTAATGATTTTATCTATTTTTGCTGTTGTTAAGGAATTTTAATCATTGCATTTTCTAAATGGTTATTTCTTATACAGAAAGCTATTGATTTCTGTGTATTCTGTATCTGGTTCTTTTATTCACCAATAATAACTTTGCTTCTCCTTTCCAGTAATCATATCTCTTATTTGTTTCTTTTCTCTGTGCACCAAGCAGAATTATAGAATTTTAGTACATAGCAGTGGTAATTACATCCTGGCCTTCTTCCGTAATTTAATGGGAATGTCTCTGGGCATTAATGTTTGGTATATTTTTTCCATTGTTTGAAATAACATTTATTATCCTGTTAATATATATCTATTTCAGTCTGCCAACATTTTTATTTTAGGAAAGAATGTTGGATTTTACTAAATATATTCCCACCTATCAAGATGACTAAATGATCTTCAACCAATGCTATAAATAGTATTAATAGAAGATTTCTTTAAATTAAACCATGCTTGTAATCATAGAGTAAATTTATTATTTGTCCATATTTCAATTATTTTAACTTTGTTAACTATTTGGTTTTAACTATTGGGTGTTTTAAAATTCTATACTCGTAAATATCTCAAGATCTCTACAAATAATCTACAGGTAACATTGAACATAATGATGAAAGATTAATATTTTTTCTCCTAAAATGAGAAAGAAAGACAAAATGGTTACTCTCACTGCTCCTAATCAACATTGTTCCGTACAGTTTGAAGAGGCAAAGAGAAGTTAGAATCCAAGAAAACGAAGCTTTGGCAAAACAGCAAATCATTAACTGCTCCATGCTAGTATCTTCCTTGTATGAATGCAAAGTAAAACAAAAGTCAACTCATAGCTTGATTAAGTGACAAAAACAAGGCAGCTATAGCAGACTATAGAAAGATTACTGCACTGCTGAGACTCATAACAACCCTTATTAGAAATACAAAGTAATATTTGTTGTAATATTGGAAAGTCGGAAAGCTAATGATTCGTCGGCTAAAACCCAAGAGATATCTTAGGGCTAAATGTTCAGGATGAAGTGGGTACACTTTTTTAGTAGGTTGGAAATCACAGGCTCCTAAGAAGACCAAAATTGCAGGTATTCTTTAAAATACTGAGATTAGTGTATTTCACCAAGTGAAACCAGACATCTATGTTCATTGAGCCATCAGTCAATACGGTCAGCTTAAAAAATGATCTGCTCTGGGATTTCCAGAGGAGGGTAGTGCTGAGGCTTAGGTAAGACTGAAACTCAAACAACAGCAAAGGTTGAAACGTTTCCCTTGCTTTCTACAAACTCCTTTTCAAATCATTTCCCTCTAATTTCTAACATACTTAGTTTGCTTGACTTCTGTTTTATTGAAGTCCTTTTTACCATTCCAACCAACTCACATCTTCCGTAAGACGTAACCCAAGCTGTACTCCCAGGGAAGGCCCTCCGATGGAGGGTTATCCTTTTCCCAAGTTCAACCTCCAGTCAAGATTACAGCACCCAGCTTGAGAAGAGAACATTTACTATCTGATAAAAGTTATATAATTAGAGATGAATACAAAGCCTTCGGTTTACTGAAGGCTATTAGCATTTAAAGTCAAATTTGTTATCCCAACTTTCTTCACTGACTGATCTTAAATATGGCTTTGGCAACTTGCCAGAATCTGGCTGAAAACACATTTTAACAACGTGGCTCTTTATTTATGAAAGATTTGCAACCCCTTCAGTAACACCCTAACGCTTGAACAAAGTTAAATGGTAATCTGAGGCTGAGGTATGGTAATTGAAGGCAGACGATTACAAGTAAATAGACAGTACATATTGTTTCTTCAAATTATATACACATGAAGATAGCTTTTATTTTACAAAGGGAAGATTACATTTAACTGGTAATTATTTATAAGGGCAAAATTTATCATTTCTGTAGATTTTAGAATGTATGTATAAAGTGAATATTCCATTTTAAAAAACAATGCTCTTTTTCCTAAAATGTGCAAATCGCACAACCTCTGGGGTCCTGTGTCTGGGCAGCATTCTAGCACATCCTGAAGAATTTGGGAGCAAAGCACTTGGGTCACAGTCAACTCCCTTTCTGAATCCAGGCACTAGGAGCAATGGAGTTTGTAGACTTAAATTAATAATTAATTTGATGAATAATTGTCAACAATGCTACTGGGGCACTGGCAGAAAAACAAACAAACCAAAAACAAAATTGTCTCATTTACTGTAAGTATCATGTGGAGAAGAAAATGAAGGAAGTGGAGGTTACTGATGTCATTCGAGCATGAGGCAAGCTGACGTGTTCAATAACTAGCATTATGTAATTCTCACCCCAATCTAGCAGTATTCTTTACAATTATCCCCATTTAACTATTGCAAAAATTTATTTAGTGGCAAGAGCATGAGCTTTAGAATGGTATACCTAAAACTGGGTTCAAGTGTTAACCCTGCCATTGAGAGACTGTGATTCATCTTCAAGTTATTATAGGAGATTATCAGTTGAGACCTATGGTGAGTTATTATTATCATTCAGTTTCTGTAAAATGGAGATTGTAAAATCTACCTTCACTAGGTCTGGTTAGGCTTAAATGAGATAATATAGATGAAGTACCCTTCTGGTGTCTGACATAGTAAGTGCTCAATAAATGTTATTTTATGCTTTCTTACTGTCCACAGTACCTAGAACAGGTTGAAAATAAAAACACATTGTGACCTGATCTATAACTGAAAATCCGTAAAATATCCAAGTCCTGACCTAGTTTATTTAACCACAAAAGTTAGGGTTATAAAACAAAGAGGAGAGACATTTTCTTTTTGATGAATGAATTCTTCCAGAATGTAAAGGTTTCTTGCCCAGCATTCAACTTTGCTATCTTGGTAGAACTGAAGTCAGAGTTGAGTCCTCAGAGAAAGAAAAAAGGAGAAAAAAAAAGATTCCTCTTTGTGGTTATGAGCCATTGAAGCCAACACCCAGTTATAAATAAAGCTCCTGAACATTTCAGGATTCCAATTTTTGACACTCTTTCTTAAAATTTCTTGACTTCATATCAAATGCTATACTCAGATGGCACTTTCAAATGCATGGAAGTAGTCAGAAAGAGCAGTGACTTTTACTTTGTTGCTGGCTCAGGAAAAAGAACATAAAGTCTTGTGGTTTGGGTGTGCCATGCCTCGGTAAAATGGTATCCTTTCACCAGTAAGTTTTTATTCCCTGGTGCTAAGATTAATGGCTCCTGATCTTGCAGAGCTGTCTGTCATCCTCAGGAACATCAGCGATGCACTAGCCAGTTCACCTCTGTTCTGCCAAGATAGCAAAGCTGTAGTTGGGGAAGGAACCAGAAATCCCTTCGATGAGACCATTATCTCATGCAGGAAAGGTCTTTCTACTAATTTATTTATTTATTTTTACTATAAAAAGTTTCAGAATTTTACCTGGAATGCTAAGATTTATAGAGAAACAGGTAAAGATGGTATTTCTGGTTTCTCAGAGAACCATAGCATGAACTTTTCTTTACCATCGTTTACCATTTAGGAAAGGACTATAAAGAGACCTTGACATTCGTCATCATCTCTCCAGAAAGAGTAACCGATAAACTGTTCCAGACAAATCCATTCCACCTCTCTCTCACTGCTTCAGAGATAAAAGGGTTTCTAATCACAGTGCATTTGGATCTTTGCAAATGATCTGCAGAAAGAATGGTGAATTAGGAAGGTGAGTATTTTTAACTAGGAAAACTTGCATTAATCTTGGATTTTCAAGCTCTGTACAGATTTCAGGGTTTCGTTTTGCAGAGGCCTTCACTGACTGCTATGGTGGAGGAGGAGGAGCTGTGAGCATGGGGCTACGAACCCCTCACCAGATCTAATTTTATCGGTTTTGTATTTGAAGTTTCACGTTTCAAAATTGTTTCTCCCACTTAAGAAGTAAGTTTGAAAACCATTTTATTAAATCACCTGCATACCTTATTCCATTAATTAATCTAGGCTTGTTATAATTATATTTTCCAAGTAATTAAATCTTTCAGACAAGTACTGTGAGCTCATTTAAAATGTGACAATATATCATGAACAGGGCACTCCAAGAAGAGAAGCTGCTTTTTTCTTTTTCTCTCTGTATGTCCCTAAAAGATGTCATTTAAGGTTTATAATGCCAGATAATAATACCTGAGTGAGTCTTTTTTTTTTTTCATTTATCCGCTTTCTAGGGCCGTACCTGTGGCACATGGAGGTTCCCAGGCTATGGGTCGAAACAGAGCTACAGTTGCCGGCCTACACCACAGCCACAGCAACGCAGGATCCGAGTCGAGTCTGCAACCTACACCACAGCTCACGGCAACGCTGAATCCCTGACTCACTGTGCGAGGCCTAGGATTAAATCAATGTCCTCATGGATAATGGTTGGGTTTGTTTCCACTGTGCCACAACAGGAACTCCCTGAGTGTGTCCTAAGACTAGCAGAATACAGTCTTTTAAAAAAATATCTGTTTAATGAACTTTCATAGTGCACGTCTATATATCCTTTAAGAGATATTATATTTGTGGGTTAACTGAGAATATCTCTTAAACACGTGTGGTAGTCCATATTTGTTCACATTAATCAGTCAAACTTGAAAATAATCAGTGCTCCATTTCATCAATGCATTTTGATCAAGGAACATTATGTTTATTCATGTATATTTTAGGTCATGGTAAACTCTTCTTTATCTTCTCAAGTCTTAAGAGCGCCTATTCCAAGAAGAAGTAAATTGATTTTGACAGAACCACTTCCAAGATTTCCAGAGTTTGCTATAATGTTATAAGATGATCTCATTATTTTAAAACTTCATGTTTAAGAATTTTGAAATCTATCTACCTACATCTGAGTTCAATTTGCCTCTTGAAGTCTAGATTGCAATGTCAATGTTTAAAGTATAATACGTATAACTTAGAGTGGCTTTTAGTATACATAAAGCTTTGTTTTTAAATTTTTATTATTCTGTCTTCATTATAAATCTATTAGCTCACCCAAAACAGTCTGTTTTTAAGAATGTACTAGATCCAGGTCCTTATGTAGATGACTAACAATGTATCGGTAAATTCATTCCATTTTAAGGAATGACTCTGATCATAAAAGAATGTTCTGCTTCCTTATTTCCTTGCTTTACTCCACATCAGATTTGTCAGGCATATAAAATATCAAATTACTAAATGCTAATTCTATTACAGTTTTCTGCAGCTCATGTGTACAAATGTTCTATGTCTTATTAAAGACAGCAAAAAGAAGGATTTTAAGAATTTGAGTGTGAAGCAATTTTCTGCTTCATGAAATACAGTTAGTGTCACCTTATGTTAACAGAAGCGTTCTTGGATATGCAGTTTTTTTTTCTTCCAGATTTGCTTTTGATGAACTGACTTAGTATTCCAGAGCACCCCTTTAACCCAGATAGAAAAATATTTATAGCAAAAGCAATATAAGCATATATAGAATGGCTATATAGCCCTGAATCTTCATGATAATAGCTCAGAAGACCCATCAATTCAACATTCTCAAAACCGTTTTTAAACACTATTATATTAATGTGGCCTGCTCCCTAACAGCTGTCTGCTGTTTCCTTAGGTGATAATCATTAGAATCACCTCATTTTTCCCAGTGTCACTGTCTACTTCACTACAGCCCTCCAGACCAGACAATCAATATTTTCTTCCAAAATAATTTGTTGTGAATAATTATTTTACTTTTCTTCTTATTAATCAACATATTTGTTATAAGTCTTCCATCACTCTGGTAAACATTTCCTGTGAAGGGCTAGATAATAAATACTTCAGGCTTGTGGGTCTTGGGGTCTCTATTACAGAAATTCCTTTCTGGAGAACAAGTGAGCTAAGTTACAAGTGCAGTTAAAACTTAGGCCATACCTAGGATTTCCAGAATGATGTTAGACAGGGTGACCAAATAATTTAAGGGGTGAACCACCACACTTTGAGAGAGAAAGAAACAGGTCTATCGGAGCAGCAGGTCTTAAGCCTGCCTGTCCTGAGAAAACTGGGCGTATGACAGTTAGGGGATGAATCTGATTCTCACATTTCACATTTTTCATTAAAAATTCTGTGCTCAACTTCGGTAAATCTTTTTAGTCAAAGGTTTCTAGTATATTTATCTCCTACCATGTTTATTTTATTTTAGACAATCTGGGTTTATGCCTGCATACAAAAATTTAAGTCTCTGAAGTGTTTTATATCCCTTCCCTGGAAACATAGCATCAAGGATTATTCTCTTTTTTCAGACAGAGTGCTTGGGTTCATTTTGACTCCATCTTCTGACATATAAGTAGAAAACTGACATACACACAAAGGCGAAACAGGACTAACTCTCCTATTTGAAATAAACTCTTCATATCCCATTGTTTTTGCTGCGCTCAATCTTAATAACTGATTACTGACAATTTTTTCCCCCTGAGAATTCTAGGTGCCTTTTTTTTTCCCTCCAATTTACAGATCTATTTTTTTTCAAGTGTACTCTATCTTGTCTATTATGCACTTTGCACAAATATAACCTCAATTATTATTAAAGGGAAATTCCTGTGTATATTTTACAACAAACCATTCAGATAAGTGTTGAATGGAGGTTAGCATAAATAGGCTGATAAAACCCCTTTAAGTAGGGAAGGGAAGAGTTTCTTCCTCTCTCCTGATGGATACCTGCTTTGGATTGGTCGTCCAGCAAGTGACCGTTCTTAGCAAGGCCACATATGCTAAAGGAAGGCATAAAACCCTAATGTAAAAATTTCACCCCTAGTGTTTATTTTTCCCTTCATCTCTCCAATCACTCATCCTTCAAAATTTTTTATTTTAAATCTTGGCTCCACCAGATATTAGTTTCATGACTTTGGCTAAGCTTCTCAACTTTCCTAATTCTCATTTACTTAATCTATGAAACGGGGATTTTAACACTTACTTCTTAATGTGACTGCAAGGATTGAATGAGATAACAGAATTAGAAGGCCTTAGTGGAAGTAAAGACTTTCCTGTGATGCCTGGTACATGATAAGTAGAGAATAAAAGGTAGGTACTATAATTTTGTTAAGCATCTCCAAAGGTAAGACATTCTTATTCTTAAATAAAGCCCTTTGTCCTTTCTTACAAAGCTCATGCAATTTAGCAGCAACAGCCAAGGAAATCTGGGCAAGGAGAAAATAAACTGGCATGCTAGCAGAGTGCAGAGAGGGAGATTAATTCTGATCAGGGCACAGGTCAATACAGAGGTCTTCTCTAGTGGTCAAAAGACATTATTTCAGGAATACAAAGTCTATGTATTTTTAGGAGAACCTAAAAATTGTCACAGACAAGGTCATGGTACATGCAGAGAATGTTCCCCCCTTGCTATGAATTGTCACTGAACTAGAACTTAGGTCAAAGATCAAGTGGCTCTCTAGGAAGGAGAGAAAAAAATGAATATCACTAATCCAGAATCAGCCTATCCATTTTATAATATTTCAGCAAAGGAAAATTTGAACACTAATCTTTGTTCAACCAATAAATCATTCTCATCCTGAAATGTCTTCTTCTTTGTTTTCCCAAATAATGTGTATCGGCTTGGCCAGACTGCCCTACAATCAGGTAACAAGATAGATCTGTATAATAACACTATTTAGATGTTCTTAGAGCTAAAGAAAAAACAGGATTCTTACACGCTTTGCTGAATTACTGCATTTCCTGAACTTTTCCGTGAATGACATAATTGCTACCATAAAATTTCCCTTACAACTCTGGGCAGGGGGCAATATCGAATCTCTGACACAACCCTTGACAGAAAATAAACTTTCTAGCATTTAGGAAACTTCATAAAAATCTTAAGTAGTTTGTTCATATCAAGAAATATGAAACGCTTCAGTCCTCAGAGACAGATTTTAGCAGATAGCAGAAAGCAAAAAGTCAAAAACTATCCCAATGACATTCTTATCATTTTCTTATGTAAGTATTGAAATAACCGGCTTGAGTATGAACACATTGGGTTTGTTTTTTGGCCGCACCGCAGCATATGGAAGTTCCCAGGCCAGGGATCGAATCTGAGCCACTGCTGTGACTCACACCACAGCTGTGGCAACACCAGATCTTTAACCCACTGTGCCACAGCAGGAACTCCAAACATATTATATTTTGAATGTTTTTTGATATCACATTAGATTCCCAGCAAAATAAATAAACCATAAGCTACTTTTATTAAATATTCTCTTTTTAATACAATATCAGTCTTTTCATTATAAGACTACTAATCCAGAGTTCACCTACTTACTACTTGATAGTCCTGTCAATTGTTTTTTAATGGAAGCCAACAGTGAACTTTGGTGTTTGCTTTAAAATTTTTATTTCCTTGTCCTTTAAGGATCATATTTTTTTCCCTATAATAATTTAGCACCTACTGTTTTTAAATTTACAATTCAATTTCATTTGAGGACAATTAACTTTTAATTATTTCCTGGGGAACTCATTATTGCATTAGTACAAACCAGCTAAGGGAATGGAATACGTAATTTAGCATTAAAATGCTCCATTTTTAGATACTCCATATAAGTTGTTAGATTGCATTTATTGAATTTTAGTTGTCTAAATTGTAACCAAATAAAAAGCGGACAACACAGTTGGTTAACACATAAGCAAAACTTTAAATTCACTTGGATAATCTTGAAAAAGCAGCTATAAACAGATGTGATGCTAAATAATTCTACAGATTTTAATCTCTAGTTTGCCAAATGGCACTCAGATGGAATGCAAACACAGCCTTCACTGACTGGAAAATCAAAGCTGACTTTAAAGTTGCCTTGATATTTCAGGTGGGACTTGGTTACCAGGAGACTTGGCTCAAGCACCTGTTGCTATAGAGTATGGAAAAAAGGATGGTTTCCTTTCTGTATTCATGGCCATCCAGAGAGGTTGGCAGATGGCCAGCTGCAAAAAGAAGATAGAGACCAAGGTGCAAAATAGGATGATAGGTAAATAGATTAGATAGATAGGTAGGTAGGTAGATAGAGTACAGTTCAATACCATTTTTTCAAAAAAAAAAAAAGGAAAGAATTACATGCGCTTTATTTCCCAAAGTTTAAATCTAATGTCATCTCTCCACAGGAAAGAAATGGAGCCCATACATTCAGCACTGATAGTTTTCTGCTCCTGAAAGTCTAAAGAGCTTTTAGTATTTCTGAAAGAGTATCCACATTTTCCTAATATACCTTAACATATATTTCCTTGATTTTACAAATATAGATGTGTTTGTCTATTGACTGATTGAGTGTACATAATATGTACATATGGTGAAAAATCAAACTCTATAAGAGGGAATCTCATGAAATGATATTCTGTCTTATGCCAATTTACAATTCATGGCAGTTTCTCCAAAGGTGAACCCTGGTACTAGTATCTTCCATATCTTTTCAAAATTATTCTCTATATCAGAATATACTTCAAAATGCTTTTGATTAATGGATAAAATAACATCATACCTCATTATACTATTATAACCAATTCACATAAAAAGTCATACATTTGTTAAAGCTGGGCTTGGAATGCTCAGAAGGAAGGAAAAAGGACACTTTAATTCTGTATTAGGAAAAGACATTTTTTTTTCATGCCACATTTCAGGACAAAGCCAACTAGGATTTTTTATTTAAATTTGAAAGGATTATAAAGGGCTTTGCTCTAAAATAAATTTGAAATTCAATTGGCCACTTAAAAGCACTGCACATCAAAAATAATTATCTTGGCTGTATGTTATTTCTAGAAGCACTTTACTTCTTTAGAACAGTGAATTTCTACTTTGGTAGCAGTGATTTGATAAAAATTCAGAAATCAAAGATATTCCAGCAATTTAACTAGCACAATGTTCCAAAATAATCTGATTTGTTTATTATATATGCTCTATTTAACCAAAAATTTCTTGATTTCTTTCATCACGAACTATTTCATTAACTCCTGATAGGTTTTTTTTTTTTTTTAATTTGTTTTGTTTTGTTTTTTTCCGAACAGATGGCGTGTAGAAGTTTGGGGGCCAAGAATCAAACTCACTCCATAGCACTGACCTGAGCCAGTGCAGTGACAAGGCCAGATCCTTAACCTGCTGCACCACAAGGGAACTCCTCCTGACAGATTTTTCTAATAGATATTTTTACCTTCAGAACTTTTTTTTCTGTAGTATTTCTGTATTACAAATTAGCAATAAGTGTTTCCACACAATTCTGTCATAAGCACTGCAGGCTTATAGGACCTCTGGCTCATACGTGCAAGTCCAGCACTGTGCCTGTCTTGGATTAGTCCAGGATCCAGTGAAGAAGTCTGTTAAAAAGTTAAATCCCAGGCTCCACTCTGGACCTACTGACTACGAATCCCTCGGCGGGTTTCAGAGATACCTGCATTTTCAGAAGCTCCTGCTGCAATTCTTAATTGTACTAATATTTAAGAACTACCGAACTTATGGAGACTCAGATTTAAAGAACATAAGAAGCAAATATATCTTGATGACATATGGATTTCACACTTTAGCATATACAGTCAAAGAGCTTTACTGACCTGTCCAAGATGAGTCAGTTAACTGTTGGCTGTGCCACTAGGTGTTTAGACATCCAGTCAAATCCACCTCAGACAACAGTACATGGCCTCCTCACTAGTTTCAAGTCTGGGGAATTTTCATTCCTTTTGAATAACTCAGGAATGCTTCTTCAGTTCTGGGCTCCCCTTGAACCTTGGCTGGCTAGTACTCCCTGACACAGAAAGCCAATACACTTGATAAGAATACACTAAAGAGAAAGAATCTCATTTAGTCTAGGCTTGAGGTAGCGTGGTCACCAGTTTCAGATCTATGGGCAATTGATCCATTGTTGCTAAGTGTATATAATTAAATGGTTTCCCTGATGACTTCAGTCAGAAATGACAGCAAACGTCCTCCTATCATCACTAGGCAGAATGACAATAAAGCATTCCAATTAGTTTTTTGTCATTAAATAATTTTGTTGGATATGATAATTCAGCAAGGACATACTTCCTATCAAAGACAAGTGTAGATTTTGTTCAAGTTATGAATAGCTTCATATTTTGTACTTAAACCTGACCTTTAATTTATACACTGAAAACAGTAACACTTTTGGCAATAAAAATTTTACTAACCAGTAATTTTGATAAACAGATGGAGGTGATTTCAACTTGAAAGAAAGTCAGCATATTGGAACATAGGTCAATAAAAATTTATTTAAATTCTTAAAGCTTGGTGAATTCTAAATGTCTATCTGAAATTAGGTGCATTTCTAAGCAGAACTTTATTTTACTCCAACCCACTGAAATAAGTCCAAGGTTATTTCAGTGGATCAGGGCTCCCAGATTTCCCAGATGGTTTCTATCTGATTGTTAGGTCTAGACTTCACACCTTATCATCAAAGCTAATGGGTTAACTTATGTGAAGAATCATATAAATGTATACTTTACAAGTAGCTTCAAATATGAATTCATCAGACCATAATGTCAAAAGTATTACATGCTGTGGATTTGTCCAGGATATAAAGGGTGCATTTAAACAAATGCAATTATATTCACTCTATCTAATGACTTATCTTCATTTTACAAATTTCAGACTTGACCATATATTCCAAGAGTATATGGCTTGTCACTCAACAATTGTAGGTTCCTGATCCTCACCTTTCAATCTTAAAATCTTGGACTAAATTAAGCCTTATAGTTAAATCACACCAACTTCACATGGCTTTGTATGGTCCTCTAAAGATGAGCTGCATCTTACTTCAGGACTAGATAGTGAGACTAGATAAGAAGGTAAAAATCATACTCAGTCAAAATATGGTTGGAATCCCCTTAGTACATCTCCCTCGGGAGCCTGACACTCTGTCCTATAAAAAAAACAGTTCTTCCTCCAATGTCAGAATGGACTGTTGGGTGGGGGGTTTTGGTGACGAAGTTGTTGGCTTGCCTTTTGGGCCATGTGATATGAAAAAACCACACTGTTTCTTTAAATACTAGGGTTGCAGTCAGTGCTGAAAGTGTGTCCACATTAAGGGTACAAAACACAAGACCAAAGGATAAAGATATTCAAGTTGCCCTGATGCTGATATTTGGAAGCCTAAGATTAACAATGGGTAAATGTTGGATCGGCTGTACTATTGAAATTTGTTCTCTCCAACTCTCCCTTTCCCCCCAAAACTTAGGTGGTTTCATTTCCATAAGCTAAATGAGAATATGATAATATAAGTACATTCTCTTTCAAAAATTAGCCATGCCTTTATATCCTTAATTAATTTAGGTCGATAATACATTTCCTGTTGTTAATGAATTACTAGGCAGTATTTCTGACTTTATGAATTTTCAAAACTTTTGAAATATATTACATATGATGCTTTCTTTCTATTTCTCTTTTGTTACTGCAAAGAAATCCAGTCCATTCAGTGGAAAATAACAGGCAGTGCCAGAGGATGCTCAGGGAAATGCAGTAGAAATAACAGGTAAAAAATAGGGAGCAGTTGTTCAGAAACAATTCTCCCATCTCATATTTTTTCTAAAGTAAATATGTTATAGTACCATTCTACAGATACATATCTTTACCATTAGTAGAGGTTTGCCCATTCTGTGTATTTTTTTGATGAAGAATCATGCAATGTATTTATTCAAAAATTTTTACCAGTACCAGTCTCAACACTTGATTGAAACAAAGTAAACATAAGGTGGAAAATTCTTTTAAAATGAGGCACCAAGAGACTAACTTCCCAGTGTTCAACGTGGTAAATGAGAAATGGCATTTTAAGCCAGAGATCAGCTCTATTCTTTCAATAGTTGCTTGGTTGACACTGACAAAGGCAGTGGATAGTAAGAGTCAAAGTGAGCAATTAGAATTCTCAAGGAAGTGCACATTTCTGGTCTCAATTATCGCATAGTTCAGCCTAACCTGTATGTGCTGTAATCCTGTGTGAGGTCAGCATGGACATAATGATCAGTACTACTCATTCTCCTGGCTGTCACTGTTCACTGTAATTTCCCTACCAACAAATACCGCGATCAGTCTCTCAGGTATCTTTTCTGAGGTATTCTCTGTCTACACAAACATACATGTATACAAATATTTTAAAATACTTTTACGTAACGGAGAATAGCATCATACTTCATTATGCCATGCCATAGGCTGGTCCCTGGGATCTGTTCTATTTTCTTTTCTTTTCCTTTTTTTTTTTCTTTTGGCTTTTCTCTTTTCGGGACCGCACTGGCAGCATATGGAGGTTCCCAGGCTAGGGGCTGAATCAGAGCTACAACTGCCAGCCCATACCACAGCCACAGCACTGTGGGATCCAAGTTGTGCCGGATCCTTAACCCACTGAGTGAGGCCAGGGATCGAA
Organism: Catagonus wagneri; assembly: GCA_004024745.2. NCBI lineage: Eukaryota > Metazoa > Chordata > Mammalia > Artiodactyla > Tayassuidae > Catagonus > Catagonus wagneri. The sequence continues at coordinate 8,764,626 of PVHT020000059.1, forward strand.
CCTGTGTCCTCATGGATGCTAGTCAGATTCGTTTCCACTGAGCCATGACGGGAACTCCTTCTCTTCTATTTTCTTTTCTTTTCTTTTTTTCCCCTGTGGTCTCTTGTTGATTATGAGATTTTTTTCCCTTTGCTTAATGAATTTTATTACAATTATTGGTATATAAAAAGCATCACAACTCAATTTGATAGCATTTCCATCCCAAACCCTCAGTGCATCCCCCCACCCCCCAGATTGTCTTATTTGGAAACCATAGGTTTTCCAAAGTCTGAGTCATTGTCTGTTCTGCAAAGAAGTTCTTCTATTTTTAATTTACAGTCTCTCCATAGCTGATCTCATTTAGTTCACTGAATTTAAACACTATATGGTAATAACCCCCCAATCTGAACTGCTGGCAATAAACTTTTTCTGGATATTCAGCTTATATATTTGCACCTACTCAGCATTCCCACTTGGAAATCGGATAGGATCTCAAACTGAACTTGTCCCCACACAAATCATTTCTTCCCACCCTGGTCTCTATTTCTTATGCCATCTTAGCTATCTCAAAGAGCCCGTGGCAGCGTCCACCAAATTGCTCAAAAAAATTTAGGAGGTATTGTTCTCTCTCTCTTCACTTCTAATCCATTACTCAGTAATCTGCTCTTTTCTTTCACTTGGGTGTAGCTGGCTCTCATTGCTCAGATCTAAGTTGGTCACTTTTCCCAAGAAGCCCTTCCTGGCCACTCAGTCCGGAGCAAATACTGGCTCTTCTGGACTCAACAAATCACTCATCATTCACTGCCTTTTTCGTTTAATTAGCAATTCATTTACTTTCCACCTTAATGCACTAAACTCTAAGATCCGGGAGAACTTTGGCTTTGATTGATGCCTGGTTATTGTTCTAACTACCTCAGTAATTAGATGAGTGCTTACTGTTTAGATAGACAGAGAAAGCATTCAAAAATTTTTAAGTAAATGAATGAGTGAATGAATATTTTAAGTGCCAAAATATATTTTCAGTTAAAAGAATAAATTCTTGGAGAGTGATGACTGATGAAACCAAGGTCTCCTCAAGATGACAGGATTGCTTAACATGAAATCAACAAGAAAACTCCTGTTGGTCTTATTGATTTTGCTATATTTCCCCTTTCACTGTTCTGTTTACTTCTTTTGCCATGTCACTCACCACTGCTAACTTTAATTCCTATCTACTTGCTTACAATCTATGCCCCCATATTAAATATGCAAGCTCTATGAGGGAGATTATATTTTCTCTTTTGTTCGCCAGTGAACACACAATCTAGGATAGTAGGTTGAACAAAGAGATATTTAAAAATTTCTGTTGAAGGAGTGAAGAGAAAAGGTGTAGTTGAAAGCGGTTGATTCAATTTCTCTCTGTTTTCAGTGAAGAAAATACAAGCACTCTTACCTAGAAGCAATGGCCACCTATTCTAAGAAAACATTTTTGATCGTGGATTCATTACATGTTCCTGTAGTTCAAATTTCTTTAGACCTTGAATAAGCCATTACAAACATTTTTGTCTGGTTTCAGCCAGATGAAAAATGGGAATTAAAGGAAATAAACAAACCAATTAAAATTATCTTATCTTTTTAGAGGAAGCCCAACTTGAGAATTTAATAATCGCCACCAAATGATTATCATTCAGGGATAAGAAGCACCAAGGAGAAGGTAAGAAGGATGGAAGGAAACCATCTGAGAGAGAATTTTTGTGCTTCTTAGGATGGGATGTCTTTTGTTTTATTTTATTTGTTAATAAAAGCTGTAAAGTCTGGGGAAATGCTTCTGGGCAGCAAAAGCAAAGTTTTGATGCTCATAAGTCTAAGGAGAAATTAATAAAATGCAGTAGGGAAATTAAGTTGAACAAAAGTGTAATGGGCCACAGTTAAACCAATTAATTAAGCAGGTTTTGATATGTTTATAATTGAGTTGCCGAAGAAATAAAAATAAACCCAAGATTTTAGACCTGTATTTGGTATGCAATAACACACCAATGGTAACATGCAGAAAATGCATAGTTTTTTTAAAAAGAGTGTTTTTGATAAATTCCTTCCTCATTCATATGCATCACCACCGTTCTTTTTCCTGTTAATCTTTAAAAAAAACTATGCTTTTAGTAATATACAAAAGTCTTAGGCTTTGCTTGATTCTATTTACGCCAATTTCAAAACCATGTAATTTTCTTGCAGTCTCGATTGTAGAAATATTTATCAGTAGTATGCCTACCACTTTTCAGGAAGCAGTGAAGATTAATGCTTAGTGCACCTGCAGCCTGCAAGCTGTGTGGTGTGAGGCAGAATATGTGAGGCAACAAAACAGCAGGCTGGAGTTACGCAGATCGAGTTTGAATTCCAAACTTATCACTTAAGAGCTCTGAGATCCTGCAAAATAATTTAGCTCCTGGAAGCCGCAGTTTCTTCCACTACAAAAATGTTATATGAATTAAGTAGATCAGAAAATTCCTTGGAACACTGGCAGAGAAATCTCTCAATAAAGTGGGAGTATTAATGGTGTAGAGCAGTTTGCAACTTGTGGATGTGTTTTAATTGCCAAAATGGCTTCTTTGGGACTTGAAACATATGTCTCCACCAAGAAATATTTTTTAAAAATAATGAAATGGTTAGTGGAAGATAGGTTTCTACACTACTGTCCCAAACCTTCGTTTATAAGAACATTATTTCAGGGGAGAAATGGCCTAAGAGTACCCTTGCTGGGGTGGCTGCCTTGTCTTGGTTTTCCTTCAGCTTTCCTGGTTTCAGCACTGAAAGTCCCTCATCCCAGGAAAACTTTCATTCCCACACAAATCTGATCAGGATTCCTTCATTTGGAACCTAACCATCATTCATTCCCTCATTCATTTTTCTGCAGTATCAGGACCATATGCTTAGGCTGCGGAGGTGTAGGACAATTCACCTTTAATAAACCCAGAGCCTAGTAGAAGAGGCAGACAAATGACATGTCCATAAGCCCTGACCTAAATGCTAACAGTGAAGGTGGTACCGGATGCTGGGAACCACAAGGGCTGGGTACCTCACACAGACTCATGGTTTAGGGAAAGTTCTCAGAGATAACGATGAAACTGGCGTTAGGTATGCACCCCAAACCATGATCTTCTACTTAATTCTTTTGGGCATTTTTTTATGCCTAAGCTCAATATTACTTAAATATACATATTAAAATGCCATCTCTTTAGATTCACTTTGGTCATTATGGAAACAGATTTTGACTAAGTTCTGATATGCATGCAACTTGTATGGCATGTCAACAATATCTGAATATAAATGATCACAAACCCTTGAATTTATAGCAGTTCTTCCAACTCTGGAGATATGGCCAAGCCAAAATCTACTTTTAGGAATGCTAATCACCTACTTGCTTTTTCATTATTTGGGATTTGTTGCACAAAGGAAACTATCAGAACAGCACGTTAAATTTAAAACAAAATAGTAGTTACAGTAAATAATATTGCTCTATCTCCAGTACTGTAGTGGTTGTCCCAAAGTTAGCAAATTACACGCTTCCCAAAGCTTGTTATCAAGGGATTGACATTCTCTTCTCTATACTTCAGTAGCTTCGAAAGTATTCCTGAGCATGCCTCTATTGTTGCAGCAAATGCTGCAGCAAGATTAAGACACAGGGTTCATATACACAGAAAGCCCTAGTGCAACATGCTGTAACCTGAAGCCTCGATTCTCCTGCAGGAAGAAGCAAATTCATCATGGACCCTGAAGACAGAGACCTATTCCCAGGCACTCTCTAAGCACCACGGGGGCAGGGACCACATCTGCATTACTCACCACTGCTTTCCCAGCTCTTGGGACATAACTGATGCACAATGTGGTTGAGTAAATAAAACACATATAAACATCTACACTGTATTTCCAACAAACGGTCATTCAGTCTCTGAAAAGCTCTACGAACTAAAAAACCCTCTTTGCCATTCATGAAAACTGGTAAGCCTCTTTGACACCAGCAAGTGATGCCGATTAAGTTTCAAAGTCAGTTATTTACAACCCAGGCCAAAACCACAGGTTCTGTTTATGTGGAGCCCAGTTAGTGTCCCTGTATTCCTCAGCCTCGGACCACACCTCTAAACTGGGATAGTGACCTTCGAGACATTAATAGGAATTTGCTAAGAATGTACATGTGATCCTTGTTATTGTGAAGACACCTCATAACATGATTTCTGAAAAATATGGACTAATAGCATCAGTTTATAGATTCATCAATCATAAGCATCATCTATCTTAAGCCTCATAGCGATTATAAATGTATGTTGGATAACTATCTTATGGGCTACAAAGGTTCTTGGTCATTTTGAGCAATCAAAGTAAAAAATACTAAAATTCCTACTTCTGAGCATTATTGTCATTTTGGTTTTTTTCTTTTTACATATATACATTTATTCTTGTACACTTAGTCAACACAAAACTCAGTTGATTTAAAATTCAGTGGAAGAGTAGAAGCAACAAGCCTTTGTAAAATTTTTACATTTTTTGCACTATTCTCTTTTACCTTTGAAGTTTACTACACCAGCTGCAGTTGAAGCCAATCTGAGAGGATACACAGGGGCCACAACCATTAAACTGGAGACAGGCTAGGAAACAGGAGAGAATGGAGGCGTCAAGACTAACTGGCAGCATGGAGAGAGGAAAAGAAATATATTACCAAAATGAAAATCACCCACACACATCCCCACACAGACACAGAATCAAGAGACCCAGGCATAAACAGATCAGATCATCAAACTTGCATATCATTGCTTACACCTCGCTAACTTACTAGGCAATGGGGTCATCTCCACAGCTGAAATATTGGTGATTTTTGACATTTGTAGTTCTACTCGGTGGTATTCATAAATTGTTCTTCTTCGAACGTCTGTAAAAAACAATAATAGGAAAAAAAATCAACTTTTAACATTTATTCACTTATAAAAATTGCATTTTAATAATGAATGTCGATTATATGGCTTTCACCTGATGGGGTTTTAAAATAATGAATCCCTGAAAAAGATCGACTATAAAAATCTGAACCTCATATGCCCATTTACCCAGAAATCTCTTTATCAAGGAAGTTGAAAATGTTGATTAGAGGCTCAGGTTTCTCACTTCCTTAGCAGGGCTCAAACCCACTGTCACTCAGAGTATACTTAAGACATTTTCTTGGTAGATTCATAAATTTTGAAAGATTTTGACATGTGAAATTAAGAAGGTAAGATGACCCCACTTATCTGAAGCTGTGACTAAAGTGAGTTATTTAGGAATGGGTAGCGAAAATCTTTCAGTCTAAATAAACCTGATTTAACTATAATGAGCCTGATTGTTTTAAAGGTTTAGAATAAGTTCTTTTACTAAATTTAAAGATAGAACTTAAATCATTAAAATCAATATTTCAATTTATTAAATATACAGTATTATAACCAAAGACGGTTAATAATTAGCATTTATATTGCATGCAGGAATTTATAATGATTCATCAACAAATCCAGCATTGCCCTTGAAGAATATGTTAGACTTTGACAAGAGCTTTAATAAATAAAAATCAGATAAATATAAGCAAATGTATTTAATAACAAAAAAGACTGTCAAGGAAATATATTTAAAATCTCCTTTTAACAAAAGACCTGATCCTTATACTAATGAGCATGCCTGAGTTTGGTAAATGGAAATGAAAAACTAATGTTATCAGTTTACTTAGCTTTTGGAATGCTTATAAGGATAGGAATGCATTTCCTGAACACTATCATGTCTGTAATGAATTATCTCAGAAGCTATAAATTATCTTTAAAATATCATAGTATCCAGTCTTGGGAAGTCATATGTCATAGCGGTTAATGACACTGGTTCAAATCCCAGGGTTGCTACTTGGTATCTGCGTGACCTTGGGCTCTTTTGTTAGTCTTTCTGTGCTTCACTTTCCTCATCTATAAAACAGACATAACAGTACATATATCACAGGTTGTTTTGAGAAGTAAAGTGAGATAGTATTTGAAAATTACTTAGAACAATCCCCTTCACATTGTAAGTGTTCAGTACATGACAGATATAATTTTTGTCTAATTTCACTATAGCAACCATGGATGATATGTGGCCATATGCTGCATGTAACAATTTCATTTCCACAGATTTAACTAGATGAAATCACACTAAAGCCCCAAAATCAGGCTTCTAGAAATTTGTCTCTGGCCTTATATTAGGGAAGGTTAAATTTTGCTTAAAGTCAATAGATCCAGCAATGATCTTTTCTAGGACATAAAGATAAGAGTGTGGTGCCCAGAAACTAATGAGTTGTCTCTTAGTAACAGTGTTCAGGAAATGTGGATGCCTACACATCCAGGAGGAAAGTCAAACATTTACTCACAACCTACACATATTTCTATTTCTCTCCACTAATATTCTTTCACCCATTTCTGGTTATTCACCATTTCTGAAGGGGGAGGGAGTGGCCCCAAATAAACCATCTGGGGGCTAGGAATGCTTCTAGAGACATTCACAGAATATATCTTCAGGCTCATCAGTTCAGGAAACACTGCTTAAAGACATTAATCCAACTCAAAAGATGCATATATAATTTTCAAAGTGTAATATTTATCTAACATTAGGGAGAACGCTATTTTCATGGTATTTGGAAAGATTTCTTGAGGTACTAAATCATGTTTTCTCTTTTATTAACATTTAAGGCATATGAAAAGATCACTCAGCTTCTGCCGTTATTTAAACAGGGCACATTCCTATATACTGCTTTCTTACATATTTTGCGAAACAATTTAGTTCTTGGAAATAAATAAATACCATGGACTTGCCATGAGATCTCTGAGTCTCTTTCATACTAAAGTTCGAACAGCTATCATATTAGTGTGTGCTTGAAATATTAGTTTTCTTTTAATTTCATACTACACTTTCAAAAGCTCAAACTATGGATACGACTGTGGGACCTCCGAGAGTAAATTATTGGTCATGCAAATGGGGTAGAGGGAAAGAGTGACCTTTTTTGCTGTGCTAGGTCTATGACCTGCTCAGACACCTCTAACTATTGGGAGGAGATAAATTTAACAAAACCAAAATTAATGAGAATGAGTTTTGTTTGATGACCTGCCAATTAATGACAGCTTCCAAATGGTCATTTCTGCTGTTATTTCAGACATATCCCTGTCAAAAACAAGTAATTAGGAATGTATTTACTGGTAGTTCCTGCCAATACTAGAAGCTTTCATTTGGTTCCAGGAGTGTATTTAGCTTATGTCTTCTTTAGAAAGTCAGCCAAAATAAGGATGAACCAAACATTCAGTCTTAGTTGTGGTGATACAGCTTCAACTGTTTTATTATTTATGTCTTTACAACACCAAGATCAACTATAATACCCATAAGGGGCTTTTAAAATTCTTTAAAAAATGAAATGACTCTCTGAGCATACTAACACACAGAGACTAAAATTCAGTAATCAGAATCTTAAGGTGATATGATTCAAGAGCATGACTACTGAATTGCATCGTTTTAGATGTTCTGAGAAATATCAGCAGGAGGGACAGAGGGACCATGTGGAAACATCAGGATCCTCTCCAATCAGTATCTGGCTGAAATGAAAACAGTTTAACGAGTACCCTGTGGGCATGATTGGCCGTGATCTAGTTTATCTGTATGTCTTGAAAACTAACATTCACGCAGAGAATGTATGAATATTTTCCTAAATTGTCTGTTTCTCATATTTGCATAAACATTAATATTTTGTCCGAATTGTCAAGTAAATGATTAGCCAGCATTTCCTTATTCATGTGTTGGCGATGCTTAATGACTGGCCCTACATGATTATTTCTTATTTCCGTTCTAGTTTCAATTGAGTCCAGTACATAGCACTGTTTACTGAGGATTCTAAGTGTGTGTGTGAGTGTGCATGTCTTTGGTTTTTAAGGCTGCACCTGCAGTGTATGGAAGGTCTCAGGATAGGGGTCCAATTGGAGCTGCAGCTGCTGGCCTACACCACGGCCCAGCAACACCAGATCCTTTAAACCACCGAGCGAGGCCAGAGATCAAACCCACATTCTCATAAATACCAGCTGAATTCTTAACCCACTGAGCCACAACAGAAACTCCCTGCTGTGTTCTTTAATGTAAAGAGCATGTAGTGCACAGCTTTAAGATCATTCCCAGCATAAAGATTCAGGAAAAAGAGACTCCTGAGAGAAAAAAGTGCATTATTATAGAAGTTATAAGCGTCCCACACAAAAATGCAATGCATTAACAGAATTAGCTAGTTGGCATTGTGAAACAAAGCAAATAGAAGATGCATTTACCTCAAACATTTTAAAATCCCATCTATAGTTCTAATTCTATAAAGTAAAGATGTAATTCAGCAGTGGATAAGGCAACAGAAAATCAAGGTGACCATGAAGTGCTAATCTGAACCCCTTAGATCTTCCTCTCATTATTATTTTTTGTATATAGAAATTCTAAAAAAAACCTCAAATAAGTCAAAATTAATCAGTGATTTCTAATATGCATAAAGTTCTTAAATTTTTGCTTCTTTTGAAAAATCAAGGTCAAATAGGGTACTTTAGAAATGTATGTAGCATAGCAATGAATATCACCTTGCATAATATTTTCTATCCTGGAAAAGTTCTATTCAGAAAATGTCATGATTTCTATTTCTTCTTCCTTGTTGAGCCTCAAGTGACCTAGGGTGTTCTTGACAATAGAAGCACAAATGAAGTTGTGCCATAAAGAGAAGCAATTTTATCTTCTGTAAAATGAATATTTTAAAGTGTTTTTCATTTTGAGGAGAGATGGGGTAAGATGACAAAATTTACTGAAGGATTTGTAGATCGATCCATCCTGTAATGAATGAAAAGACCCTAATAACCGAAAATAATAGCTGAGGCTCAGTTTTTCTGAAAAAGCTTTAACTGAGATATATAAAGTGTTAAGAAAAAAATAACTTTGACTTTCTCCAAGGCTATTTGTTTCTTCCATAGTTTGTAATGTGTTCTTTTATTTTAGTTGCTAAGTAATTATAATGGATGAGCCCTACCACCAAGTACAAAATTATAAATTGTTTTTGGTTTTGTTTTATTTTTTTCTTTTTACAACTGCACCTATGGTATTGGAAGTTCCCGGGCCAGGAGTTAAATCAGAGCTGCAGGTACAGGTCTACGCCACAGCCACAGCAATGTGAGATCCGAGCCACATCTTTAACCTATACCAGCAACACCAGATCCTTAACTCACTGGGCAAGGCCAGGGACCTAACCCACTTCCTCACAGCACTATGTTGGGTTCTTAACTTGCTGAGCCGCAATGGGAACTTCACAACTTTTTTTTTAATGGGAATCAATAAATGGAATGCTTATATTTGAAAATGTATCATTTAATCGTATCTGAAATCCCAAGGCCTTTCAAAACGCAAACATGGAGTAAAAAGTAGGTTTATGTTAATATTATGCTGGGAAATTTCATGCTTTAAACATGTGCATATGATTTATTGTCACCTTGCTCAGTATAGTAACCATTAGTCATACATCTCTTAAAATTAAAATTAATTAATTGAATCCAATTAAAAATTCACTTCCCCAGTCTCACTAGCCACATTTCAAGTACATAGTAGTATCATATAGCTGGTAAGTCCATACTGGACAATTCACATTTAGAACATTTCATTAGCACAAAAAGTTCTAGTGGATACTACTGATCTATGCTATTATTTCTTTAAGAATTAAAGCATAAGGCATTTTGCATAATAAAAACATATCTCTGGTTCTGTTTGTTAATCTTTTTTTTTTTAAGTCTGTGAACATAATTTTGATCAAGTTCTTTGAAAATTGGTGCTTGGTCTGCAAGCTCATAAAAAGACTATGTACAGGAAACTATATGCAATGCTCCTCAAAGAGGGTCTGAACTTCTAGGTGTTTTTAAAATATATTTGCTATCCCAATTAGTTCTCATTTTTATTTTATTTATTTATTTATTTATTTATTTATTTATTTATTTATTTATTCTTTTTAGAGCTGCACCCATGGCATATGGAAGTTCCCAGGCTAGAGGTTGAATTGGAGCTATAGCTGCTCTGGCCTACACCACAGCCACAGCAACGCCAGATCCAAGCTGTGTCTGCGACCTACACCACAGCTCCCGGCAATGTCAGATCCTTAACCCACAGAGCGAGGCCAGGGATCAAACCCACATCTTCGTGGATCCTCGTTGGGTTTGTTACCTCTGAGCCACGATGGGAACTCCCTCAGTTTTATTTTTGAAGTTGCTAATATTCCTTATTGAACTGTGGATAATAATAACCAACAAAGCAAAGGTGCATTATAGCATGAACAATGTCAATAACTTTTTTTTTGGCTGTGCCCATGGCATGTGGAAGTTCCTGGGACAGGGATCAAACCCAAGCCACAGCAGCAACCCAATCCACAGCAGTGACAACATCAGATCCTTAACCCACTGCACAACAAAGGAACTATTTTTTTTTATATGTCAATTAATTTAAAACAGCAAAATGCTGACAAGAAAGGGACTGGTGTTAAGAAAGAACCACATATGGAGTTCCCTTCATGGCTCAGTGGTTAACGAATCTGAGTAAGAACCATGAGGTTGTGCGTTTGATCCCTGGCCTTGCTCAGTGGGTTAAGGATCCGGCGTTGCCGTGAGCTGTGGTGTAGGTTGCAGACGCGGTACAGATCCTGCGTTGCTGTGGCTGTGGCATAGGCCAGCGGCTACAGCTTCTGTTAGACCCCTAGCCTGGGAACCACCATATGCCGCGGGTGCGGCTCTACATAAAGGCAAAAAGACAAAAAAAGAAAGGAAGAAAGAAAGAAAGAACCACATAATGTACTGCTGGTGGGAAGAATAAAGTGGTATGATCGAAGGGATTCAGAAATTGCTATCATAACTCAGAGTAGAACCATTTCAAACCATTCCAGCCGCTTTCTAAACTAGTTTCTAGTACACGGATTCCACATGTGTGTGTTAAAGTCACTTTCACTTTACTGAAAGGACATAGCCTTATGTTTCCAAATAAATGAGCCATAGAGACATGAGTGGATTTTCTGGGTTTCTTGCTCATTAAGCTCAGAAGGAAGAGAAGAGGGTGAGGCGTGATGGGGAAGGTCAGCACCCTGGAGACAGAGACCGGAATTCAAAACGTTGAACTGGAGGAGAGAGAAATGGAACTAGAAAGCACCGTGCATGAACTCCGTAAGACTGCTGCACACTGTGGGCGAGAATCTGGAGGGGCAGGAGCTGAGACCGAGAAAGAAGTACTTTGCAGAGCTACTTAAGAAGACATTATGGAAATTACACATGACCTATACGACAATGTAAGAACTTCCTAGTAACCCAAAGAATATTAGTGCAACAATGGAATATCACGTTCTGCTTATCCAATTTGGGAAATTTAAAAATGATAACAGCGTCTGAGAGCATCTGGGGAAATGGGATATCTACTTTAACGCTGGTGGGGGAGTAAATCGGTACAAGCTTTACAGAAAACACTGTCAAAGTACATAAAACCCATTAGCATTCAATGGCTACATGTTCATTTTTTACGAATTAGGTATGTGTAAAAACTTAAACACGAGGATGTTCAGACTGTTTTACTGATAATAAGAAAGGCAAGCTACGTGACACTCTAGTGCCAAAGCAGATTACATAAATTATGAAACAAAGGAATTTGCTGCAGCTCTTAAAGACCATATTTAGACAGGTATTTAGCAGTGTGGAAAAAGTGTTGTATATATTATAAGAAAAACAGGGGGATAATTTATAGGATAATGCCAATTTTCTTGCTGTGTGTGTGTGTATTTCTGTGTATACATCAGAAGCAAAAGACTGAATGCAGATATATGGAAACCCTGATTATTATCATTTTTGCTGTAGATTTTCAGGCAATTTTATTTTCTTCTTTGTGTTTTCCATTATTTTACAAATTCCTCTGAATTAATATGGACTATAATTAAAACCCCAAGTATGTTTTTACACTGTATTTTTGTAATAAACAAACAAACAAGGTCATTGTATGTAGACCTGTTTTTCACAACCGTAGCTGTGAAGATTGAATTGGCTGATCTATGTTTTTTTTCTTTTTTGTTTCTAAAGCTTTACAAAACATTTTATGACAAACAAAAGGTGATATAGAGATATACATATACACGGACAGACAGACACAACCATATGTTAAGAGACAAATGATGCCACAGTCAGAGACAATGAGTTTCAGAGAGAGGGTGTCAAGGCACCTTTAGTGGAAATCGCCTGTGGCCTCCCTTCCATGGGCACTCGGGCCTGGGTGTGGACACTTTGGTCAGCATCGTTGTCTTTTTAAAGTAACAATGTGGATGCTGATAAATAAACTATATATATATATACTACATATACTATATATGTGTGTGTATGTATAAATATACACACACACAAACACAGTGGTACTTTGTGCTCAGTACATTGTATCTTAGGGACTAAGGTGGTCATTTTGCATATAAAGTTATAGAAATTAAATAACATGTTCAAGGTCTCATGACCACTATTCACATTATAGTATCCTTTATATTTTCTGGACTTTCAACCAGTTTTTATCTTTTATTTTACTTTTTGTGTACAAGGGTTAATTTCACAATAGATTTTTTACTTTATTGAAGGAGCAAAGAAATTTCTCTCATAGCCTCTCTTGTAGCCACAGAACTGTTGACTGACTTACTAACAATGCCTGGATTTCTTTTGATATTTTAAACTATCAATCACCTAATCTTTTTCTGAAGGTAAAGGCTATTTTAATAAACTCTGCCTGAACGTTAAGTGGAAATCATTTACCACTTGGAGGACTTTAAAAACTGAAAAGCAATTTTTTGTTGTTGATGTTATAATAAAGGGGAGGGGAGAAATCTGCATAAAGAATAAATTCCATTTGCCTTATAGCTTTTTGAATGCTTTATCTAACTTTCACCAAACCTGATAAGAATGGTATAGTATTGGGGTCCCACTGGGAAAAATTATTCTCAAGGTTGTAGCTCACTTTCCCATGCTGTCATGGCTAGATTAAGGCATGGACCTAGGTTCTATAACCCATATAACCAAAATGATTAAAAGAACAGAAAGTTGATCTTATGAGAACAAGGTCCTATGTAATAATGCACCTTGGAATACAGAAGAAATGAAACCACCCATTAACTTCAGATAATGATCAGTTTTTCCTTAAATTCACTCAGGAGAAGAAAAAGAGGTAACAGAGATGAAAGATTTAAATTCCCAATGTGGATGAGTCCTAATAATGAAAGCTGTTATAAATAAGGGAACAGAATCTTGAAAAGGACTTAAATATTTATCTAAATTCTGATTGTACAAATAAGCAACATACTGATCTCCAGGAATCATCTTATTTTTCAGGAAAAAAATACTTGAATAACTCATATTATGATAGCTTTGGGGTAGTCTAATCTCTATAGTAAAGAAGTATGCTTTTTTTTCCCCCAGCTAAGAATGCAATGCAGCCATGCAACTATATCTTTCCTCTTATACAGAAGCTCATGTAACAGACACTGCAACACTTTATAAATGTGGGAACAGATTTTGGAGGAGATTAAAATGTTTCTGTTCCCCAAAAGAATTGGAAGTAGAACACATCAGTTCCAATGTTCTTGCTGAAATAAGGTCCTGTTTAATGGTGGGATTTGTAGATTAGAAACTCAGGACTTCATTCCTTCTAGACAAAATTTCTCAAGATGACAGTGAGGTCAACAGGAAATGCAGACGTCACTCCAGCACATGGCTTGCTTGAGAGAAGCTGCTCCCTGAACTCAAAAGCTTGAGTACTTGCTTCAGATGAACACTGAGTCCCAAACTTTAGGCATAATCTGTTCTCAGGATTTATATTAATTTGCCAGTTTATTCAGTGAGATTTATATGTGAGAAGGATATTTTTCTCTCCCAAACATAATGGTCACCCTAATACAATGTAACAAAGGATGCAAAACTGTATTTTGGGACTCTGAATACTGAGTGCAATTTTATCATGTCTAAATTATGACACAGTACTTGAATGTTAAAATACATTTGTAAAAAAAAATTCTTTTGTACTTTGGTAGGCCTTTTTCTCTGAACAATAACACATCAGGACATCAATATGGACCAAGGTACCTTCTGAGGAAGCTGCAAATAAAATTCTTTCTGGGATGAAAGAAGCCACAAACAAACTAAAAGGAGCAATTCCTTTTACTTGTGTAATAATTGACTCAGGTCATGCTTGACTGAACACCACTGAAAGGAAAAATGTGAGAACACCCCTCCTCCAACAGGAGTCAGCTCAGTCTCTCCCAGGACTCACCCCTTATCTAAGAGTGCTGTCAGGATGTCTTTATGTTGCCTACACATTCAAATATATTCCGGCTTTGCTCACAGTACAGGTTTGCTTCTGGAAAATCTGCCTCGATTTAACAGCTGGCTGGAATATTACCTACTGCAAATTCTCAGCTAACAAGGAGAAATAGTCATGGAAGATTCACAGTCTTCATCAAGCAGAACTGCCACATATGAATGCCACTCTAAACTGTAATTGTAAGAGAGCCCCTATAATGTTTCCAGCCAATCCACTGCTCTGAAAAGTCTAATTTCCACTCCATTTACTTTTAATATTTGAGAGACGACATAATTAAACAGAATTAGTTCAAGACCAAACAGCATATGCATGTGATAAATTAGGTCTACCACTATAATGAAATAAAAAAGGAACAAGAACTTGGAACAAAGGGGAAAGAAAGGATCCAATCTGGGAATACATTTTAGTATAACCTCTTGCTTTGGATAAGCACCTCTGCAACTTTGGTTCCAACATACCCAAGCATCTCTCCGGGCTGTTCTTGAGAAGAAGAAGGATTTAAAAAACAGAAGCTTTCAGAAGATGGCTATTTAAATATTCAGAACTACAACAAATAGCAATTACATTTTGGATTTCTAATGTGAAGGACAGCTGTCCAAAGTAACATATATGTTTTTTGTTTTAGAAATATAAACCAGATGAAATAGGCAAAAAGCACTAAAACAAAGAAAATGAAATATATTCTGTGGTAGTTATAGTGCCAACAAGATTTTTTAACCTCAATTTATAGTCTTTAAAATTTTTTTCTGCTTTATATTCTCAAATGGTTTTAAACAAACATGTTAAACATAAAATGGCACAAAGCTGCTCTTTTGCTGATAAATTTTTTAAAACTGAATAAACAAAAGTCAAAAAAATCTGTCACTCTTTTACATTGTTCTTCCTAGTAATGAAAGTAGTATAGCTATCTGAGCAACCAAGCTAACTATCTCAAAGAATCCAGACTCTCTTGGCTTGGCTATTTAATTTCACTTCACTTAAATTATTAGTTCAACAGTTAACAGAGGATAGCAAATTCCAAGAAGACTTATAAATCAAACAAGATAATTAACAAGCAGCAATTAGCAAAGTGATTCTATTGTTCAAAGTGTCACGTGTGTCCTAGATCAATCTCCTTTAAATTTACCCCCACAGCAGGCTCAGGCTCTGCCATTACCCTTCTTCTACATACTGGGAATTTGCTGAATCCTGTGGACGACGACAAAGGCATCTGACAGTCCCACTTTCACTGGGTGATTGGTTGAACTTATCTGTGTGACCAAGACAGGGATCTGGAAAAGAAAAAGCAGATTGCTATGAGTTAGATTTGAATTTCCCTCAAGCGTAGGGATGGGAAATGTGATCATCTTGTTTACTGAATAAAATTAGATGATGGAGATGAAGGAAGAGGGTAAGGACTATTATGTGAGGAAAGGCATATGATACCTAAAATAACATCTGTTTAGGGCTATTCGATGGGTTAAAAGGACAAAAGAGTTCCTGGTCCTAGAGATGACTACTCGATGAAAGAAACAGATTCTCAGAGAATCTAACTGATGCTGAATGCTTAAAAGTTCTCATACGCATAGGCATGCCATGAGTGCACTTAGGGTTGGCTGTCATTTCGGAAATAGAGATTCTTTTTGTACCATTTGCTTTTCTCAAAGACTCTATTATATATTCATTTTCGTAATTAAAAAAAATCCTTGTTTACAAGTGGCCTTAGAGGTATAAAACCTACAGAAAGATAATAAGAGTACTCCTAAATATATATCTAACAATATTAATTGTTGATTAATATATAGTGAAATTTGGCAATTGCTTGTTAATGGATGTTGAACTTCGTTAACATATAGTTAAAACAAATATGGAAAATGTATGAATTATTATGGGTCAGCTCAAGGTCACATTTCCTAAATTTAAACCTCAGTGGAACCAAAATCTGAATATTACAGATGTTTATAATGTGTACAATTAAAAAAAAATTAGGACACATTGAGAATATATTAAACACAATACAATGGATATCAATGACACAGACTCTTGGAGCAATTTTCCCCCTATATTTAGAAAGAATCACTGGAGATATGATTATTATCTTTACTACCAGCTTTAAAGAAATAAGAATGGGCATGAAACCATCTTCAATAAATAAAAGGACAAGAAAAAAAGGAAGGATAAGTGCATCAACAAATTTTTAAGTAGAATAAACAGATTGTGGGCCATCTGTGAGTAATTCATTAAAGAACATATTAGATCAGACTCGGTTGTATAAGCCATAATAAACAGCACTGCAATAAAAAAGAAGGAAAATAATTTGGAGAAAAGATGTAATAAGGGCCATATGCTTATTTTTGACCTTTTCATCACAAAATTGAAAAAAAGTTTATTTTGTTGATACTGACCAACTAAGAGGAAATTTTAATGTTTCTGAAATTTGTGGAATTATCTCAAGACAAGTAATGTAAAATGATATTTTTCCCCTTTATGTACCTACTAGTCCTCCCTTGAACAATGTTGTGATATTGCCAATTTTCTATTAGTATGTCTAGTTCTTAACCATCAAGAAGTAGTTTGTTATCTGAACAACAGAAGCAAACAAAATCGAACCAAGATTTCTGTCCCTAAAAGTTCAATTATTAAATGAAACTCTAATTTAATTTACTTAGGAATTACTAAGCCATACTCAGTATCAATATATGTAATTCCTTTTCTCAGTGCACATTACACAATTATCCAGTTTTATACTCCATGTTGAAAAGTGCTCATATAAATGTAATTTTTATTTAAGACACATACAGTTAAAGAAGTCAAAACAAAGGAATAGAAAGTCATAGAAAAGAACTTCCAATTCAAGTTATATCTTGCATATCCTAATAAGACAAGGTCACAATTCTTAAACAGCATTAGTAATAGATGACTGCTTAGGAGTAAATATGAAAGCTGTGCCCCTGTATTTGTTACTTGCTTTCATTCTTACAACATCTTTGACTGCAGTTTTCCTCTGCCAATTATGAAATATTTTACCAGCAATTCTGTGGCCATTAATTGTACTTTTCCGATACTCAGGCAGAACTTGAGTTTACATTGCTATCAACTGGAAAATCCTATTACATCGTTTTGAATATTATATTTTCATATGAAAGCTTGTTTTCTAGGTCACGTGTCTTGGACCTGTAGACATGCCAGTACAGTAGCTTCCCTTCTCCTCAGATATATTCTTCCGTCTCTTCTGTCTCTTTTATCTCTTCTCTTACTATGACACCTTTCATTTTTATTTTCTTTTCTCCATCTTTTTCCTTCTTTCCACTCCCTCCCTTTATAATTTCGTCTCTAAGTCAAACTCTCTCCTCCTGTGCTTTTTATCTTGGCGGACAGATTGCACTAATGGCCTCAGTCCACAGTGTCTTTTTGTCTGGACTCTGCCTTCTCACTTGGTCGTCCTCTCCCACTCTGACTCGAGGTCGGGAATATGGCAAAAGAAGACCATAGCAAAGTTGAAGCAGAAGAGAGCCTTGAAAAAGTGCTTGCACATTTCCACCTCCTTTCTGGGACTCCTGCCGCTGCTGTGAGAAGGCAGCCTGCAGAGGATCTGCTGAAGATCTTTGAGACACGCCTGGAGGAAGCTGTTGTAGCAGAGGTCATCCTTGGACAACTAGCCAACCCACTAGCTAAGAGCTGACACATGAGGGATCGGAGGCCAGTCCAGATCAGTAGAACCACCAAGTATCCCTAAGCATCTTGTGAGAAGTAAGAAAGGGAGTTGTTTTAGGCCACTACTTTTTGGGGTGATTTGTTGCACAGATATACCGATCAAGCCATTTTCTTTTACTAAAGCTCTAATAGGCAATACAAACATCTCTGGATGTTTACATACAAAATGAAGTAGTATTTGTCCCCCTAGGTTTCTGGGAATCAGGTAAACATCTATTTCTAGGTCTGATTAAACTTGAAAGATTGTAAAGTCCCAGCAGGAAAGATTCATCTTTTGCATCTTTTTTTCACTCTTTTATATCTCTTTATTTTCTAGTTTGTTCTTTTTCCTCTGGACTCCCCAAATGAAGACCAATGTGTATAAGTTAACTTGATCCAGATTCATTTAACTTAAAGTAAATCTATCCCAAAACAAAATGGGTAACCAAACAATATAGAGTTTTCTGTCACCGAACATAATCCTACCATAAATTGGCCAACCCCCTGGGAAGATAGTAGATGACATGTAAGGACTCAGATTTAATGATTTAATTCTATTGAATGATCTGGGTTTTCCGAGCTTCAACAAGTGAGTTGTTAACAGCAATCCAAACAGAAATTATAAGGGTGAAATATTCTACCTTGCTTTTATAGAGACAGCAGAGGTAGGTAGAAATTTCGATTTACTTATTCATGGGCCTGTAGCTTCTGAGGACTGTGTCTGACAAATCACAACTAGCATAAATATCTCTATTACATGTCCTAATAAAATGTGGGAATAAAAAGTAGAAAATTAATTTCAGAGAATAATGTATATTATTCTCATTATTTCCCCCAAAGGCATATATACTCTTCATGCTATTTGAGAAGATGCAATAGGAAGAATTCACTCACTCATTATCAGATATTAATTGAACATTTACTCTGTATTATTGTAACCATTGGAATTATAGAAGAAAACAAAAAAGATCCTTCTCTCATAGAGCTACATTCTAGAGGGTACAGACTGCCAGCAAGACAGATGAACATAGAGAATATAGCATGCTAGGAGGTGATAACTGCCAAGGAGGAAATGAAAACATGGGAAAGAGACAAAAAGGGCTGGCGGGACTCTTTAAGAGAAGGAGTCACAGAAAGTTTCTGTGATAAGGTGACTTTTCTGTAGAAGACAGCCTGCCACATGGACAGCTGGGGAACAGCTCTGAGTAGAGGGACACTCACATGCAAAGGTCTTAAATAAACTGTTTTTCTACCTTTTAGGAAATAAGAGATTATCACTGGAGCAGAAGGAGTAAGTCAGAGTCAAAGGAGATGGGGCTGTGGTGGCAACAGGTCACAGGGAACCTGTATTCCCCTGCAAGCCACGGCAATGACTTTGGGTTGCATTCCATGTCATACAGGAAGGGTTTAAAGGGTTTCAAACAGAGAAAGAACATTCCCTTACATCTTGGAAAAGGTCACACTGGCTGCTGTATAGGCAGGACTGTAGGGGGAAGGGGAGACAGAGAAACTGGTTAGAAGGGTATTACACTTGTCCAGTTAAGAGATGGGTGGCTTGGAGTACACATGACGGGTGATTAGTGTAGGAGCAGGAGTGATGGGAAGACAAATTCTGGATAAATTGTGAAGGTACTGCTACCACAACATGCCAAGGGTTCGAGGAGAATGAGAAAAAGAAGAGTCAATGGTGTCAGAAATGCTTTTGGTCTTTGTAGCAGGAAAAATGGAGTCCAGCTTTCCCTTGGGGCCAGTATGTATCCCACCTTCATGGTCCATTCCCATTGCTGGTTCCTAGAGTGGTGTCCTTGGCTGGTGCAGAGATGAACCTGCCCAGCTCAGAAGGGCAGACTGAACCATCCAGAGATGAGGCGATGAGGACAGGAAGAGTGGAAAAGGAAGACGAAAATACCACTAGCCTCAAATGCTCTTCTTTCAAATTTTATAGTTTGTGAAGAAGAGCATAGAGTTTCTAAAACCCTGGTGTTTTATTCTTATTAAATATTAACATGAAAATGTCCGGTAAGCTCTTGATTCCGTTTTCCAAAAAACCATCCAAGACTTTTATGAAATGATTACACATCAGATTTGGGGAAAAAAAAAAACAAACAAAACAAAATACTTTTGTCAATTGAGTCAAATGCTTAATACGGTAAAAGACTAAAGAGGCAAAGTCCAGGCTTCCTCTTAGGTTCCTTTCAGGCACGTGGGTGGGTGCCTTTCTCCACCTGATACTGCTCTTTTTCACTCTGCCGTCCTGGACTGTTATCTTTTTACTTCAAAACCTCAAAGGTGTGCGGTTGTTGGTGTTGGCCTGTTGGTCGCCGTGGCCGAGTGATCAGGCTGTGTGAGCTCTCTGGTCAGACCAGACTGCAGGGTCTCATCTCAGTTCATAGTGAGAGGCTGTCAAGCTGAATCGGGAGGGCTGCTAAACTCATTCAAAATACCCTGCTTTTTGACCAACATCAACAAGACAACTATGCACATGTGCATGTATGTAAATAAACTCTCTAGAATTAGAGCCCACAGTGTAAAAAATTAGCACAAGGAACGGTCTGTCACAGCATCATGATCCCCTAGTCCTTAGAGGACTCAGCACCAGATCTGAAGTACCCAAGCCAGCAGCTGTGCATGAACCCCTGCCCAAGCACAAAAAGTCTGAAAACTCTCCTTTTTAAATTACAGTTGATTTACAATGTTGTGCCAGTTTCTGTTGTACAGCAAAGGGACCCAGTCTGTAAGCCATATTTTATCCTTTCTACAAACATGTTCATCCTCGAAAAATCTCCTATGTTAGTTCCTGGGGATGTCAGGAAGCCAATCTGAAATAATACAAAAACTCTGAACTATACAAACTTAAAAAAAAAACTATCTTCATTATTTTCAAGTGCCTATCATATTTGCCTGTTTATAATTAAAGCAAAGCTAAATTTTCACTAGGCTTCTGTATGATTCGTAATGAATCCTACATTTCTGAGAATGAGTTTTACAATTACATTCATTTCACAGGACAGAGGGAGAACGGGAGCATTAACGCCAGCTGAAATATGCTTCCACTTCAGCTTACACAAGCATTTATAAATTTTTTTAGGTGTTTTAATTTTCCTTCCATTTCACGAGACACAGATAAGTTTATTAAGCATAATTTTTTTCTATAAATGATATAGCGAAGCAAATGAATTATAGAGGCAGAAAAGAGTTGCAGTGACTAGACAAAATTAGGGCAGGAAATGATATTAGGAGTAAGCATAGATAGGGCAGAGCATGCTGGCCATTAAAGGGAGACTCTAAGATAAAAGTAGATCTTTTCTTTTCCAACACACAAGGGCCCATTACAATACCATAATACCTTAAATGTGAACTTTTAACGTCTGTTTCTAAAACAGAGAGATAATAGCATGCTGCTCGAGTCAGAGGGAATAGAATTTTATTTTTCTCTGTTCTGCCCTGCAAACTTTGCCAAAACATTCATTTGTTTCCATTATGGGCCCAGCTAACTATCTAATAGGCAGCACGGCATCTCAGCAAGGGTTTGATTGCATAGTATGTATTCCAAAGTATGAATCACAGGCCTATCAGAACTTGACTGGAGAAGAATTACTCTAAACTCATTTTTGTTCACTCACTAATCAGCAAGGTGGCATCTAATAGCTTAATATATACCTTTAAAAGCCCAAGCTTATGATTTTAACCATTTTTACCTTCACTCAAACAAACCTTAACTTCCTATTTCATCTCTCTTTAATGTCTGACCCAGCTTCTCCCTACACAGTAGGGTATCCAATTTTAAAAAGTCATACTCTCTTTTATTATTATCATCAAAATAATAGTCCCGAGTATTAGCACTTAGTTGCCTGAAAACTCCAATTGAATAGAAAGGCTTTCAGTTAAATCTGACAACATAAACATCCATTTGGTTTCCTGAACATCGTTTAACATTTTGCGCAGTTATTGCAGTCCGTTTCTAGCTTTCAGTTTCTGAGCTCTTCATACACTGGGTATTGTGCAATGCACTTGGTAGCATGAAGGCAAAGGCGAGCTGTAAGTTAAAGATATATTCTTAACACCTCTCCTGCCCCCATCTTCACAATCACACCCTACAGAAAATTTGGAAGGAGAAAACAGTGTAAGTTGATAAGTAAAAATAGCCCCTATATTAAAAGAGAGGTTTCAAGCTTAATCTCTACATAGGTTAGTGCTGGTCTAGGGTGCGAAAGGAGAAATTGGTGAGAAAGAAATTGGAGAAAAACACTGTAAGTTTTCTAGCCAATTACCTTCATGTGGACATATGAACAAGTGTTCCAAGCCTTCTTATTTCTCAAGAAAGGATGCAAATCTGTATTTTCATGTGAAGCCTTGGAATCTTTAAATGTTGACAATATATTGTTTTATAAGCATGGGCACGCCCCCACACACGCACACGCACAGACACCACTGTGACTTCTGATTTAAAGACTGTCCACTACTGAACAAACAAACTAGAGTTGGAGCACCATATAGAAAAAAGAGGCAGGTGTCCCTGAAGAAGCCTGTGCAACTTGGCTCAAGATATCAAAACCAGGAGTTTCCGTTGTGGCTCAGCAGTTAGCGGATCTGACTAGCATCCATGAGGATGTGGGTTTGATCCCTGGTCTTGCTCAGTGGGTTAAGGATCCAGCCTTGCCATAAGCTGTGGTGTAGGTCGCAGATGTGGCTCGCATCTCACATTACTGTGGCTGGGGTGTAGGCCAGTGGCTACAGTTCCAATTCGAACCCTAGTCTGGGAACCTCCATATGCCACAAGTGTGGCGCTAAAAAGACAAAAGACCACCAGCAAAAAAAGATATCAAAACCATAATGGGGACTTTATCTGGGATGAGAGCTAGATAGGAGACTTGCCTAAATATGGCTGGGTCTCAAACACCAAGGGAAAAGAAATGAGATTAGGAAACTGCAACTTGGGTTTGGGCAGACGGGGAATGCACGAGGCATTTCACCTCAGGGACAAATTAGCTGTTTGGTCCCCAAATCCTCAGAGCAGGGAGACTGGATATGGCCTGATATGGAAAAGAGCACTGTATACAACAAACCTCTCAATGTCACCTCTGAGATTAAAGGGAAGTGGGGCTTGGAAGGAAAACATGTACCCAAGAAGATCAAATGCACTGACCAAAGACAATATACCCGCTAGGGGCAGGGCCAGCACTAGAACAAGCTTCTGCTTCCAAAATTATACCTTCTATGTTTTTGATCCTTGTTTCCTTGCTACTTTACCTTCATTTACAACATTATAAAGGGAGAACAGTTCAATGTGTCATTTTCTTACACTATAGAGAGTAAAAGGCAATTAAAACACTGGGAACTTTCATAGTGAGCTAACTAAAAAGAATAGCAAATGCAAAGGAATTCAACTCTAAATAAAGTCATGCAAATACAGTTTTATTCTTTATGTATTTAAAATACAGGGACGTGCTATAAGATCATCTGTGTCTGCATTTTTCTTGGAATTATTTCTTGAGACTTTAAAATCAGTGTTTTATATCATCTGGGTTTTTTCAATCTTGCTTTATAAATTCATTAAATAAATTTTATTTAAATTATATGTATATAGTTTCCTGGATGCATATATATTATATTAACACATGTTGAACATTTTCATATATACAGCAATAGCCATAAAGGTAAATGACTTCATATCTAAGTGGTAATTGTTTCACTCCATTTTTTTTTGGCTTTCTCTTACTCCCTTGAATTATTTTTTTTCCATAAATTGTACAAGCTCAGCAAATGTTCATCTTTTAATATCTTCAGGGTGATTACTATGACTGAAGGGTCATTATAGTTTAAATAAGAGAAACAGTCTTCAAAGAAATTTTAAAAAATGCACTAAGGGCATCAGTTAAACCTACAACCTACTGGCAATGGTGATTTATTAACTATGCATTCTTCCACAGAAACAGCGAATGTTACACAAAGGAACATTAGGATTAAATACTTAAATGGTAGAAGAGCTTAAAAAGTAATTTTACTTAATAAACAATGAGTTCCTCTATACAGAGCTCCTCTAAAATGTGCTACTGAAAGAGTATTCAACCAAGAAAATGGATAAAATAGGCTCTCTCGGGTGGGCTATATATTCTCTATGATTTCCCCAGTGGCCAAGTGGCAGGATTATGTGACTTTTTAAAAAATCGTATTGTCTGAAACCGATGACCACCATGAGCTGGTGAACAAAAATAGTCAAATTTACAGTAGACACAAAATGAATCGCCTCCTTCCTGAGTTTGTATCTAAAGTAACAATAAATTCACAATATAACAGAAGAAGAGAGACGAAATAAGCCAGAGGAAATGAAACTTCTGAAATATGATGTCTACTAGGATAGGCAGCATTGAAGACTAAGAAATCTGATTTAAAATTTCTAATGTTTTCAGAATAATATATTTTTTTGTGAACAAATAGTTTCCTTGTTTCATTATCAACAGTACAAAAATTTCAGGTCTATATCTACTGTAATCAAGCAAACACTTGTCACTATTCAATAATAACTTCAAATAATGTAAAGTATCTGGGTTCTAGGATGAAAGTTAACTATTCCTATGAATGGAAGAGGAAATGGGAATTTGATTTTTCCAAATTCCACTTATTTAAGAAAGGATGCATGCTTTTTAATTATTTGTACTTATGTACAACTTCTTTTCATTTTTTTTTTAATTAATACGATAAACACTGTGGAAAGGCAAACCATTCTTACCTGTGCTCTCAAGTGGTTGAGTTATATCACAATGATGACGATGAGTAACCAGGAAATATTGTCAAGGATATCAAAGTGAATAATGCAGTACAGTTATTTATTCAAAAGGAAGTTGGTAGGGAGGCAGGATGGTACAGTGGTTAGGCCTATGGACTCTGGAGTCACATTCCTTGGATGGATCTTTGTTTCATAATTTTGGCAAAGTTACTTAACTTTTCTGGGTATTTCATGTTTCTTCTCTGTAAATGATAAAAGTGACTTCCTCTTGGTTTTTGTGACAATTCTATGAGATAAATTTTAAGCACTTAGGTCACTGCCTAGCATATATGAAGAGCTCAATAAATGTTAAATTTTACAAATTTGGGGGTAAAAGGGACTTCTGGTTATGGCAGACAAACTTGTGTAAGACCATTCCACTACTGAGACCAAGCAGGAAGAATAAATAACACATGGAAAGCATCTGTTCAAGCATCAGGTGGCTATCAGAAAGGAAGGACTTGAACAGCCAAGATTCCAAAGAAAGGAAATCACATAAGAGAACCAAACACCACTTTCCCTTCAAGGCATCTGGCAATTTATATGCAAGATTTAGAGACTGACAAGCTGAACAGAACTTCAGGCAGTCTCATGGAGTTGAGGAAAACACAGAAATTCAAGGCCACTAAGACAAAAGGTCCATAGTAAATATCTAAGCCTTAAACGGAGATTCTTGAAGGACCACACACAGAGTAAGGGCTAACCAGAAATACAACGGTTTTGCAAGGGCTGATGCTCAACTTTGAATGAGCAAAGTCCTACCCAGTATTAAAGTAATCTGTTTAATCCTGTCTAACAAAAAAGTAAACCCATTCTAGGAGAAGAAAACATCATCCTAAACTTCAAAGTATTGCTTTACTATTTTTTAAACAATGACCAACATTTGATTCAAAATTATGTGGCATGCAAAGAGACATGACCAGTGAATGAAAGTCTGGAGAAAGGGAAACAAATGAAAAAGCAGATGATAGAACTAGACCCATAGGATATTAGATATTAGAGTCAGCCACAAACTTTAAAATAACTGTAATTAATATATTTAAGAAAATAGGAGATGGTTAATTTCACCAGGTAATTAAATCTATGCAAAAGAAATAAATGGATACCCTGAAACTGAAAAATTAATTGAAGTGAATGGTTGGTAATTTGAGAGGACTTTTTTTTTTTTCTCCCCCCGGGGCCACACCTGCAGCATAGGGAAGTGCCCTGGCTAGGGGTTGAATCAGAGCTATAGATGCTGGCTTACGCCACAGACACAGCAATGTGGGATCCTAGCCACATCTGCAACCTACACCACAGCTCACAATGAAGGATCCTTAACCCGCTGAGCAAGGCCAGGGATCAAACACGCATCCTCATGGATACTAGTCAGGCTCGCTAGCGCTGAACCACAACAGGAACTTCCACTAAAAGGAAATTTTTAAAAACTTTTAAAATATATTTTATGTGCTTTAGTTTCATCCCAAGTAAACTATATCTTTGAAGTTAACTAAATAAACAGTTGTGTACAAATAAGGGCTTTTAACTTAAAACAGAATTTTAAACATTTGGTTGAATGATACCTTGGGAGAGGTAATTTAATTATTTAAAGGAATCTGTGCCCCCATTGTTTCTCTCCCTAATCTTATGAGAACACTGAGACTTTGGTGAAGGATCATTAAATGCTTTGAGAAAATTTGCATTTACTCTTATTTTAAACAGCAGTAGTACTTCCCTATCTCGACCTCATTACAAGATTGTTATGACAAGTGCAAATGTATTTTCTAATTTATTGATCATCATTCATCTAGTCTCACTGTGAAAAATTACACTGTTGGTGAGATGACTACGCAGGGAACACGACAGAACCAATGGTCATTTGAGTGGTTAGTATGGGCAGTTGGTACATTAACAGTTACTAAGAGAAACATAATTAGCTACTAGAATAAATCATTTGAGGGTCATAAAAATAAAATGTGTGTCAAAAAAGTTATCCAATTAATTTTTTTTTTTTTTTTTTTTTTTTTTTTGCTTTTTAGGGCCACACCTGCGGCACATGGAGGTTCCCAGGCTAGGAGTCGAATTGGAGCTACAGCGGCTGGCCAACACTACAGCCACAGCAATGCAGGATCCAAGTTGCGTCTGCGACCTACACCACAGCTCACAACAACGCCGGATCCCTAACCCACTGAGAGAGGTCAGGGATCGAACCTGCAACCTCATGGATCCTAGTGGGATTCGTTTCCGCTGAGCCACAAGGGGAACTCCTCAATTAATTTTACTTCTCAATTTAAACAAGTCTTTTATGGGTAGTTTCCGAGTAAATAGAACTTTTCTTCTCACATAAAATATAAAATAAAATTGCATTAGCCTGTTAGAACTAATTTGTTACACTAAGAATCACACTTGTCCAATCTATAATTTTGGTTCTGTATATTTAATCTGAAAAGGAACACTCTGAAAAATTATACTCTTATTCTTATGTTCTTACAATTTCACTACTCTATAACTTAACTAGGAACACTTCTCACTTTATGGCATTGTAATAGAATAATATATTGGAGTCAGATAAAAAAGATTATTAAACACCAAACATTAACAAATGTTTTTTGGAAAAAATGAATGAGAAATAGATTTGTGACTTGTTTTACATTATCTCTTTGAGAAAGGAAAAAACGTTGAAATATCTTGAGATCCCTAAATTAAGATTTTTAATCCTACATCTGTCTTTAACTAGCTCTGTAACCTTAAGCATGTCATTTAATCTTTCTGATGCAGCCTGCTTAGTTATAAAGATAACTGTGTATGCCCTAAGTCTACAGTTAAGCCACACACATATATTAAGTTCTTTGTATGTGCCATACTGTTGTGAAAGGCTAAGAATATTAAGAATATAGAATATTGTCGAAGAATTGAAAACTATAATGTTATGTGATAGCACTTTGTCAAGGATAATGCATTATGCAAGCAACTATTTATGCTTCTGAGATTATAAAAGTTTTTTCTAGAAAGGTCAGGAGCATCTAGCTTTCATTTCAAATTAAAGGGGATCCTTATTGTGGCAATTTTTACAAATAGAAATTTGCCTTAGCAAAGTAAAATACACGACAACTATCAGGGGAAAACAAAAAGACAGAATAGGAAATAAGTAACTGTTTTCTAACCAGGATAGAAAAAGGACAGTAAGGCAAATAATAAAGTAATGACTTCTCTAGAACTCTGAGTTCAGAAGGACTGATAACTTGGGAATATCAAGAAAGGTTAAAATTGCCTATCAGCTTAATATTCCCATGACAAAACAGGAAAGCCATGACGAAAAAGTTTTCTTTGATTAAATAGAGAAAAGAAAAGAACATTAAAAAACACTAAGCTCACTACAAAGAGAGAATAGGAAAAATAAACTGCTTCTCTGTGACGTGAGGCATCCATTGAGAACAGTATGAATAAAGATGAGGATTTTGATAATAAAGAATAAAGACCAAATTAAGAACACAAACCTGTGTTTTAACGAAGTCTACAGTCAGTGACATTTCAGACTCTAGAATGACTGATTCTGCATCTTGCCAGAAATTTTACCACTGTTGGTTAGAATGTCGAAAATAACATTCTGTAACATCACTGCAGTCCTAGAAACACACTAGATTACAATGAAGACTAGAAATGAACGAGTTCTTTTGAGCAATATCCACTCAGCCTCCAGGGAGGAGAAGTTGGATAAAGATATGATGGGCTATGATATCAAAACTCAGCTTTGAGCGTACAGCGTAGGCAGAACAGGTAGGCAGGTAGCACCAGGTAGGCAGGACAGATATTACATTCTATGTATATTTCTGCCCCAAGTAAATGACTGATTCCACACAGAAATCTTCAACGGAGTGGAAACATTTAACATGGTTATGAGATTTCCAAAAGTTGGCCTATTTAATTGAAATATAACCATCCCTTACTTTATAGAAAAGATAGATTTCAGAAGACTTGCAAAGTAAATCCTTTTAAAATTGTCAGCATCCTTTTTATAGCTGGGGCTTCATTTTCTAAGGGAAAAATAATCTTTTAATTGAAAATAATATTTTAAGTCTGTAGCATTATAAATACTCATTAACCCATGGGTTAATAATGCCCATTATCAATTCAGACTGTCAGAATTTCTCTCATGCCTAGTGACTGCCTAAAACATCTTATTTGATGTTCCTGGAACTTTATTCTTATAATCTTTGTTTTCCTTCCCTATAGTTTACATTGTCTAATAGGCCTTAATTACATTGTCAATAGAGTTTTAAATCAGACATGCTATTATCCTAATTTAGACGTTCTATAAATTTGAGGCTATAATTTAGTAAAATTTCCATTCCTTTATTTGTCAACTTCATAAGATAAAACAAACACTTAGCTCTCTAATTAATTTTGCAGTACAGGGTCATTGAGCTACACAAGTTTTTTTTTTGTCTACTAATATTTTTGAACTAGAACCAAAAAGTGTCACACAAATTGACGAGGCAAAAACAAATAATATAAATAATTAAATGTAGGTGAAATCATTCCCAAGTTGGAAATATGTTTTCTTAGAGATATTTTAGTATACTTCCATTAGAGTACAATATTTAATAATTTTTTGAAATTCATGGGTCAAACGTCGGGGATATCAAAATGCCAAACAAAACAGAACCCAAAGAATTAACAATCAGTGCCATCCAGTAGCACTGTATTTTAAAAAATAAAGTGTATTTTAAAAATAAAGTGAAAGAAATAAAGAGGTGAGAAAACGATTTAAGGCTCACAACTGTAAAAATGTCCTTTTTTTGACACTTGGAGGAAAAGATAGATAGGTAAATGGGAAGGAAACCATCAGTGCATTACGTACTTCTTTATATCCGAAGATGATGCGGCCATCCATGAGGAGGGTTGCTTGGAAGGTGAAGCTTCCCAGATTGTAATTATCCTGGAGATGCACATGGTCCCACTGGACAACAAGTGCTGTGCCTATAAACCCATTAGAACAGAAGAAATGCAATGAGAAAAATATGTCAATCAATTCTGGTGGGAATAATCACATAAGCATGGATCTAACCTTCAAATCTAGTAACTGTGCAATTTGAACTTCGTATAGTTAATTGCAATTCTGTTACTGAAATAGCATGTGGGATATTTTTAAAGAATTGAGTATTCTCCAAATATTTGGTAAAATTTAGCCTCACACTGAGGTTAACATTGAGCCCAGTATGTGGAAATTTTGCCTTAGGAAGTCCATTAATGTTAATGGATACTGTCTGCTTAAATTTCCATGAGCCACTTTCAAAATGCAACCCAAGTGGACTGAATGAACTTCAGATAAATTTGACAAATGCTGTGAGAGAAAGGAACATATTCAGGGAAGCTAGAATCACGTATAACAGACTTGAAACTCTCTCTTCCATATTTAGAATAATATTCTTCCACGGTGAAAAAATTTCTTTTACACTAATGGGAATTTTCTTCTTTGATTCACAATGCCTGCTTTTCTGTCTTTGTTGTATTGCTTCTAGGAGGTTGCAAGGTAGCTTAAAGGGCCCCAGGCTAAGATTACTGAAGCCCCCTTGAGGTATACTGGGATGAATCTTTGGTGCTATATGTCATATTCTGATGCGTCAATCTGCCAGTGTTTACTAAAAACCTATTAACGTGAAATACAAACTGAAAGACATTTTAACAGCTACCAATGAGAATTCATATTTTGTTTTAACTGACATTGTTTATTCTTTTTTAAAAAAGAAAAGCAAATGAGCAGCTAAGATTTTTGCTGAGCTCCAAGTATTGGATTTTCTGATCTTTTAAAAAAATCATGGTGCAAAAAAAAAAAAAAAGGTGTACAGAAATGAAACTCACAGAACTAAAAGAGCAAAACTTGTCTCCCATGTCAATAAGTATTTGATTAAAAGGGAAAAAAATCAATATTTCATGACAGGGAGCTTTGGGGTTAGTGAAGATGGGAGGTGCTGGGAGAACAAAGTGCCCAGAGAGGGCATGAAGCTACACACCCCTTCCCACATCATATGCCCAGTATTACATGAATACAGTCATTACGTGATCTTTTGACCAAGATGGCGACATAGGAGGCTCCTGACTTTCCTTCCTTCCGTGGATACACTGAAAGTATAGCTACACGTGGGGCAACTTCATTTGAGAGAAATCCAAAATTAGCTGAGTGACTGCTATACACCAGGCAACCAAGAAAATACCCACATTGAAACTGCACACATCTAGGTGCTTACTGTGATCCTCTCTGGAGCCCCCATGAACCAGTGGGTACTTTCCCTGCCTTTTCCCTTTGGCTCAGTCCAATAAATAAAACCTAGTTACCAGCATCTCTCTGAAAGGAGCTTGCACACAAGTCTGGCACCCAGCTATTGTAAAACTGTCACTGTTTACAGGTGCCTGTATTATATATACAAAATCTGAAAGTCTTCCAAAAAACCTGTTAGAACTAATGAATGAATTTCGGTAAAGTTGCAGGATACAAAATCAATATACAGCAGTGTGTTGTGTTTGTATGAGCTAATAACAGATTACCAGACAAGGAAAGAAAGCAAAGAATCTCATTTACAATTGCATCAAAAAATACCCAGGCATAAATTAAACAAGAGGATAAAGTCCTACACACTGAAAACTGTTAAGACAATGATGAAAGAAACTGAAGGAGGGGCAAATACATGGAAATATATTCCATGTTCCTGGATTGGAAGAATTAATATTGTAAAACTGTCCATGCTACTCAAAGCAATCTATGGATTCAATGTAATCCTTATCAAAATTCCAATAGCATTTTTTTTTACAGAAATGAAAAAAATTCTATAATTTGTATGGAACCACAAAAGACCTCAAATAGTCAGGCAATCCTGAAAAAGAAACAAAGCTGGAGGTATTGCATTTTCTGATTTCAAAGTATATTACAAAGCCATAGTCATAAAAACAGTATGGTTTTAACATAAAAACAGATACATAGATCAATGGAACAGAACACAGAGCCCAGAAATAAATCCATACTTTTATGGTCAATTCATTTTCAATAAAGAAACCAAGCATACACAATGGGGAAAGGACTGTTTTTCAACAAATCGTATGACTGTGCTGGGAAAACTGGATAGCCACATGCAAAATAATGAAACTAAACTTCTATCTCACACTATACAAAAAATCAATTCAAAATGGGTTAAAGACTTGAATTTTGTACCTGAAATGTAAAAATCCTAAAAGAAAACATAGAGGGTAAACTCCCTGACATAGGTCTTTGTAATTCTTTGTGCAAAAGAGAGGTCTACCTAAGTTGAGTAATTAAATGTTTTTAATGCAAATTCTGATGAACATATTCTCAATACATAGTTAATAGTAGGCTTTTGGAAAAACAATAAGTATGCAAATAAGCTTTATATTACATAGTAGCATGGCTCCCCCAACCTTTCTTAATTTAAATGGTTTTACTAGTAAGATTAGAGTGCAAATGTTATCATTAAATTTAAAAATTACCTATATATTTCTATCTTGTTTTATAAAATAATCAATATTTAAAGTTTCACTTTTTATTAAAAGTTTCTGAAATCTAAAACTTTATGATCTGCAAGTTAATGAGAGTGGATTCTAGAGATAAAATCTTATATTTCTCCAAGCAGCTCCTTACTCATATATTGGTCTCTAGGTACTACCTATTATAGGAAGCTTTTGAAAAAGTAGACCAGAAAGACACTTTGGCCAGCTATGATGTAGAATAATATACTGCCAAGACCAAACCTTGGAGTGAAGAATGGAATTTACTAAAGAACTGGGTTAGTGTGGTGCATCTTCTGGCTTATGACAGACAATCCTGCACTGTTTCTCTGATGACAGGCACAAAAATCTAATTGCACAGTTATTACTGGCAGAGCTGAAGTTGTTATTTAAGTTCATATAACAGACTGTACGAGTTGCTGCACCATCCTGTGCGCTTAAAGGAACTGAGCAGTTTGAATTTAACATCTCTAGGATGATCAAACTGTCTGATCAGTAATAGATGACAATTTTTTATCTCCAAAATAAAAACAGGTAAGTAGACGGAACTAGGGCTATTTAAGGTCACTGTGAACTCCAAAATTTCTGATTCTATGCTTGATCAGGCTTATGATACCTGTAAGAATTATGCTTTATATTTTGTTATTTATGAGCCATCAAATTATTTTTCAACCAAACTTTTAGTTTTACAACACTTGAGTTTATGTGCATTAATATTCTGTGACTCATTTGGATTTCAGCAATTATCTAGGCTGGCTATAATATTTAGAAGCATCATCTGATTTTGAAAATCTAGTGCTTTAATATTTACAGAAATATTACCTTAGAAGAAATGTTCTAAACTGCTGCTGTCTCCTCTAGAGAAGTTTTGCTTTCCTACCATGTTGTTTCCCATCCTTAAGCATTTTTTCAATGATCCCAACCAATTAGGATCAATCATTGGTTGAAAATATTTCAGTAAGTTGCTATGGTATTAAAGGACTTTGTGCAGCTCCCTACAGCATTGAAAAGTGCTTCAGTCATTTAATAAAACACAAGCATAGACCCGGTTTTTATTATATTATAAGGACTCGATGTTCTTATTGGCTAATACACAGAAGATATTTCAATAAAGTAAAATACAATAATTCTTCAGTATTCATACTTTCACAATTCTCAGAATTAAACAATCCTCTTACATATTTAATTTTTTTCATTCATTCATTGAATAATTATTGAGGACCCACTGTATATTGAGCTCTCGTGCCAGGTATTGAACAGAAAGTAAGTTCTTATAAATAGTCACAATCCTTGTTTTTAAATAATTTAGAATCCAGTTGAAGTGGCACACATTAATATTTAAAAATCATTCAAGGAAAGTAAAATTTAAATGTTGAGCTACCCAGGCACATGGTGTGTAAGGGTGTATATGGGGAAAGAGACTGACTTAATATGCTGTACAATTTTGATGCTAACAATATAAAAACTTGGTCATCAGAAGCTTGTGCCCATGAATAAATGTCCCCAACATCACCTAATAAGTGACAAAGATTGGAAAATACTCAGCTTTCATCAAATCACTTACTATTTACTTTGGGTAGATTCCTGAGGTGATTCTATCTGGTAGGTCATGTGATCAGCTTCAGACAGGTTGCTCACAGTAGCTGTCTAAAGTGTACTTACAGTTTCCTGGGATATCTCTGGGCCTTCATTCCTCAATTTTTTAAAAAGTGGGAGGATAGAGTAAAAGAGTTCTTAAAATAATAAAAGGAAGTAATTATCATGGCAGATATTTAGAGTTACTTAATCTCCGGTGTTATTCAAATCGTCTGAAATGTATTTCTCAAAGTGCATACCTAGGTGTGTTGTTTCCTTTCTCCTTGCAGCTATTTTGACCTGGAAAGTGGCTTTATCACACTAGTCAGAAGGTCTCCTTCACCAAAACAATGTCATTTTCCCAAAACTATGGTCACCAGTAAGTCTGTGCTACCCCATGGTGAATTTCGTCCTTGATCATTAAGGCAAGACAAGAGGAGAAATAACTGTTCGGGCCATATGCCTCCATTATTTTAAAAGACAAAAATGTCATTTGGGCAAATAAGTACTATTTTTGTAGTAATAATACAGAAATTTCTATCTTTAACTTTCCAAAACAAATTCTTCTTTTTCTATAGCTTCTTCCTCTACCAAAGTTATAGTCTTCAATAATATATTGACATGAAAATTTATGTATGTCTTTAGGACCTTATATTTCACATTTAGATTTGAATGGCATTTGGTGACACATTCTAGGTTTTTTATGACTATTTTATGTGTAGGGATAGATTTTGGTCAGTGTACTTTTTTTTTTCCTTTTAGGGCCACACCTGTGGCAAATGGGGGTTCCCAGACTGGGCGCTGAATTGGAGCTGTAGCAGTTGGCCTACGCAATGGCAGCCATAGCCTCAGCCACAGCAACGTGGGATTTGAGCTGCATCTGCAACCTACACCACAGCTCATAGCAATGCTGGATCCTTAACCCACTGAATGAGGTCAGGGATCGAACCTGTGTCCTTATGGATATGAGTTAGATTGGTTTCCACTGAGCCATGACAGGAACTCCTGTCATTATACTTGACAAACCTTATCAGCTCCATTCATATTTCAAAGTCAGGAAAACTGTTTTCTTAAGTGAATTTTAATGCTCACTACCCTATATTTTTAAAGGTGTGTTTGTCTTATGGTACATATAGTTCATAAGTTTTGGAAATTTAATATCAGTATACTATATTTTGCCACTTGCCTCTAGCTGAAGATCAGAGCTAACAAATTATCCTCAGTTTAGTATTTTTTTTAGTAGGAAAGACTTATTGTAAATAACATCAAATAAATGTATATGCCTTTTTTTCCTGTCGTTTTAGGGCTGCACCTGCGGCATATGGAGGTTTCCAGGCTAAGGGTCAAATCAGAGCTGTAGCCGCTGGCCTACACCACAGCCACAGCAACTCCAGAGCCAAGCCATGTCTGTGACCTACACCACAGCTCCCGGCAATGCCAGATTCTTACCCACTGAGCGAGGCCAGGGACCGAAACTGCATCCTCATGGATGCTAGTCAGAGTCTTTTCTGCTGAGTCACAACGGGAACTCCTATATGCTTTGTCTGAGGCACCGTTTATAGAAACTTATTTATTATAGTGCCTAATACATGTTAATCAACATTTGTTGAATAAACAAATGAATGAATAAATGAGTGACATCTGACCATATACTTTACTCCACATATTAACAATATTAACAGCTGCAGTATAACATCTGTCATCTCATGGCATTTGCATCAAGTAGTTTACAAATCCAGTCAACCCAAAAACACCCAAGGTAACAAAAATATTAACATAAATCTGATAATCTATGTTTATAAGTATATGTTCAGTACAAAAATAGGCTAACCAATACATACCATTATCAAAATACCTGACGGTTGAATTTCGGGATACGCTGGGATCAAAATTTGCCATTAAAGGTGCTATGTATTGTGTGGCTGTTAGCATTCGATGCACGACTTCTCCAGTGTATATGAAACCTAAATTAGAAAAACAGAAACTATGTTAAGATAAAGCCCAGATAAAAATTTAATTTAAATATTCCAACTCAACTTCAAGCACATTTTGAAAATAAAACGTCACAATAGCTAAAAAACAGAAATATAATGAATGTCAATGTCTAATCTGCAATAGTTAAGTCTGGATTGAGTGACAAATTCTCTTGTGATTTGGTAGTATCCTGTAGATGGGTAAATCAGAAATCTGTAATATGAACAATTTTAATTGTGGGAAGGTGACTACTATCTGGTAGAGATTATTAGGCTGAAAAGGCTAATTTAGTACCCTAAGTAATTCAAACATTAAAATTTCCTTTAGTAACCTCGTGCTATTTTAATACTAGCCGAGTAGGCAAATCCAGTTTGCAAATGAATGCATTTTTGTGATGTTCAATTGCATTTTCTTAATCTCAGTTTAGGACATTTTAGAAATCACACATACACGTGTTTAATATTAAGATGCAAAAAATGTTCTGAACCATTTTTTCAAAATCGAAACGAGGCTAAACAGCCATGGACTAACTTGCACAATTCTCAGATTGCTCAAGTAGCACTCTTATCAAGGAGGTGAAGTCTGTATGTTTGAAGGTCAGATGGTGAAACACTGCTAATGCACAAGTGCCTCTCTATTTTGAGAGTCATCATGGCCAGCCTATTCTAGCTGTTGGATGATGAGATGGAATTTACTATGAGAACTTCGTTGTGAATTAACTTTCAATAGATCCCATGTTACAACCCTAACCACTTTCAATTATTCACACTGGGTTTATTTACTTTGTGGATTATCTATGACAAATTGTTAATCCTATACTGGCTTCTTGCCTACAAGGTCTTTAGCTGCCTGAAAGGAGAGTCAGCGCAAGGAATACTAATTTTTAATATTAATCTAAGAAAGTATAAAATTAAGAACATATATAAAAATGCACACACACATTACAACAAAATGAAATCCAAAGCAAGTTATTTGTGACAATGCAATTGTGACATTTAGGCAATCATAACTTAACTACATATCTGGGGTTATTATAGGTCATTTATGTGTTTTCATAAGAATGAATAAAGTAAAATAAACAGGATTTAAAAAATTGTGTAGAATTTAAACCTCTAAAAGTGTAAAACTTTCGTCATCTCACTTCATGGTGTGAATAAAGCTTTCACTGGCCTATCATCACCTTTATTGTTTCCAGTTCTCAAATGCAAATTCTAGGTAAGTTATTGGAGAATTAAATCTGTACTCATTTACTCCGAAATCAATTTCTGTCTTTCTAGCAATAGTCTTCTTTCCGTTGACTTCCTTTTCATTGTCATCAAGGGCATAATTGAATCATAGCTATTCACCTTTAAAAAATATTTTTAAACTGGATTTTAAAATCCTTAGCATGTGTTTTAATCATCAGTTACTCTTTGTTTCTCACTTGCCAAAAAAAAAATCTTTCAAAATTAATTCTCTGTGTTTTGAGCAGAACTTTGTACATTCAAAATTTCATGTAGCTTAAGTGTACAAAAGATATTATGATAAGGTGAAACAATCACTGCTTTTATTTGATTTTCCTGTATTCAGAGCCATGCTTTTAACATTCAAAGTCCAACAACACATCCTTAAAATTATAAAGATGAAGAGTGACTATTTTTCAGGGTCTATGATTTATTTCTTTTTTCTTATCTTCACCAGCATGCCTGTTATAATTTCACCAGTAAAATGGATACTGATTGATTTAAAGAACAAAGAGGGCAGTAATTCAAGACAGTAAGATAATTTTAAATCAGTACAAAATTCATTCATCAAAACGACTCTGAAAGAAATTGCAGCAATTCCCGGGTAAAGAGTTGAAAATGCAGAGCCAAATCAGATATTTAAATTCTACTGCTGTTGTTTTAATAAGATACATATATTTGTCCCTGAATTCATATATAGATTTGGCAAAAGGTTATTATCCATATATAACCCAGTTTTCAGATCATTAGAATAATTATTGGCTTCTTCTGCCCATCAGGAAAACATTTTGCAGAATGACAGTTTCCCAAATTTCAAAGGTGAAGTTTCAAATTCTTCCCAAAGGACAAAGTTAAAATGTGGAAGAATTTGTTAATGAGTAAAGGCTGTCATTATAATTCTTGATTCTCCTATTATTGTGATATTAAAATGAATTATAAGTATTATTTCTATGAGTATTACAGTTGCTACAACTACTAGTAACAAGAAAGAGTTACTATAATTACTAGCATGTCTGCTACTATATTAGTCTGCCACCACCGCCACCACGAATAATGTGAAAAGCAATCCAAGGATGCAAAAACTCCACTACTCTACAAAATGAGTTTAATTTTGCCACTCCAGAGAATACTTTCATGTTTTCCTTAGCCATTTTGAAACCTAATTCCTTCATTATCTTAGGTTACTTCTTAGTGACCAGGAAATAAAATGCTTGACTACAGCGAAGGGCTCTACTGAGTTCTCTTTACAGTCCTAGATTTAAAAAAAAAATCATTTCAGCAGTGATTAATAACTGAGGGGAGAGAAACCGTTCAGGCCTGCTGAGAGCAGGGAGGACAGTACAGTCAGGTGTGGAATAAAAACCAGCTATACAAAGTAGAGCGTCCTTTAATGGTACAAATCTTTTCCAAATCTTCAAAGGTACTCAGAGCCACCAATATAGCATTTAGACATTTTTCTTTTTTCTGTAGCTGTCTTGAGCATGTCCAGCTATACAGATAAAAATATTTTATTTTTCTGGTTTTTCACATTTTAAAGGAATTTAGACAACATATGCTTACTTCCCCTCCGCCCCAACCTTGGCTGTAGCCATTTGAAAAGCTAATCGCAAACTATCTCTTTTAATCACTATATGCTTCTAGTTTAACTAGTATTCATCTACCTGATCATAAGATTTGTAGAAAAGTGGTTATTATTTGGATATTTTGGAAACCAGAAAGATACCTCCATTTAAATTATATGAATAAGAGAAGCAAATGTGCTTTTTTTTTTTTTTTTTTTTTTGTCTTATTAGGGCTGCACCCACAGCATATGGAAGTTCCCAGGCTAGCGGTCCAGTCGGAGCTGTAGCTGTTGGCCTATGCCACAGCCACACCAGATCTGAGTCGTGTCTGCCACCTACACCATAGCGCAGGGCAATGCTGATCCTTAACCCACTGAGCAAGGCCAGGGATCGAACCCACAACCTCATGGTTCCTAGTTGGATTCTTTTGTGGCTGCACCACGATGGGAACTCCTGGCTTTGCTTTCTGAATTTCAAGTAATAGCTATACATAGCACTTCTCTTTTGCCTTCACAAGTAAACCTAAAGTCACGTTCTGAGTTCAGCTTTAATTGACAGCTTTGCTCTTATATCTGGAGGATCTCCTTGGGCTGATTCTGTAGATGGCCTCTAGTCACTTGAATAATCTAGTTTTAGATCTGCAAACCTCATCAAGTCATTTGAGGATTCTATCATTGTAAGTCCTGTCATGAACAGCTCTTAACCAGTCATTATATATTTATTAACACAATTATATATTTACTAATCGCAAATATTATTGTGATGATGGTGAAATGAGCCAATATCTATATAGGCTTTTACCAATTACATTTCATTCATGTATTCTCTCTACTGTATCCTTTTAACTTTGAAAGGAATGATATTCGTATTTCCATTTATTAAATGAAGCATGTAATGAGGCAGGATAATTTGTTTAAAGCCGTACGGCTAGAATTGGTCTTCTGATTCCAAATTTTATGACCTCTTCCAATACACTTTAGAATTCCTTATGCGTCCAGAACTATATATTCTCCATCACTCACTGGATTTCATACCTAAGCAAGGAGTTTGAAGAAGAAAACACTTGTTCTTTCTGTGAAAGTTCCTTCACCTCTACCTTAGTCACTGATAATTTTTCTATATTGCTTCATTCTCTGTTCTTTTAATAGTAAATGCTATAAATAGATGTAAATTAGAACCCTTGCAATCCACCAACGGACTCTCAAGTTCATAGGTGAATGAGGTATGATCAGAGGATTTATTTAATGGTGGAATCAAATTAGTTCCTAGCCATGTGATACAAGTTCCTTGACCTCTCTGTGTCTGTTTCCTAATCTGTTAAGTGGAGGAATAATCATATTATCATTGGGTTGTTATGATGGTAGAATGAGTTCCTACACACACAAAAAAAAGCAAACCTCAAAGACTGTTTAAAATTTTTAAAAATATAGAAAACAGCCAATTATATTCTAATTTGCATCCCGTTGAACACTTTTCTGGCTAATGTGTCATAGTTGTCGAGACCTGCACTTTGATATTTATGTAACTTCCAAATTGTGCTTCAGACTCAAATGGTATGATATGTGTTTTTTGCATTATTCCAGTTTGGCTTAAGGCACAATGTGGAACCTAACTACAAGATAACAGGTAATTAAAAAAGAAAGAATTAAGTTCTACATCTGATATATGTCTCCTTACATTCTGAAGGAATTAGTGCCTTGTAAAAATATCAACCTCCTATTGGTTGCAAATGGTTGTTTCATTTAATTGGAAGTGCTGTAGTAATGAAGGAAGTATGAAGAGACTATAATTGCCTGTGAAACATTCTGTGAAACTTTAATGTGTAAAGGCCTACATAAAATATTCTACTTCATCATCTCAGTTGATATTTTTGACCCCAAAGGAAATGCTGGAGCTGATGGGTATGCCTGTACGGCACTGAATATTTATAGTTAAATGCTGCCTTTAGAGTACAAAGGACAACGGTGTATGCCACTGTTGCCACCTTTATGATATGTGTCCTATGACTTCTCCACGTTAACCATATAGACTTGAAATCTTCATACTGATCCTTCTAATGAAGGACTTTATGTATGACCTGTTTCATCTCTACTGATAAAGAACTGAGTTCTTTAACTGAGTGTTGTCTGAGGTAATTGTTTTATTAATTGCACTGTGCTTGTGGTGGGCAACTTTCTTAGAGCAAACAAATGGAATCTGAGCATAATTCACTTACATTTTACACAAATGCCATTTTATGAACTGTAATACATTATTAGATGCTATCGACTACTCCCTTTGAGACAAATATGTGTTTGTAATTCAGAAAGCCTTTTAAATGAAACCACTGTGGCAGCAACTGTTAATTAGAAAATTAAGAGTTGTGATAAGTTATCTGGTAACTAACTGTCTGCCAGCTACAACTGTACAATGATGAGTTTCATGGAACAAGCTTCCTCTGGATAAAAATTGTTGCAAGTAGACCACGCAGTTCACTGTGAGGATATTGGTTTGCACCTGCAACCTAGATGCTTAAAGAAAAAAACAGAAGCCTTTCTGAAGTTCATGTGAGCTTACTAATCATGGGGCAAAGGCCAGGGATTAAACCTGAGTCCTTGTGGATCTTAGTTGGGTTCCTTACTGCTGAACCAGGATGGGACCCCCCCCCCCCGCCCCTTTTAAAGGTTCCTGATCATCCGGGATTTCCAGAGATGACTCTTTCACAGAACAGACAGTGAGTGGCACCTCCAGGAGTTGGATAATGCATGAACTACACGCCTTTTATGGAGGCACTGAATTGCGCCTTTTTTACTTGAAAAGCAAGTTTATCTTTATTCAGATGGATCCACGTAGTATTTCAAATGCCTTACTCTTACATGGGGTGGGGTGGGGGGAAGGTTGCTTTTAATTACTTATGCCCTTAGACTGGGGATTCAGGGATCCTGTTGTCAAATGCTGAAGTCACTGGTAGCAGCCAAATTACAGATAACAGTTAGTTACCAGTATCTGAGTCTGCTGGGTTTTGAGATATGCTGTCTTGTGTTTGCAAAGCTTTCACATCGAATTCCATCTAGTACTTTGGACCTTGCTCCTTGTGGGCATCATTTCTAGAAGACAACCTGATTTCCTGCCAAATTTCCTGGAATGTCTGCCCTTTTACTGAGACCTAAATAATTCCACTGAGAAACCACCTAGGACAGCTCCAAGTTATCAGCTGGGATTCCATCCAGGCTCTGTCCTGTTCTAGAAAGGGGAGCTCACACCTTTGCTCTGGCTTTCATTCTCTCTCCAGGGCTTCCTACTTACCATGAGGAACAATGAAAAATGTCCCTTCCTGTCCTAAGGACTTAAAAGTATCACTGAAATCCGTTTTTAAAATGTCTAGAAACAGCCCTGCAAGGAAGATAGCCAAGTGTAAAGAGAGGCCACCTTTGAGTAGTCTCTCCATCATCAGACCTTCCTGTACTTCTTGAATACTCTGCAGTCTTACTCTAAAAATCAGGTCATTTTAAAATAAAAATATAGCAGGAGAAAACCTCATTTAGAGTCTTGCCTAGAATTTCAGTCCATCTAGCCTCTAATTTCAGAAACCAATTTTATTCTATATTTTGAAATGATAACTACCCTTTTCCACCTCCATTCCTCCAGAGATGTTTTTGTTTTCCATCACTGTTTACACATCCTTAGAAGAGAAATAATCTTTTCCCCAGGTTTTACCAGAATTCACCCAAGTCAAGTCATGAGATGTCTTGAATATACTGACAATCTTTTCATTGTCCTTCCCTTTTCAGTGCAAGAGAAAAGAAGCTACACAGGAGTAGGTAGGCTTTGCTTCCCAAAGAGGATCGTCTCATTGCACCACAGATCCCAAAAAAGGCCTATTCCTTCCTTTTTTTCTCCAGCTTATCTAAAATTTCCCAATTGTTGCCTCAGATGATTTGGGTTTTAATGCCTTAGCATTTAATTTATATATCCAGTCTAGTGTCATATATACTGTTTCAGATGACTAGAGAGATCATATGTAAGCAGTCTGCATGTAAGTCTAGTGTGTGTACACATACATATATGATATCTGTAAATACATGTTCTATATGTACATTCCTGCATGCATATATGTGTATGCATAAATATACTATATATAAATGCATGTTATATATATATATTCATGCATGCATATATATGTATGAATACATATACTATATATATAAATACATTATATATATACATTCCTGCATACACACACACACACACACACATTCATATATATATGAATTTCTCTCCATAAAAGGCAAAGTGTACTGGAAAGGCTCAGAATTGAGTTGTTCCTGTTTTACAAGCTGTACCATTCAGTCTTCTGCTATCACTTACTCTCATTGGGTTGCAATTTATTCTGTAAAATTAGGCTAAAATTAACTGCCTTTTAAACAACATTGTTGTGTCATTAAGTGTGAAAAAGGACTCTATGAAAGTAGCTGCAGTTACACCATTCAGCACATACACATGGAGCATCTGCATTGCTGTGACATCCTTTTACAGTTGGAGCTCTGAGGAGGCTCCCTCTACAGCCACATTAATTCCTCTCCTCTTCTGCTCTTGATCTTCGCAGTCCTGTGGTCAGGCTCAAACTTCTGTGATATTTCCAGCCTCCTTGAGACATATGCCCTTTTTACAATCTCAGAGTTCTGGTCTTAACTCTATTTTCTCAGATGTTCCAGTAGTTTGGTCCCTTAAGGAGATGAGTGCTCAGTGAGAGGGACAAAATCACCATAACAAAAGAGCATTGACCCAATTGTATATTCACATTACATTTTGCGCTCTATACTTTCAATGTATCCTACAATTGCAACACTGAAACAGTAGATGCTGAAAGAAAACCCAACTCTATTTGAGTAAAGAAAGGAATTTATACAAAATTTGGCTTTGCTTTTATATACATACATGTATATGTTGTGTCTTTATACACCCATATGTACACACACGTGTATATACATATATGTTATGTGTACATGTATTATGTGTATACACATACATACAGAGAGAGAAAAGAAAGGGAGAGAGCATCTTAGGGTACATAAATTTTGTAATCAATACAAAACACATATTGAGTTACTTAAAATCT
Source organism: Catagonus wagneri (assembly GCA_004024745.2). Taxonomy (NCBI): domain Eukaryota; kingdom Metazoa; phylum Chordata; class Mammalia; order Artiodactyla; family Tayassuidae; genus Catagonus; species Catagonus wagneri. Next base: position 8,808,354 of record PVHT020000059.1, read on the forward strand.
GAAGCGCAATAAAATCCCATCAGCTTACTTCCTCTGAAAGCATTTTAAGCAGGACTTTACCCATTTTGCTGATCCTATTGGACAGGAACATCAGTATTATGGTCAATACCACTTAGTCTGAGCTTTGAAAAAGTGCATTTATTTTCACAGACATGATGTACCATTACATAAAATTTATCAGCTCGATTTTGGAAAACACTGTCATTACTGAGAGCAGTGAGAGATTAAAAGAAGCCCTAAGACCTTTCTACATCCATGCCTAATAATTCCCAATCTTTTCCCTCACGCTAAATGAAAAAATAAACAACACCAAAATAATCAAGTTGGCCTGTTAAGGGTCATCTCTTCCTAGTGTCAACTTGGGAGAGTGTATTAGAATATATGTTCTTCCACCTGAGCCCCTATACAGAACTACTTGTATTCATTGGGGATATGGTCACCGAGGCAGAAGAGTAGACTTTGGCTGGAATAACCATTTATCTCACAAATTAGATCCCAATTCAAATGTTAGAGATTCTACTTCTTATCATCATACTGTGAAAAACTTTGGCTGAATATATTTATTTTGATCTAAATATTGATAAAGCATTTTTCCTTGACCTTGGGAATCACTGGAAAGACTGTTTAGATTCTAAAACTCTTAAGTATATAGTAAAGCACTTAAACACATTCAAATATGGATATTTTGTGGTGTTCAACCAATTTCTGTTTGTTTGTATGTGACTGTGTATTTTGCTTCTTACTTCACACACACCTTAGACAGAAACACGTAAATGTCTCCCAAGCCATCAATCGCTAAATATCTGAAAATGTTACCTTTCTTGCTACTTTACTACAGACGTTAGTTTTCGGTTTCCTTCTCAACACTTTTACCTCAATTATACCTTAACATTTGATTGTCTAACCAAAGTAAAGCAGTAGGAAGTGTTATTTGCAAAAGTGGCTCATTTACTTCTCCTCTTACTGGGTCTTTGGCCAGAACAATACTTACTGGAAATTGGCAGAGACATGGATATGCTGGAAACAAAAGGCTGGCAACAGAACCACAACCCTGGGACCACCCAGAGTGAATGAATAATGGGACACTAGCTCTCAGGTTAACTGGTGAGACCCACAGAAAAAGATTTTCCCTGGGTGGTGGCAACATTTATTGCCTTCCAGGAAAAATGAGAGTCATATTTTTTTTTCAACACCTTTACATTTACCTCTGCCGAAAAGGCTGAGGAAGCAAAGCTATCATCTTTTTAGGTTGAAAAGGGACACTTTTCAAAGGGGGCCACGGGAAGGCATGGAAGCTATACTGTAATTGATAACCTGGTTCTCTAACATGTAGCTTTTGTGGAAGAGCAGCAAAAGCCCGCATCTCCAGTGTACTTTTCTGTAACTGATTCAAACCACTCAGAACTGAAGGATGAATTTTCTTTTATTCCCCTTTTAAGTCTGCTAAGGCAGAGAATGAAAAGTTTCATCATGCTGGGAAGAATTCTTTCTCTGGACATTCATCAGCAGGTCCTGTTCAGTGCGTGAATGGAGCAATCAACGTGGCTGCTGGTGAATTTGGCCTCGATGACATAACCCAGCCATGATAGGCACCTCGTATGTGCCCAATGCTCAACGAAAGCAGGACAAGCCTATATAATATCAGAAACCAGTGCTAAAGTAATACCCCTTTAAATTTATTAAAATAAAAAATGAATGATGTTTTAACCCTTTCTACAAATTTGGGATACAGGAGGCATGGGGAGAAATAGGCAAAATTTAGTAGAGTTCACTGTTCGGGTTTCAACATTGCCATTGTCAGAAACCTCACTCAGGTCCCCCAGGGATCATCAGCTCTCTCTTAAGACCTTCTCTCAAGAAAATTTCTTATGCACAACAGTGTGAACGGCACATAACCTTTGACGTGTTATCCCCTCTCAGGAGTACTTACATGTCACGTGAGGAAGATGACCTTCCTTAAGCTAAAAACAAACAAAAAAGGTTCTTCTTTGCTGTCGTTACCAACAAGGGGCTGAGATCACCCCAGTGAGTGTCTACTCACTGCTGACCTTGGGTAGAGGGTCAGCACAGTCACCCCTGCCACCGTACCATCCTGCAAAATCAAGTGAACAGGGGTCATCATTTCCCCTCAGGTGGCCAGTACCATCCTCTGTAGCCTCTGTGATGCTGGAGGCTTTTAAAGACTTGATATGACAACACAGTCTCACTGCAGGTGTTGGAGTGACATGCTGGCCCCTCCAGTGTATGGTTGCTACCCAATGACTTTACGGAAAGTGCACAAAACCCCAATTTCAGTAGATAGAGCCATCCTAGAGACCTTTATATTTGAGGAGAAAGGGGTTAAAAACTTGTGCTGTCAATTCGTTTTATCTCATTGTTAGGTCAGCTTTTAAGGATAGGTGAGTCAATTTATTCATCTTTGCACACATGCTGCTTGGCTTGGCAGAATCTCTGGCATGTAAGTAATAAATTGAAGAATAAATTCAAGAACAAGAATTGTTGAGTTTCCAAATGCCACAACCTGCCATAAAGCCCTCCATGGTTTGGCCTCTGCCTGGTTCGTCAACTTTATCTCCCACCTCTCCTCCCAGGCACCCCGTGCTTCCCCTATTCAGAGCTCTTGGCAGGGGCCCTGGGTTCATGCATTTTCACATGTTGCTTTTCCTGTATGAAATGCGCTTTCCTCCTTCCGTGCCCCGAAAAACTCTAATCATTTTTCAAGCTTCAATTTTAAACATCTCCTCTTGTGTGAAGCCTTCTTTTATCCTCTCCAACCTCAGAAGATCTGATTATCCCTTTCGGTATTCCATCCCCATATGCATCCGACTTCTATTACATGTCCCATCACACTGAGTTTTAGTTGTCTATTTTCATATCCCTCCCCTGGCCTCTTCCCTCCCTTATCAGCTGTTACAGACTCTAGAGGACAGGGACCACAGCTGTTCATGTTTCTGTCTCGATGTAGGGTCTGACACTCGTTCATGCCGCATCTAATCTGCCAGCAGTTATGGAGTGCTGGACATGTTTGAGGGACTGTACCAGGCATTGAGGTCGGAGGAGTGTGTGTGTGTGTGTGTGTGCGTGTGTGTGTGTGTGCGTGTG